>OZ021726.1:90473999-90836499 GCA_963978545.1 Linyphia triangularis
AAGTTCTTTTGGCCTTACAATAAACCGGCTAAAAAAAATATGAGAGTTTGTGTGAGTTACTTTTTTGGTACTTTTCTGTTAACGGGATGCCACTTGAGGTCTACTTAACTATTTTGCATTTGACAAATCTAAAAGAGGTAGGAATTGGAAATCCAATGATTTTATGAATAAAAACAACAGTAACGGTTGTTACATTTTTGGTTCCCTTTAAAAGAAAAGTACTTTTCTTATAAGTGTACATGACATGTTATAATTTATTATTATGTTCATAAATGTTTATTCTGATGATTTAGAATAATAAACGACCAAATATGCTTATAAAGCAGTTAGACGTATTTAATCAAGACATAAATAAAACAAATAATAAAAAGAAATAAATATAATAAATAAAAAATTCAGAAATTAAAAATGAGAGAGAAAAATAAGTAATAAATAAAAAAAAAATTAAAAATATAAAAAAATTCAAAATTAAAAAAAAAAAAAAATCAAAATATGAAACAATTAAAAATTAAAATAAAAAAAAAATTAAATAAAAGAAATTAATCATAAAAAATAATAAAACTAAAAAAAAGTTTAAAAAAAAAAAAAAATAGTAATAATAAATAAAATAAAACAAAATAAAATAAAATAAACTAAAATAAACTAAAATAAACTAAAAAAAAAAATCAAAATATAAAACAATTAAAAATTAAAATAAAAAAAAATTAAATAAAAGAAACTAATCATAAAAAATAATAAAACTAAAAAAAAAGTTAAAAAAAAAAAAAATAGTAATAATAAATAAAATAAAACAAAATAAAATGCATTTTAAAAAATACATAGTGCTTGCTCATAAAGTATTGTAGAAATAAAATGGATAGAATAAAAGTTCCAGTCATCACAGTTGATATTAATGAGATATAAAAAAATTGGGTTGATTTTGATGACACAGATTTCTGCATATAACTGGTTCCACATTATTTTGACATGGTATAATAGATAAAAAAAAGGAAGATAAGTTTTATTTTTGTAGATGCATATTTATACATTTTATTGGTAGATTGATTGGTTTAAATCATCTTACATTTGTTGAAACTTGATAACGGATTAAAATTAAATGTAGAATATTTTTATCTACGTTCAAAGAATCATATTTAGCGCGATCAGTCAGTGTGCAGTCAAATTTTTTGAAGCATCTATAACTGAGAAGATTATTTTAATGGAAGACTGGCATTTTCTTAACATTAACTGGAAGATATTATATACGTTCTTATACGTTGTCCTACTCCTTATTGTCCTACTCCTTATTCGGGCAATTTTTTTGTCTGATCTGATAACTACAATTGCAGAAAAACTATATTTTTATAAAGAATTTAGGATTGCTGCAATAGCTCCTTCGATGTTTCGAACGCATTGTTCTCAGTTCAGGATTTTTGAAGTTCCCTCCTTATTTAAGTGATAAATCTTTAGAAAATATGAATGAAATGATTTGAAATGTTTTTTGTGTCATTTTATATCTCTACTTGACAAAAATCGACATAGATTTTTGAATAAAATATAAACTTTTTTTTTTTTTGCTCATTTAAATGTTGAAAAATACCTTTTTTTACACACCTACACGTACAGTAATTATCGGTTTTCTCGAAAACTATTCTACTTATTCTAAATCTAATGCCTAAAAAGTTAGAGTATATTGCTAAAACATTTTTTTTTAAAAAATCAGGAAAAAATATTGAAAAATGAAAAATAAAATAAAATTTGAAATTTTATGATTTTTTTTTTTTTTTTTTTTAATTTTTAAATTTTGAAAATTTAGAGCACTATGTGAACTTTTTTTTTTTTAATAAAATAAGTTTTACTTAGTATTAATTGTAAATATGTAAAAATTATAATTTTAAGAGCTTAAAGAAAAAGAAAAGTTTGAAGGATATCAAGTCCCCTTAATTGTTTATACACTTTGTTCAACTTCTGTTAAAATATATAAGTACATTGTGTGTTTAAAAAAAGAAAACGTTTTTTGACAGTGCAAGCCTCTGATTTTCCCGAGTGTATCTATGAACTCTAATTCGCTATTATATCATTATATCATTTTTTATTTCAATCTGAAGTATTTGTCAAAAGAGAAAATCTATTTTTTATCGATTGACCTTTCAGTCAAAATGAAAACAAAAAATTGATCTTGGCGCATAAAAAGTGACACTTTTATGTAAAGAAACCTAATATGTCATATGAATATTCCTTTATGTAAAGTCATTTTAATATTTTAGTAACACTCCCATTAGAAACAACAAAAAAACAAAACTTTAAATATTTTTTAACTCAATTAAATAATATTTTTAGTTTTTTAGTTAAGATGGGTTTTGTTTTTAAATATATATTTTCCCACTTCACTTCCAAAGAACCTAAATGAGAAAAGGTTATATTGTTGTAGACAAATATAAACTCGTATTTATTTCATTTCACCAAATTGTAATGTAATTGTAAAAATATTTAAAAACTTAAATTTCCAATTTATTAAAAAAAAATTATTTTTAAATAAAAATATTATAGTTCAATATTCATAATAGGAAAAAAAAAATGGGAGTAATTATCAGTTATTAAACAACTAAACGTAAAGCATGTTTAAAAAAAGTCAGAAAGAATGAATGAAAATGAATTTATATTCTAGATGGTTAAAAACTGATTTAATAATATTTCATTAAATAATCATTGTCTAACATTCCCTAATTAAACATATTTCATTGTAAATAGAATAGTAAAAGGAATACAATCAAAATTTTTATCTTATCCTTAATGAATTCAATTATTGGATATTGTTTGAAAAATTCTATGCATTTCAGTATTTTACATTTTGCACTATCACATTAATTTAGTTTAATCAATTAGTATAAACCAACAAAATTATCTTAAGTTCTAACTTCTAGAAATATTTAAAAGTCCATTTTGGAAACTAAATTGTTAAGTTTCAATTACTTGAAATAATATCTCGTATTAATTAAATCAAAGCTCCAAAGCTCTTTCTTTAGAAATTGTTTCTTTGAATAGAATCATGGCAACATATGCGGTTTCTAAATGAAAGTCATTTGTTCAACGAAACAATAAGAAAACTAGGTTTCAGTTTTGAAAGTATTTATCTTCTCTTATTTGATTAGTATAATAAAGTTAAATGGTTGGATGTATTATATAATTTTTTTTTCTTTTTTATATATTTTTTATAAAATAAAACTTTATATTATAATTTTATTTAAAAAATTATTGCACTTTTCGAAACTAAAAAAAAAAAATATTGTATTAAGAAAAATTAGATTATGCAAAAAAAAAAAAAAAAGAGAGACTTCTTTAAATAACGTATCATTAAAATGCAAATCTGCAGAATTTGAAAGTTATTTGCTTCAAGATCCATTTCAGAATATTTTAACTAGCTTTTGACTTTTCTTTAGAGAAAAATAAAAGTTAATTTCCTAAAAGGCTATTTACTTCACTCAAGACTCGCAATTTTTATATTTCTTTTTTTAGAACCTTATACTTATTTTGTTTAACTTTTTAACTGGATTAAATGTCTTATCGTAAATTAAGTTAGTTTCCAAATTTACTGTTGAAAATAGAAATTCCTATTGAGAAAATCTTATGAAATTAATAATACATTCATCTTCAATTACTTAATTTTAGAACAAAATAGTAAATGCAATATTTTAACACATAATTCAAAGTAAATGTAATTTTTTAGTACATTTAACTTCAGTTATTTAGCTTTGCAACAAATATTAAATGCAATATTTTAACGCATAATTCAAAGCAAATGTACTTTTTTAGAACATTTAACCTCAATTACTTAGTTTTGCAACAAATATGAAATGCAATATTATATTAGCACAACATTTTTTAATATATTTAACCTCAGTTACTTAATTTTGCTACAAATATTGAAGTAATATTTTAACACATAATTTAAAGTAAATGTACTTTTTTAGTATTTTTAAACTCAGTTACTTAGTTTAGCAACAAATATTAAATGCAATATTTTAACGCATAATTCAAAGTAAATGTAATTTATTAGTACATTTAACTTCAGTTATTTAAGTTATTTAGCTTTGCAACAAGTATTAAATGCAATATTTTAACACATAATTCAAAGCAAATGTACTTTTTTAGAAAATTTAACCTCAATTACTTAGTTTTGCAACAAATATGAAATGCAATATTATATTAGCACAACATTTTTTAATATATTTAACCTCAGTTACTTAATTTTGCTACAAATATTAAACGTAATATTTTAACACATAATTTAAAGTAAATGTACTTTTTTAGTACTTTTAAACTCAGTTACTTAGTTTAGCAACAAATATTAAATGCAATATTTTAACACGTCATTCAAAGCAAATGTTTTTTTTTTTTTTTTAGTATATTTAACCACAGTTATTTAGTTTAGCAACAAATACTAAATACAATATTTTAACACATAATTCTATGAAAATGTAATTTTTTGTAACCATGTGAATACAATCGACTAAAACGGTAAAGATATGATGGTGAATTTGGTGAATGAGCCACGATGAAGTAATGTTGTTGCTTCTACTGAACCGTGAATAAATTATTTTAGATAATCGCATCCCGTCCTGTCTTTCGCATGACCCAAAACTTGGTAAAGCTAATCAGGCAGTTCTATCCGAGTGTAAAAACACACAAGAAAGCATAAAGATTATTCAACATTTATCAAGCTAGTTTTACTTCGAAAAGGTAAAACAGAATTTATAATCCGTTAAGCAGGCTAGAGATTAAGAGACATTAATTAAAAACTACATCAAACGACAGTTGTCTCACTCACATCTGGGGAAAATACAACTTAAATAAAAAAAAAATAAAAAAGATGCTCATAATGGTGGAACATTTTAAAGTTGTGCCCTAACTTTGATTTTTGAAGCAGCTCATTAGATATCCAAGTCAAGAGTTTCGAGAACTTTCTGTGCAAAACAGATTGCTCAAGAATGAATCTTTCCCAGCATCTGTTGCCGAAAATCGATTCTGAAGAAGACAGCGCAACATTTAAACTAGCAATGATAGTTTATTCTGTTGGAAGGATATTATTCTTGAATTTCTCTATCTTATCATAAGTGTATTTTGTTTCTACTATAATAATTTATAGTTTACATGGCATTCGGAGCAAGTATGTGTATAGATACTTCGTATTGAAAAATATTCAAGCAGTATTTTTAAATATTGAAGCAATAATTGATGAATACTGTAACAATAATTGTTGACTATTGAAGCAATACTTGTTGAGTATTAAAGTAATATTTGTGCAATATTTCTTGAATTTATTTTTACTATAATCATTTATAGTTTACATGGCATTCGGAGCTAGTATGTGTGTAGATACTTCGTATTTAAAAATATTCAAGCAGTATTTTTTAATATTGAAGCAATAATTGATGAATAATGTAACAATAATTGTTGACTATTGAAGCAATACTTGTTGAGTATTAAAGTAATATGTGTGCAATATTTCTTGAATTTGGAAACAATATTTCTTGAAACTAGCAGCGATATTTTACAACATTGATAAATATTCGTTAAATATTGCAGCAATGCTTAATGAATATTGAAACAATGTTGTTGACTAATGAAGCAATATGTGTTAATTGTTGAAGCAAAGTCAAATGAATATTGAATTAAAATGTGTTAAATATTGAATTAATATGCTTTGAAAATTGAAGCATAATTTGTAAAATATTGAATCAAATTGTTTTGAAGATATAACTTCAAAATAGTGCATTAGTACCAGCTCCAGTGATATTTCTTAAAAAATTATTGGTTTAAGGGATTTTTACAAATGACGTTGGTTAGTTGTATTTTTGGAGATTTTTTGTGTGCAAGAGTTGCATGAGGCCTAATATTGAGCGGAACATCGTTAAATTAAATTTCTTAACTATTGAAAATAGATTGTCTGCGTGCGGAGAATACCTTCCGATAAGTCTTTTAATGGTAAACAGTTTTCATTTGCGTCTCGAATGGGTGAAACTTGGAAATATTCCAATATGCAAGAAGGATAATGGACATTAGACCATATTTCATAATCACCGTAGTGTCTAGGCTCACTTTGAAAATATGCGCTACAATACACAGGCTAGGCTAGATCACTTTCTTACAAGCTAAGAATACATGTTCCAACTGTAATTCGGTTTTTATTAAGTCATAGGTAGATCTTTACTTGATCTCCCAATATATATATAAAAATTCTGATAGTGTAATCACACTATCACATTTCGGTTTCCCCATGTAGTGTATAACACTGCATAACCAATACAAGTTAATCAGTAAAGCTTCAGTTACTCTTAAGGTATCGTAGAAGACGTACCGGTCTTATTCTCCCAAATTAAGATTATTAATTTCCTCTTCTTGGAGGTTTGAATTTCACTTGAAACGAAATGCAAGACGTCGCTCATTCTATTTGCATCGCTTTCAGCTTTATCATCTCACAATCGAGACATCATTTCGAAATATCCTACCGTAAAATTAGCGAAATTTCTCTCGTAGAGATGGTAGCGGCTAATGAGGCAATGGTATGCCTTAAAATAAGGTTCATAAATCTAATTTACACAAGTCCGGCTCACTTTCAAATGAATGGACCATTGCGTTCAGATGCCAGTCCAGAGCCGTGATTGGCCACTTGGACGTCTCGATATTACGTCACTCATCCACTGACCAATCACAATATCCGCGTAAACGTCACGAACCCGCCTCGTTTAGAAGCGAGCACTTATTATCTAAACGACATTGACACGCTTTTATCTGTAATAAACAGTAGATAGTTTCGTTGTCAAGGAGACGGCGTGTCTTTAAAGATAGTCATTTGCTGAAAATTCCATTTGCGGTATCGTTTTCTGGTGTCTAGTAAGTGCATTGAGATTTAAGAAGGTTTGGAGAATATTTTTTTTTTTGAATAGATCATCTTTAAAAAGCTTAGTGTTAGAAATGCTTGACTTTTAATCAATTGTTCCGTATTTTAAATAATTCTTAAGCACATTTTTATGTATACTTTTAGAATTTTGGTTGGAATTAAACGTAGACAAATAGGATGCACAACCATAATACATTGAATTGCAAGTTTTTATAACATTGGATAATTTAGTAGTTGAAGATTTGAAGGTATATATACTTTTCAATCTAAGGTATATATACTTTTCAAATGTATATATACTTTTCAATCTAAGGCATATATACTTTTCAATCTAAGGCATATATACTTTTCAATCTAAGGCATATATACTTTTCAATCTAAGGCATATATACTTTTCAAAGGTATATATACTTTTCAATCTAAGGTATATATACTTTTTCAATTCTTTTTTATATATACTTTTTAAAGGCATATATACTTTTTCATTTCTTTTTTTATATATACTTTTAGAATTTTGGTTAAAATTAAACATAGACAAATAGGATGCACAACTATAATACATTGAATTGCAAGTTCTTATAACGTTGGATAGTTTAGTAGTTGAAGATTTGAAGGTATAAATCTGTTGTAAATTAGTATTTGGGGTGTTACAGTCAAACTTTGCAAAATTAATTATGTGTACTTTGGCTAATATATAATCTGCAATTTTGGTATTTTCTAGTATGTATTCTATAAACACTCTAATATATTGCTCTGCAAATTCTGTATTTTATGAAATATACAAATTCGATATATTTTTCTTTTGTTTCCACCAACCCTGTTGGACCTTGATCCCGTTGTTGGTCTACAAATTTATATTTTCTTCCTAGATGGTACATTTCATGGTATTTTGCAAGGAGGCTGAGACCCTACCAAAAGGGGCTGCCAGGAAACTTAAATTTTCGGTTTCTACCTTGATGTTTTTAAAATGTTAATTGGATTTTCAATGAAATTTTATTTCACTGTTATGCATACCTTCAAATATATATTTAACTAACTAATATACTACGAGATTTTACCTTTTAGCAATGAAAAGACATTCATGACACTACGCACACATTTGCTCCCATTTCGTTTCCGACAAATTGATTCATCAGAACTTTCCTTTGTTGACATTTTTTTACAAAATTTATAACTGTTAATATATTGGACATTTGAATATCCCTCGTTTAGAAAGTTTAATCCCCTTTGGACCCTTGTTAATTAGTTAATCGATATTGCAAAAGTTTATTGTGTTTATGCATGCTCTTAGTTCTAAATTTCAAAGTAGTAGCTGTATTGGAAGTGATATATTCCTCGTATAGTTTCAAGGTTACGTCGACTTTTTATACTTTAAAAATTCGTTTATCGATATTGGAATAACTATTTTTTTCTATATTTGCCCTTTTTAACATTTGCACCAAATATCAGAATTGTGAGGTCATTCGGATATCCCTCGTTTGGAAAGTTTACCCCTTTTCGACCCTTTAAAGTTGGTTAATCGAGATTGGAATAGCTTACTTCTTCCAAGTTTGTCTTTGCTGACACTTCTACCAATTTTCAGTTATGACCATGTGGCAAGTGGGACATTCGAATATCCCTCGTTTGGAACGTTTAAATCCTTTTCGGCCCCTTTAAAGTGGGTAAATCGAGATCGGAATAACTTAATTTATCTACGTTTGTCTTTGTTGACATTTGCACCTATTTTCAGAGTCGTTTAGAACGTTTAAACCCTTTTCGGCCCCTTTAAAGTGAGTTATTCGAGATCAGTATAGCATACTTTTTATGTTTACCGTTGTTGATATTTGTACCAATTTTCAGAGTTTTGACCAAGTGGGAAGTGAGAGAACTAGTGATGAGGGATTCAGTGAATGAGTGAGGGCTTTAACTTATATATAGAGATATTGTACAAGGCTATTTTTATCTGTGAACTTTATACTTTGCTGACCATTTTTGAATGCTAGGGGATGCAAGTACACCCCCTTGCATTCGCCTCTGTCGGCGCACATGCATATTTTTTATACGAAAAAGGTCCTTGGTTTGGTCCTTGGATCCTTGGTTTAAAAGTGGTGTTTTGTGAGGGCGAATTACAAAAAAAAAAAATATTAGTTAAAAAAAAATTAAATTATTACCATTTGAATCTGAAAAACTGTATGAGACAATTAATAATGTCACTTTCATGAAACACTGAAATGAATTTTTTTTTGTTTGTGATACTCTCATTTTATTATACATTTTTCTACATACAATTTATTTTAGTTGGTTTTATTGATTTTAAGCTGCAAGTGCATGCGTTAAAGCAATACTGCGCCTAAACAAAACTATTAGAGCAGGATTTGAACTGGTGTGAGTAGTTCGAGTGTCCAGAGCTGACTTCTTTCCGGAGGGTCTTTCAATAGGAAAAATACAAGTTTGCTTCTTAATTGGAAGACAATACAGAAAACACTCAGCAGGCAAAACGACAATAAAATAGAGGATATTTCTCACAATCACTGTCATGTGTACAAACTTTGAAAAATAGAGACTGCAAAGCAGAGGTTCGGAGACCATTCCATTTTAGTCGGATATTCTGTGTCACATATGATAGTTTGGATTAGGGATGGAACGGATATCCGGCAAATATCCGATATCCGGCATATCCGGCTGATTTTTCAATATCCGAAACCCCGTCGGATATCCGATTTGAAATACCGGACATCCGATAATTTCATTCGGATATCCGGCTGTATATCCGACCACCAGGTATCCACAAGAAATAATTTTTTGAAAAAAATAATGATCTTTTTCGGACAAAGGGAACACCGCATCCTACACTTTTTTTTTTTAATTTTTTTTTCTTGGACATAAATTGCAGTCAAGTTACAAAACGAAAACAGAAAGAAGCGCCGTATTATTGACGCCGAATTGATAAGCATAAACCATTCCTCCAATCTTTTTCCATACACATCCTTCATACGTGTTTTGCAATATGTTCTTTTCATTCCAAGTTTATGATCTGATTAATTCCAGATGTTGCTTTTTTTTTGTTCTATCGACGATAATACCCTACCCCTTTATGCTGTGAATGGTATGGTCTAATTTCTGATTTTTCATTGGCAGAAGTTGAAAGCTGGTATATTTTTTCTGACGTAAAATGAAGTATTATAATTTTTAGGTCTTTAAAGCAGCGCCACAATGTGGAATTATATTTAGCTCTCTAGAATGCATTGAATTTTATTTTTCTCCAATTACAATCCAATTTATAATTTTTAATAATGGCTCATTTAAAATCACCCATTTGGAAGTATTTTAAAATTAATGGAAATGACGAAAGCAAAGCCCTATGTGTTACTTGCTCCACAGAATCGTTTAAAAAATGTGCGCGTCAAAAGCACAAAATCCTTTTCCACAAAACCCTTATGGAACCATTTAATGAGTGTGCATAAGGAAATTAACCGAAGCTTAAAAGACTCACTAAATGCATCAAATATTGATGAACAAGAAAAAACAATTCATCAAAACAAGAAATGCACGCAGACAATATTGGAATCGAAATTATTTGTACCAAAATTGTGGAGTTTAGATGATCCTAAAACAAAAGCCTTAACCGCAAAAATATGTAAGTACTAATTTTGTTTGTTTATATTAAATATATATTTTAAATATGGTATAACATAATGTTGATGAATTTTGGGTTCGAAATTTTTTAAGTTCATATTTAAAGACGGAATATTCCGATAGATCCAATTTAAGTTTTCTACGAGATTTCTTTAAATCCGTAATGTTTTAGGTGCATTGCAAAAAAATATATACTTCAATTTCATAAAATATTTAAAATAAATCTTTTGTTATTAACAAATGCCTCCGGTATAATTTTGTAATCATTTATCAATTATAAACAATGCATGAAGTAAATTGAAAGTAGCTATATTTTGCACTTCAACATTGTAAAAAAAAAATTTAATATAATTTTAGGTGAGTTAATGGCTCTTGATGCTGAACCATTCTCCATTGTGAATAGAGAAGGCTTTGGTCAGTTAATAAAATACCTAGCTCCTCGTTATCCGCTTCCAAGTAGAAATTATTTTCGTGATAAAGCCCTGCCAGAACTATATGAAAAACTAAAAGTATCAATATTACAAGATATAAAATCAGCAACAAAGATCTAATTCACTCATCAACTAAAGTTTAAATAAAAAAAATAAACTCAGTGCGTGACAGCCCGTGTGGACTAAGGCCTGCTGGGCCCAGCTCAGCTTTCTCGACTGTGGCATTTGTGTGTCACATAGCAGATGTTTCAGTCAGATGGTCATTCTGACGCCGAACCCCAGTGTTTAGTTCCCAAGTCCCCCCAGGGTTTAGTTCCCAAGTCCCCCCAGTGTTTAGTTCCCAAGTGTTAGCTCCCAAGTCCTCGCATGGTCCTCCTCAGTATATTTCTTTCAGGAATAATCAGCTAAGTCAACCTTGCCCAGTCCGCGAATCAAACAATGGACCTGTGGCATGCAGCGCGGTGCGCTAACCACTAATTATAATTTACTTAATACTTCATATCATGACCATTTTTTTCGTATAGCATATCGTATAACTATTGTTTTTAGTATATAGACCGAATATCCGGCCGGATATCCGGCGAAATCCGTTTCGGATATCCGTATCCGGTAGACATGGTACCCCGGATATCCGAAATCCGGTATCCGGCAAAACTCACATCCGTTCCATCCCTAGTTTGGATGGATCTTTATGAAATTCAAAAGCATTCCAATTAAATTATGTTTTTTAGCTTTCAGATAGATTATTTTTTATCACAAAAATTATCCCATCTTCAATCGACAAAGCCCATCTTTCCTTAGACAAAGAAAACTTATCCGAAATACCAAATAATTCTTTTGAACTCCAAAATTTTGCCATTGCCATTTTTAAATATAAACTTTGAAGTTATATGATCCTTGTTTGCATTTGAAAATGCAAATAATTTTTTTCCTTCCGATTGGCTCTGTTATTTTGCTTATAGCGTTTGAAATCGTTTTTGATCTCAGAAATTCATGAATAAATTCTACTGAATAAATATCATAAGAGGAAAATACAGTCTTAAAGCGCTCATATAACCAAATAGAAGCCCTATTAAGGAATACACTATAAAATGCAGTTAACTAAAAATAAAAAAATGTCTCCAATATATATTTTAAGGGGGTCCGGGGCCCAAAATTTTAATTTTGTTGATATTTTTTGGATCAACACAATTTTTTATGTAATTATAGAATCGTGTACTAGTCTATAAAATCTATTTAAAAAAAAAAAAATTTAATTAAAATTTTATAATTACTCCTAAAACAACGCATTAAATATTTTGATATAACTTAATAAAAAAGTAACTTAATAAACTTAAAAATTATATGTATGAGTTCATAAATATATAACAAGAAAATTTACCAAACACAATTTTGATATTTATGGCGGATATTAAAATAAAAAATTTTAACTTTAAAAGTTAATATTTTTTTTTCTTTCATAAATAAAAAAAATCATCATATCTGGAGTAAAAAACAAAATTGAAAAATTTTGTTTGGTAAATATCTTCTAAAGAGTTAATACAATATGTATGAGAAATTTGGTGTATGTTACTTAACTTCAAATAGAGTTATTTCCAATGATGTTAAAAAAAAAAAAAAAAAAAAAAAAAAATAACAAAATCATCAGGGAGAAAAAGCTGTTTAAAGTTCATGCAAAAACTATGTCAGCGTCAGCTGTCAGATATTAATTTGACAACTGCAAGCCAACGGAAAGGGGTAGAATTATAAATGAAGTATCAAAATGTTTATAATTGAATACATTACTTTTAAAAGCAAAAATCACAAAAAAGTGGGTTTTTTTGACAATTTTGAAAATATTTTGGCCCTGAGCCCTCTTAACATGCAAGTTAAAAATTAAATCAATTTCAAACATAAATGAACGTTCGGTGAATTTTATCTTCATAGAATTGTAAATTTTGAGCTGTGTTTGAAAGGGATGACGGACTTTCTTTTGTGAAATACAGACTAAATGTTCTCCAAAGACAATCTTTCTATACTAAACTCCAACTTAACTTGACATCACTAGACGATAGATCTTCACCCTTGCTCATAGGCAATTAATCCATTTTAGCGGAGTGAAGATATAATTCTCGCCAATCCTTATAGCCTTTTGTTCTCTATAGGGTTGTGGTTTGGCGAACATTATGCTTTCACGCCGCCAAAGTAGATTAAATACCTATAAGCACTGTGACGATCTACCGTCTAGTGATGCCAAGTTAAGTTGAAGTTTAGTATAGTCGTCTTTAAGAGGAAGTCCTAACATAAGGATCATTCTTTATACTAGCTATGTTACAGCATTCCAGCCCAGTGCATTTAGAAACTACTTTGTATAAAACCTTGACATTTGGTGAGTAGGTACGAAAAAGACCACTGAATGAATGTTGTTATTTAATGTCTGTCTATTATAAATAAAAATTAAAATAGCAAAAGACAGAACCAAATGCAGTTGAACCAGGTTATCAAATGACAATATCATTACGAGCAAAATATACATCTGATACGTAATGTGACTGTAAACAACACATAATCTGCTAAAGAATATAACATATGGACACAGTAACTCATTTGGGACGGAATATAACTTGACAGAAATAGAATTTCATCTGATACAGACAGTCAAAATAGCAAAAAACGTCTTATATGTTAAAGAAGTTACGGAAACAGCATCTCATCTGATTTAGAATATATCACCAGCCAACATCAGTGCACGTGCATCACAAAAAGAAGTACTGCGTGTTGGCACCTTAACGCCCTAATTAACCTTAATTAAGCAAAGCTTCGTTTCAATGCATTCAATCAGCCTCCACGTGCGAAACGAATAAATTACATTATAACTGTCCCGTCTCCTTTGCCAAAAACATCGAATCTAAATATAAACTTTTCCTGGTGTAAATCCTGTTTAGGACGACAATCCAACGCTCTTCGTATTTCGTTCCAGGAGAAACATGTCATTGGCCGAAGAAAACAGGATTAAGCCTCAAAAGACCAGATCTCATTAACTGGAGATTTCAGGGGGGTTCTTTCTTCTACAATGGGACTTACATAAGTTCATTACAAGTACCAGTAAATAAGTTTGTTGTTTTAGGTAAGTCAGCCTAACTTCCGTAGAGAGGAGTGTTCTTTGGAAACGAAATTGGTTTCTGTTTTGTAGAATTTGTTCGATAAGTTATTTTGTATACATATATATACTGGTGCTGAACGAAATAAAAACATTTATACCTATATTAGTTGAGGATGTTGTTGCTATGAAGTGGTCAACTCCAGGACCTTGTTTGAATTGTCAAATATGAATCAAATTTGGCCCTGGTGTTGTAGGAATTGTAAGTTAGGCCCTAGATTTTAAACTGTATAATTCATCCTTATGTATTACCATTTTTCCTGCCGAGGATTTAATATTGTGGTATTTAGTATGAGGCATTTTATAAGGATAAAATATTTACAGTAGAACCTCGATTAACTGACTTAATTCGGACCGAAGATAGGTCGGATAAGAGAAAATGCCGGATAATAGAGAGTTGTAAAAAATAATAAAAAGTAAATTATTTTCATTTATTGAATGCAGGGCTTTTAATGTTTTTTTTTATGACATAATTGTTGGAAATGAGTTTTTGTTGTCGTAATCTTGATAATCGTTGTTTCGCGGTTCTATCCCGAAGTCTTTTTAAAAGCAATAGTTCTGTTTGATCTGCATATGATTATTGCTCTAACCATGTCAGTCCTTTTAAAACACGGTCAGAAGCCTCACCATTACTTATGCAAATTTAGTGTAAAGGAAAATATTCCGGTTTTAAAAAAGGCAAATGATTTATTACTCATTTGGGAGATTTTTTATGTCGATTTAAAGGATTGTCGGTTAACAGAGAGTTCCGGATGAAAGAGGGACGGTTAATCGAGGTTCTACTGTATTTTATAAAATCGAAACAGTTATAAAAATGTGGACTTTGCAGTATATACAGGGTGATTATAATTAAAGTTCAACTTTCAAAAAGCTTTAAAAAAAAAAAAATAATAACCACTGCTTAAAACGACTTGAAATTTGACTTGAATATATGCACAACCAGAAAACTTCTATGGGAGGAATTTTCAATCAAGAGCTATAGTCCGAGAGGTGACTGCAATTTTTGGACCCCATCGAACATCATTCTGAATTTTTTATAGAAATTAGAGAAAAGTGAGTAGATTAGGAATTCACTGGTCTTCCGTGGCAAAAATGGCCGAAACTGATCAATAATCGACTTGAAATGAGTTGAACTAAAATCCGATTGCCAAATATGTCTTAACTTGCCAAAAATAGAACAAACTTATTCGTCTGGCAACCCACTTCATTTTGATTTTCAATGAGAAAAAGCGCAAACGATTTCTGATCTCTGGCTCGGAAAAGTGGCTCTTTTCAAAGTAAGCCAAATTGGCGTCATCAGTTACGTCATAAGTGACGTAATATTTTTTACCAATTTGGCTCCCTTTTAATAGATGCAAGTAGACCGTCGACAGATATCTGAATCGTCTGCAACCTTCTTAATTGAAAATGAGAGAGTGAGGATTACCAAATAAAAAAAACTGCTCATTATTTGGCAAGTTATGGCGCATTTGGCAATTGGATTTAGTTCAACTTATTAAAAGTCTTTTTTGACCAGTTTCGGCCATTTTTGCCACGGCTGACCAGTGGGTTCGTAATCTACTCACTTTTCTCTAATTTCTATAAAAAAATTCAGAATGATGTTCGATGGGGTCCAAAAACTGCAGTCGCCTCTCAGTCTGCTATGTTTGCTCCTTCATTTGTATAAGAACCATGCAGAACCTCCTCCTGCCATATCTGACACATGTCATCAATATTTTTGCAGTTTCTTAATCTACCAATTACAGATGAAAAAAATATTAAAACGGATTTTTGTCCAGTCTTCGAGTTATACAACACAACCTAACGTGGGACTACATTTTATCTAAATCTCGTTTATTATCGATTTTTACTTTGAATTACCCATTACATAGGGTAATGAAAGTATAGCATTCGGTCAACAAAAAAAAATAATTTTTTTTGCATTTCTCCACGTTTTGGAACATTTTGATTTCAAAAAAGTCGGCTAGAAAAAATGTATGTGTGTCTGTGTTCAGAATAACTCCCGAACAAATTGACCTACGATATTCAAATTTAGTGTGCGAGTTGGTGGTAGCCATGGGACCTACCGTTAAGGTTTTCGTCAAAATCGCGCATGCGCGTAAGGTAGTTGCCATTGAAAAAATAATATTTTTCAGTAATTGCTAAAAAACGGCTCAAACGATTTTGTTCAAAATCGCGGTGGTAATGCCTCTAAAGGTGTTCTAAACATTCCCAATTTTTCCTCTAATGCAAAAAAAAAAAAAAAAACTATTTGACAGAACTTTAAATATTTTTTTAAAAGCATAATAAAAATCTAAACATTTAAATAATCAATGCGTCTTTTTATTTTTTACATATACATGCGGCTCCTATTTTTTTTTTTTTTAAACTATTTCACTTACAAATTCGAGTAGTAATATTACCAATTGAATTTATGAATATATGGTAATATTTAAAAAAAAAAATGTAGTGGAAATTCTTAAAAAATGCGAGACAGAATTTTAAATTTTCGTATTTTAATTTATTACGTGTGATCCTGTAACTATTTTATATTGTATGTATGATCCTGTAAATGTTCGCATTATAAATCTTATGTGATGCAATTATGATAATTTTGTAAAATTAATTATCATGGTCTCTTATGTAATATGCAATTTCGGTGTCTCTATAATGTATTCTGCAAATTCTGAATTTTCTAATATATTATTCATCAATTTATGTATTTTATGCTATGTATGCAAATTCTATTTAGATATGTATTTCTGACTCGACAAACCCTGTTGGGCGTTGAGCCTTGTGGAGAAACTACATGACGTCAGACTGTGAAATTTATAGTTTATTTTCTTTTCTTTAAAAAGATCGTTTGGCAACATGGATAAAAGTAACTTGGAATTTCTTGTAAATAAAAATATACGTTTTGTTCTATACGCTACGTTTTAGTGTGAGTTATATATAATTAATAGGATTCATACGTTTAATTAATACGTTTTACATATTGAACACGAAACAAGCCTGTAGTTGGTCTTACAATTTGCATTAATCCTTGTAATCCCCTAAAAACATAATAACTTTTTTTTTAAAAAAATCCAAATAATACTCTATGAACTGTTTTCAACAGAATTTAGTTTTAAGCTGTTATTAAAACTTAGTTTTAAATTATTATTGTTATAATAATTCTAAATATGAAAAACAATATAATTTAGACATAAAAAAAAAGATTTAGGGCTGCCAAGTCTCCTTTATTACAAATTGAAGCGGTGAATCTCCCAGCGGTATGTGTAATGTACTCACCTCACCTACTCATATTGTTACGCAAATTCTCTGTATATAATTTGCATATTTATTTTAAAGTTCTATTTTATCTCATTTTATTCTGTATATAACTGTAAATAGTGACATATCACTTTAAAGTTCTATTTCATTTTATTTTTATTTGTTAACAGCTATAATACAGGTTAAAAAAAAAAGGTGGCAACATCTAAATCAATCTGAAAATTTCAAGGCGTTTCCATCACGTGATTCATTGACTGGATTTTGCTAGACATTTCGTCCTCGAGACTATAAAAAGAGGCGAAAAATAGTATCAGTCGAGTATCGGACGCTGTTAGGAAAGCCTCGGATCTTTTGTTTACTTTCGCTGTGCCTGAATTATCGCTGTGTTCGAAGTTGTACGTACCGAAGCTTGCATTGAAGCTTTATAGCAATTTCTCTGTTTGGTGAAGTTTTGTGAGCCTTCGGATGAAGAATAAATTACAGTTAAAAAAAAAAAAAAAATAGCATCGTCATATCCTCTGTTAAAATATCGTAACAATATGTAAATAGACACATTTAAAACACACCAAGTTCCTTCAGCTGTAAATTGATTAAAAGGATACGGCATTGAAAAGACTAAAAAGTGTGTCACACACCAGATAAAGCCATTAGCCATTTCAATCACGGATGTTCGGTGCTGTTTCCACAAAAAAAAAAAAAAAATTAAACTCTTTCTCCAGACAAGAACGATCGGAAAAGAATTCCACAAAACAAAGACCTTACCAAGCACATTTCTATCACTCCATTAAGTTCGCTAAAAGTTTTAGAAAACCTTTATTTCGTTAAAAGATTACTCCAGTTTAAAAACTGACGCAAGAGGGCTCTTTTTTTTTTCTTTTTTTTTGCATTTTTAAACCTTTTAGACACTCCGAGATGTAAAAGCTTTATCATTTGAAAGACTTTATTTTAGTTGCCATTGTTTGCGTTCGAAAACTGAAGTATCGTTTTAAGCAGCGCACCCTTCCTTCTTTTCGTTTGTGAAGAGGTATCCGGTAATTGTATTAGTAAAAGCGTCCTTGAGCTAAACGAATTATAAAAGCACGATGTTGCTTTACATAGTAGAGCAACTTCGTGTGGATTCGGTAAAAACTACAACTTTTGATGGTTTGAAAGCGGGCTGCTTTATTTTTGTTGATGTAATACACAAGGTGTTTACTAAAAGGGCTGGAAGAACTACTATAGAGTTTTTTTTTAACTAAGAGGGGTCTACTAAAGTTACTAAGTTTACTAAAAGAGCTGGCCACAGAAACTGGAATTTCTGGATCACGCTTATCTTTTATATAAGTCTTTTTAATTATTAACTCGTTATCTATTCAAGGTAAAATTACATCTTAATATACCAAGAATCCTGTTTTTCTCTTTTAGCTTAAGGGGACCGATTCACTAACCCTATACCTATAATTTTAAATTACATATATCTTAATGAATGTGTTTTCTTTGAAAGTTATTAACAATTGAGTTTGGATATTTTTAAATCCTGTATAATAACTTCGATTTTGTGGGCATGTGTGTGTGGGTGGTTGGTTGGCTGTGTATGGCGGGCAAATCTGCTGAGGCCTAATTAACCACCTTTTGTTCATGCAATCGGGGGGGGGGGGGTGAAACTTGGCAGAATAGATTCGATGTCGAAGAGAATGCATTCTATCACAATTTGGGGACTGTCACTGCCACTAAAAAGCCGCTTTTACGGAATACTAATAAATCAACTTGCTGTCATCTAATCGAGCTGAAATAGCATTTAACCGATTTTTGAAGAAACTCCTTCTTTTTTGCCAAAATTGTTTTGATAAATAAATTTAAAAATTGTTTTAATCAAGCTAAATAAAATATATTTGGACGCCAGTGCATAAATTCGCATTCATTTTTAATTAATAAATTTTGAAATATAGTTTACCACATTTTTTGCCTATAAATATGCTTTTAACGTTTAAAATTTGATACAAACACTAAGCAGACGCTGACAACAGAAACGGCGCTGCGTTAATGTATATCAAAATTGGCAATGCATATAAAGGATTAATACTAAAAACTTTGTTTTTGTTGGTTACATTATTCTCTCTGGATTTTCGTTAGATGTCTGCCAACCCCAAAACTTTAAAACAACATCTGAGAATAGTTTGAATGTCGAAGCTGAATAATTTTAATAATTGACTCAGAGGCTGATCGCTCTTTCCTAGCATTTAGAAGGTTTTAAGTTCGATTCCAAATATAAGAGTACTGCAATATATGATTTTAAAAATGAGAATATACAATTATGAGCTCACGCATGATTATTAGTAGGGCGGATGAGAGGGGGAGGGAGTGAAACTCGGCAGAAATCTTGGTACAAAACAAATATTCATTCATTCATTCATTCATTCATTTATTTATTTATCTGAATCGAATTTCTCAATTAAATTTTGGTTAATAGTTTTGTATTTAAATTAATAATTTGAAACAAAATTTTACTTTTTTTTATAATTTTATTTGAAATTTCAAAAAGCAAATTAACATTGAATAAAAGCTTATTTAAAAAAACATCTATATTTTTTAGATACATTTATTCTCGAAGGTTTAATTTAAAAATATCTTTTTTTTTGTTGTTAATATTGTGTTAACTTCAAAAACCCAATACTTGTCTTCGACACGGACGATCGCTTTTGTTCAACGGTTATAGTTTCGACCTGGCAAGCTGGATGCCTCGAGTTAGATTTCCTACACCTTCACTCTCCACAATATCTTATTCATAATGAGTTAATACGCCAGTTTGTCTACTCTTTTTTGTCATTTTATTTGAAGTTGATTTCAAATAAAATTAAAGAGTGCCAAGTGATCGTCGATAAACGTATTTGCCTTTCCAACACTCTTTACATTGGCACGGAAGAAAGAACAAAACAGACACAAACAATTGAAACTATCCTGATGTAACACAAAGGAATGTTTCCTTTTTTTTTTTTTAACTAGCGAACAAACGTTTTTCAAACTCTCTACAAAGAACAGCCTCTCTCCCTCCCTCTCTAAAAAATAAATAAAAAATTTCTGTGTTTCAGTTTTTCTCCAAGAGAAAAATTAGAAATTTATAAAGCTTATATCATTAAGAAAAATAATTAGAAGTAGGTAATAGTGTGAATAATAGTGCTCTGTCTTCATGTAAACTAAACATAAATGCTGCGTAGTCTATGTTAAAAAAGACACTGCCGTTTCTATATTTCTTAAAAAAAAAAAAAAAACTGTAACGCTGAAATAAAAATGGATTTTTTTTGTTACTGATGATAACAAGTAGGAAATAAATCCAATGTCGGTAAGCACACGCCATCTATCGATCAATACTAATTAACATCAATTATTCATTTATCATGCTTACCGTTGAATATAGTATTTATATCTAATTTATGATCAAGTGACAAGTCAATAGGACATTAAGTACCGAGTCAAAGTTGAACTACAAGGAAATTAATTTGATAAATACAATACCACCCTAATAGCACACATCCTCACAAGGAGGTCCCTAGGAAGTCCCCAGTCATCCCCGGGACTACGAATGACTTCCCAGGGGCCTCCCTGGGAGGATGTGTGCTATTAGGGCACTGACTCCACTAGATAGTGTGGCTTAAAAGAAAAGTGTGCAAAAATAAAAAATAAAACAAATCTCGAATAAATTCAAAATGAAACAAAAATAAATTTAAGATCAATTAATACTAAATTTAAAATAAAACAATACTAAATTAAAAATAATACAAGGCTACATAAAATAAAAAATAAAATTTTACCTAATATAAATTTTAAAATTAAAAAAAACACCTCACAATTACATAGCTTGATGCCATAAATATTCTAGATCACGAGCAATTCGGTTCTAGATTGCAACCCACTTTTTAGGTTGGTTGGTTGGTTGTTTTCAGATTATCTG
This sequence comes from Linyphia triangularis, assembly GCA_963978545.1. Taxonomy (NCBI): domain Eukaryota; kingdom Metazoa; phylum Arthropoda; class Arachnida; order Araneae; family Linyphiidae; genus Linyphia; species Linyphia triangularis. The sequence goes on from OZ021726.1 coordinate 90,495,245, forward strand.
ACGCCGTCAGCAACACGAGGGCCATAATGCGCCGAAGCATTAGTCATTAGACAAGCCAACATACATTTACAAACACCCATGCCTAACACGGGACTCGGTACCCGCAAACCTCGGGGTCTAGAAGCTAGCACGCTAACCACTACACCGTTTGGTCGGCCCCACTTTTTAGAAACCAAATTTACAATGAGCAACTTTATCTTCAACGCATTGAATTTTTTTCCAGACACAAACTGCACACTCTGTTTCTGAAATGGGCTTTATGGCCTAAAAAAAAAAAAAAAAAAAAATCATTTGTGGAAAAAATATTTTTTGATAAGGCCAGCGTGAAGGTTACGCTAACTTTCGATTACTGTTGATGATAGCAATGAAATCTCGGTTAACTTCGAGTTATTTTTAGACACAAGAAGTTAGACGATAGTAGCTAGTTTCGGTGCTTGGTTTTAATTGCTACCACAGAAAAAAAATAAAATTTCACAAAGTTGTGAAGGTGAAAAAGTGAGTAATAGCTTCAAAAGCTTCTGTCGAAAAAATTAGAAAAGTATGTTGGGTAGCAAACCAGAATCGTGTCAATTTACTACGATTGAAATTTCTTTTCTAGTAATTTGTTTTTGGATATTTCGATAATTTTTTTAATTAAACTTTATACGATATGCTGTTAGTAATGTTTTCCTTAAAAGGATACGCAATTCGGTTTTTCTTTTGGCAGTTTTCCGTTATTCAATAATGTAATAAATAAAATTTCTTTCAAGGATTAAAATACTTTGATTTCAATAATTATTCTATCAGAAACGTTCATATTATTTTCCAATTATCAAACGTTTGAAATAATACTTTGATTTCGGTAATTATTCTATCAGAAACGTTCATGTTATTTTTCAACTGTCAAATGTTTGAAATAATACTTTGATTTCGGTAATTATTTTATCAGAAACGTTCATATTATTTTCCAATTGTCAAACGTTTGAAATAATACTTCGATTTCGGTAATTATTCTAACAGAAACGTTCATATTATTTTCCAACTGTCAAACGTTTGAAATAATACTTTGATTTCGGTAATTATTCTATCAGAAACGTTCATATTATTTTCCAACTGTCAAACGTTTGAAATAATACTTCGATTTCGGTAATTATTCTATCAGAAACGTTCATATAATATTCCAACTGTCAAACGTTTGAAATAATACTTTGATTTCGTTAATTATTCTATCAGAAACGTTCATATTATTTTCCAACTGTCAAACGTTTCAAATAATACTTTGATTTCTGTAATTATTCTATCAGACACGTTCATATTATTTTTCAACTGTCAAACGTTTCAAATAATACTTTGATTTCTGTAATTATTCTATCAGAAACGTTCATATTATTTTCCAATTGTCAAACTTTTGAAATAATACTTTGATTTCGGTAATTATTCTATCAGAAACGTTCATATTATTTTCCAACTGTCAAACGTTTCAAATATTTCAAAACTCTGAAATATGAGGTCTTCAATGTTGCTTATCTGTAAAACCATTTTTTTTTATTCATATTTATCTTTGAATTTTGTTTTGCACTGCAAATATATCTGTACACTTCATACTATGTAAATTTAAATTTCATTCATTAAGTTTGATAAATAAATCTTCTAAATACGAAAATATGTAAAATATCTGTATATGAAATATATATGTAAATATGAAAATATATCTTTTAAATACGAACACGATACGTTACAGCTCACTGCCCTAGAGCATCTGTCATCAACAATTGATTTTTTTTTTCTGTTTTACGCACACGAAAGGGCTATATAATGTTTATCGAATAAAATGGCCAATTTCGCCATTATGGTGGTGTATTGTTGGGGGTTTTTTTGCCCATGTACAAATTTGTACCAAAAATATCACCAAACTGGAAATTTTTACTTAATTGAGTGAAAATATGAAAACGGTAAATAACACCATATAATCAATTTTTATGCAATGACCAATATCATATTTAATTAAAATTCGTTCGATGTTCCTCATCTCTAGTTATATTTTCATCATTCATTTAGCAAAAACGGCCAGTTTGGCGATATTTTTTGGGATAATTCTTGTATGGATCTTTTTTTTTTTTTTCTTCCTTTCTTTGAAAAAAAAAACCTCCACCATAATGATAATTTTGGCGATATACTTTTCGATAATTCTCATATTATCCTTTTTAAGTGAAACTGCGGAGAGAAGAAAAAACTACTGTTGATGAGGAAAGAGAACTCTGTGCTTGCGATTCACAGCGAATTTAAACAAAATCGTTAGAGCCGTTTTTTAGCAATTACTGAAAAACATGATTTCTTTCAATGGCAGCTACCTTATGCGCATGCGCGATTGTGACGAAAACCTTACTGGTAGGTTTAAATTCACTTGCGCCATCCCCAACCCGCACAAAATATTTGAACTTCGTAGGTCAATTTGTTCGGGAGTTATGCTGACCACGTACACAAAGACAGATATTTTTTTTTAGATCACTTTTTTGAAATCAAGGTGTTCCAAAAAGTGGAGAAATGCAAAAAAAAAAAAAAAAATATATTTTGACTGAATGCTATACTTTCATTACCTTATGTATACGTATTGGTTTACGAGCTACAGCATCAACACAGCCAACAATTGATGCAGAATACCAATACTTGGCATTTGGCAAGTGTCACAAGCATTTTTGTTACTGGCTATTTAGACCTATGTGTAGGGAAATTTTGACTTAACGAAGAACATTTTATTAATTTCCATTGCTCGTAATTTACAACAACGTTAAATTTGGCTCAACTTTAGATCTCAATACCTTTCAAGGCCATAAATATTAAATAAAGAACTTAGCGCCTTTCTTTACAGAGATGTTTTTGATGGGATAATGTTGTTTATTTATTTTTCGATATCTAAATAATCAAGTGAATACAGTCAAACAACCAACAAATTAGTTGATAGAATCAATCATAAATCAATTAAAATTTAAAAGCGTAATTTCTGATAAAAAAAACAAAAAAAAAAACAACAACAAAAAAAAACGAGTTGTTTCTTTTTGTAGAAAAAAAGTCCAATTTTTTTAGACCATTTCGGCGAAATTGCATCTCTGCGAACAAATATTTTTATGAATTAATTTTTCTAATATGTGCTCTTTGAATTATGTTTGTATGTGTTGGGCTTACTGTGTACTTAATTTAACATTAATAAAACATCTTTAAAAAACATGCATATTTATTTACAGAATAAACGTACTCGTAACTCGTTGCATTTTACGTACATCCGTAACGACGTTCTAAATAATAATATTATCTTGAAATTCCATCAGAATCACTGTTGCCATCTCTAACTTACAAATATTTGCTCTTACATATGTAGGTATTTATTTTCTTGTTTCTGTCTTGATTGGAACTATGCGTGTTTCATGCAAAACTAGTAGAAAAATGCTAGACATGATTAGGTATTCCACACGAATTCTCTATTTGAAACAAAGATACCAACTCATTAGGTTTACACATGAAGCTTTGAAAGCGTGACTATGTATATTTCATTCTTCAATACCATATTTTACAAAACATACTCTAAAGAATGACCAGATTATTTTACAGAGTAACATTTCGCTAAAATTACTTCTGAATAATTTATATTTTTCTGAATTTAACATTAAAAAAAAAAAAAAAAAATAGAGATGCAATTCTATGATTAAGAAAAAATTCAATTACGTTGAGAAATGCGAAAAGTCATAGAATTCTAGTTTTGTTTCTGTATCTAATTAAAAAAGTAAAACCAGTAGCAACTTCTTACAAACTCTTTGTCAAACTTGTCTTAAACTCGTATTTTTTAAGTGAAATCCCGATAAATTTTAATGAGAAGCGACATAACCAAAACAACAAGTATAATTTTATAACTCATTAAATTTCTAAAATGAAATACTGAAAAATGAACAACTTACTCGCTTTATATGAGTGGGAACTGAATATTTGTATTTCACTACGAAAATTTTATTGCTTAAACCCTTTTCATACAGCTTAGGTAAATTACCATGGCTCACATATAACTTTGGAAACAAATATATTTTTCCAGGTTCTTAGCTTTATTGTACATTTTGATATTGCCGTTTGACCTCCTTTTGTTAATTTAGCCTTTTATTTATTTACGGAACTGTATTAATTTAAACCCTATGAGACACATTGTTACTTTGTAATCCAATTTCTATAAAATTTGTGCTTGGATGATATCACAAGCTTGTTTCTCTTTATATGCAAGCGTATGCACGATTTTCCATCTTCTAGGCACCTATCTTGGCATTACATATTTTTATATATTTGTCTCTAACAAGCTTCCAAATAGGAAACAATCTTATGCTGCCATCTAACAATTGAAGAACGAACTTCATAGAAGTGGATTTCAAAGTCCCAATGGATCTCAAAGCCTTGAAATTAATACAGTACCATGAGGGGACTTGGAAAGTCTCGTCAGTACACTTAAAAATTCGGATCACTCTTGCAAAAAAAAATTGGTTCCCAATTAGCTGCAACCAACATTTGGTGCTTAGTTTCACGATTTAATGGTGCTACTTCACCATTAAATCGTGAAACTAACCACCAAATGTTGGTTGCAGCTAAATGGGAACCAATTTTTGATGCAAGAGGGATCCAAATTTTTAACAAGTGTAAATAAAGAGTAAGGGATGGGTTATCAAGATCAGAATAGATTACTTTTTCTGTTTGTGCTTGTTGACATTTGTATCAAGTGTCAGTTGTTTCTACGTGAAAAGTGGATGAATTACTCTGTTAAAAATTGTGTTCCACCTTGCACCAAAAATTATTCCTCATTAAGCTGCAACCGACATTTGGTGCTTAGTTTCACGATTTAATGGAGCTACTTCACCATTATAATGTAAAACTAACCACCAAATGTTGGTTGCAGCTAAATGGGAACCAATTTTTGATGCAAGGGGGATCCAAATTTTTAACAAGTGTAAATAAAGAGTAAGGGATGGGTTATCAAGATCAGAATAGATTACTTTTTCTGTTTGTGCTTGTTGGCATTTGTATCAAATATCAGTTGTTTCTATGTAAAAAGTGGGTGAATTACACTGGTAAATATTTTGTTACACCTTACACCAAAAATTGTTTCTCATTAAGCTGCAACCGACATTTGGTGCTTAGTTTCACTATTTAATGGTCCATAAAGTCCGAGGTAGCACCTCTAAATCGTGAAACTAACCACCAAATGTTGGCTGTAGCTAAACGGGAACGAATTTTTGATGCAAAGTGATCCAAATTTTTAACAGTGCATTTAAAAATCATTGAAGGTTTTTATATAAAGATTCAAAAATCAGATAAAGTTCTTAGTAACTCTTTTAGAATGACTCATCTATAGAATATAAAAGAAGAAAAAATATTGAGATACCACCATACCCCCATTTTAAATCTCGTTTTCGAGTGATACATTGCTATTTGAAAATCCATTACAAGTTACAGCATTTGAAAAGAAACGTTTTTCCGGAGATCTTGTTGTAATCTGACAGTTTTTGAAAGTGTTATTTGTCACCGTCTTTCTCTGGAGGAAGGGTTTTTCTGTGGCCTAAGTGCATTTTCTGTTTCTTTTCCGAGCTAAAAGATACACCCCTCTGATAGAGCATTAAAGAATCTATTGACAGCTAAATTGTGATATTTTTTTTTTTACCCACTCGGAGAAATAAAATGTTTGGAAACTGTCTAAACTTCAAGGTGACGCCGAATCAATAGTTTTCAGTTTGTTTTCCAGTAAAAAAAAAAAAGTTTATGAAATATGCTTCTAAATACATTTTTATACAAACTAGGGGTGTGGCACATTGCACAACTTTCAATTACACTGTTATATCAGCCATTGCATTAAAGCCGACCAAATGGTATAGTGGTTAGCGTGCTAGCTTCTAGACCGCGAGATTGCGGGTTCCGAGTCCCGTCTTAGGCATGGGTGCTTGCAAATGTATGTTGGCTTGTCTAATAACGAAGGTTTCGTCCTCGTGTTGCTGACGGCGCCAGATAATCTGAAAACAACCAACCAGCCATTGCATTAAAATTTGATATGGTGTTTACTGTTTGCATATTTTCACTCATTTAAACAAAAATGGCCAGTTAGGCGATATTTTTGACAATAATTTTAACGTGGGCAAATAAACTTCACCAAAATGGCGAAATTGGCGATCTTTTTCTATTGTTCTTTCTTGAGAGTGGAACGGGAAAAAATCAATCATTGATGGGCGATGCTCAAGGGCAGAGAAGCTCTGTGTTAAAGGCACTTGTTTTTCAACTTTTTACGCTTTCATCGCTTTTCTACGGAAATTTTAGAGGTGGGGGACGAGAAAAATCCATAAGAGACATTAGCACAGAGATTGCAATCAAAATCGTTAGAGCCGTTTTTTAACAATTGGGGAAAAACAAGATTTTTCATCATTCTTGAACCTTATGCTCATGCGCGATTTTGACGAAAACCTTAATGGTAGGTCCTATGGCCACCACTAATCTACATACCAAATTTGAACATTTTAGTTGAATTTGTTCGGAAGTCATGCTGACCCACACACAGACAAGAATTTTTTTTCTAGACCAGGACGTTCCAAAACGCAGCGGCATGATCAGTGCTCAGAATCGTTTAAATATGTTTTAACTGCACGCAATGTATATGGTAATGTATATAAACATGGTTCGTACGTATTTAAAAAATCTTGAAAAAGGCTTGAAAAAAAAAATTCTTTTATTTTCAAGTGCTTGAAAACCTTGAATTATATTAAAATAAGTTTAAAGTGCTTGAATTTCATTTTATTTTCTAAAAATATAGCATCTTAAAAAAAAAATTTTGCTCAACAAAGTGAACAAAATCTTTCGAATTCAGTTAAGCCAATCAGCAACTAGGAAAACAGCGCAGTTGAACATACTAAGATTTCGTCATTCCCCTTTGATGAGTACAGTACTGCGCATGCGCAACGTATCTGGAATATCCGATCAAGTCAGGTCACGTGATCTCTACTTTCGTTTTTGCATCGTATGTGCTAATTTTTATAATGTGCTAATATAAAATGTGCTAATTTTTTGCTCACTGTTTAAAAATTGCGGGAAATGCAGTATCGATTCAAGCTGATTAGAAAAGCCTGAATATAATATCATGGTTTGAAGCCTATTTGATGTTTTGGATTCGCACTTTGCACGATGTACTTTTTTGTGTCAAAAATGTCATGATGATTGAAAAAAGTGGTTTAAAAGCCATGCAAAGAGCAAAAAGCATTTGGATTTAGTTTCTATAAGAAGTTCGATGAGGAATTTTCGAACTATACCCCAAAAAAGCGGATATTTTTCGTAACAATCAACTTCGTCAGCGCGGGCGCATGTAATTGAAAAAGGAGGTTTTAGATACTAAAATATTATGGATATTGAAAACCTTAAAAAAAAACAAAAAAAACAGCATATTATGCAGCATTTGGTTGGTTGTATTCAGGTTATCTGGCGCCGTCAGCAACACGAGGGCTATAATGCGCCGAAAAATTCGTCATTAGACAAGCCAACATACATTTACAAACACCCATGCCTAATACCGGACTCGGAACCCGCAACCTCACGGTCTAGAAGCTAGCACGCTAACCACTATACCGTTTGGTCGGCTATGCAGCATTTGAAATAAAGCCTTTAGAGTTGATTGGAAGACAGATTAATCAATAAGACTTATGTATTATTATTTGACGAAAGTCTCAATATAATGAAACGAGAAAATGAAATGAATGTTCACATTCGATATTGGCGTAATTACCAAGTAAGTACTGGCTACTTTACTTCTGTTTTGAAGGAACATGGTACTGCTTCTGATATATTTGAAGGTTTTTTTCTATTGTAACTTGCAACCTAAAAATTTTCTTTTATTGAAACCTAAAAAAGTTTTTTAGGTTTCAATAAGTCAATAAGTTTTTTTGTGTGTGTGTGTTTACTTGATTTAAACAGGCACTGTTAGCCAATAAAAAAAAATAGGGTTTTTTAAATGCGTTTGTGTTGATAACGCATCTTTGAAAAGTCCTTGAATTTTTTTTCTCTTTTATGATAATGAACCATTATAAATAGTTAATAGCAAAACTTTGTTTTTAATAAGTTAATCGTTTTAGAGTTTATTAGTTTTCAATACCACTAAATCACCCAGGTGGATTAACCTTCTAAATCTAGTAAGAAAATTCATTCAAAATCATGACTTTACTTCACTCACAATCAAATCTCACTTGAGCACTGATTTCTAACTGTAATTTAACCCTTGTGCGATTGACAAATGTCCCCCGCAATCTCAATATTTCAATAGATGGCAGCACATGATCACAGACTTCTTACATTTTCTTCAAGTTATTTTTAAAATGTTTTTTTTTAATTTTTACATTATTCTGTTCAATAATGTTGTGTTTTTGATTAAAATACCCACTTACTTTGATATTTGGTCACAAATTTAATAGTATGCACGAAAATTTGAATTTGGGGGTCATTTGTCCCCCACGCGACTAACCGCAAGATAAAAAGTCGCGCTCCTCATCAAAGGTTAAGAGGTCTGCAAATAGGTGAAGGCAATTCAATTCTCACCACACTGTCCTCATATAACGCTGTGTATAAGTTTCTCTTAGTTACAAACATACGCCAACTAATTTGAGGAAAACTTGCTAGTAGAGACCTGCATGCTAATTTCTAAACCGTCTCCGTCTTCAATTCAACAACCAAGTTTTCACTATTCAGAAGCTACATTAGCCGACAAAACGGTATAGTGGTTAGCATGCTAGCTTCTTGACCGCGAGGTTGCCCGAGTCCCGTGTTAGGCATGGGTGTTTGTAAATGTATGTTGGCTTGTCAAATGTCGAATGTATCGGTGCATTATAGCCCTTGTGTTGCTGACGGCGCCAGATAATCTGAAAACAACCAACCAACCCAAAGGGTACCGTAAAATGGGGTGAATCGGAACACTTTTCAACTTTCAAAGTAAAAATCGGTTGTAATAAGATCGTTAAGGAACATATTTTTGACATTGAAACTTGGGTCTTGCCTTCTTTTTTGAGGATCAACCCAAAAAATTTTGAAAAAACTAGGACTTAAATTTATTTTAAATTTTTTCATTGTGTTCCGATTCACCCCGCAGAAAGGGGTGAATCGGAACACTTGTTACATTTGTTACATTTATGTCTGATCTTATTTAAATGTTTACAGGGGAAAAAAAAAAAAAAATAATGCATTGTGGTGAATAGGAACACAAAATTATCATAAAAAAATCATTTAATATGACGGATAAAATTTGTGTTTGTCAATTATTGTCAAAACAAATCATATGTTTGAAAGCGTATCAACTCTTCTCCTATAACTCATCCAAATAGTCTTTAAAATTAATAATATTTTTTAATCTACTTTATGTTAGCGTGCCGTATGACTGCAAATTTCTTAAAATATCTTGAGAAAGGAGAAAAGCATCTTCATTTGTTTAGAAAAATATCTTCGTTCATGGGCGCTTTTTGTAAAACACACTTATATAGCAATAACCTTGTGGGGGTAAAACTTTGCTCCCATAGAGTCTTCATATATTTTCCCATATAACTTAAAGATAACGATGTCGTTTAGAGAAAAAACCACTGGAACGATCGGGTTTTCTGCCATGCGGAAACTAGACTCCTCTTCTGACATTTATTCAAGCTTTCAGTCTTGATTACTGTCTTGAAGGGAGTAATTAGACTCTTCTTCAAGAGTTGAATCTTATGTGGAACATAATCTTGCCAAAAACAGCTTTTTAATATCACTTTTCAAGTGTTCCGATTCACCCCCCAAATCTCGAAATCGAGACGAGGCAAAACATAAAAATTCGTAAAATAAAAAGTTTTTAAAACCAAGTTAAATTAAGTATGGCATGCTGTTGTGGATGTTTATACTTATCTAAAAATATATAAGTTAAGTCTATAACTGGTACATGTTATTAATTACGGGATAAGTTTTGGAGAGGTTAAAATGCATTGGATTGTATGCACGCTGTTTCAGAATTTTTAAAAAAAAAAAAGGACAGTGTTGAAAACCCACAAAATATGTTCCAAGATTCCAAACATGTTAGTCAAATAAAAAAATATATATAATTAATAAAACTGCTTTATTTGTGTAAAATAATAATTTCTTTATAATTTCATGAAGTTTCGTTCCGATTCAGCCCGCTGTTCCTATTCACCCCATTTTATGGTATTGAAAAAACACTGTCGAAGAATCCCAAACAGCGCAACCGGGCTTTCTCTAAATGAGTACGAAAAGAGCCAAGCAGCGCGACAGCGCTTTGTTTATTTTATATTGATGAATCCCAATCGGAGCAATAGCGCTTCTTGTATGGGTTAGGTAATGTGATTCTCGTCTTTTTTCTCATCGCTCCGTCACATTTACTGCAGTTTTCAAAGTGATCGGACGTATTCTTTGGTTAAGTATTTCTCATTGTTAACTGCTGTGGTTGGGTGGTTTCAGGTTTTTGTCGCAAGAGCTACACGTGGTCCATACTGCGCCAACACAAATTGGGGAAGATCATTTTAAAGTTTAAGAAACATAGTATCAGAAAAATTAATATAAAAGTCAAAGATGTGATATTTTAGGGTGTGTGGAAGCATTACGCAAAAACTGACTCGTGGTCTGCCCATCGATATAAATAAACAACTAGATAGACTGCTTAACGCTGGGAAAATGAAGCCGTTGCCAGATGCCGTTGGTGGGATAAAAAATAAGGATTGCCGAGGATTGGAAATAAAATTTCGGGTTGTACAAAGCAGAAATGTCAATAGTAGACCCTAATTAGTAATAACGTGCAAAAAAATATATACTCTAGCACTTTACAAGGTTTTTCGCATTCCCATCCAACTATAAAAGTGAACTGTGATTGGTTAATCTTCCCACCAGCTTCTCAATCCCCGGCGCGTTTTTCTCTTTGCATTGACAATGAAGCAGTCTATCCAGTTGTTTATCTATATCGATGGGTCTGCCAGACCGCTTACAGCAGTTAAAAGGAGCAGTGTGATGTACTTGCATCAGTAAATCTGAGCGCGCGACTTCGACAATTGTTCACAATGGTCTGTGTTTTCTCGACATAAAACCTCAACAGCGTGATCGCGCTGTTTGGGACTCAAATGGTTAAAGCTCTGGCTCAACATTCCCAAACTTCCAGTATATTTTACCCAACACTGAACGAGATTGGCCAAAATCTGTAGCAACGGCGAATCTGCATGGGTCCATATCAGGATTGACCAAGGTTACGCGATATTGGCTAGCGGATGAGTGCTACTGGGAAGTGTTTAAAAAGAAGAAAGAAAAAAATGAAATGTCAATTAAAAAATTACGTGAAGGAACGTTCAAAATTGTGATTGTCATAAAATAGTGAATGCTCATGCAGAATGGTTGGTTGTTTTCAGATTATCTGGCGCCGTCAGCAACACGAGGGCTATAATGCGCCGAAACATTTCGTCATTTGACAAGCCAACATACATTTACAAACACCCATGCCTAACACGGGACTCAAACACCCAACCTGCATACAGAATGGAATCTCTAGAATTATAAAAGCTCTTCAAAAAGTACTGGGTTTAAAATAATCGTCCAATAATAATACCTCTTGAAATCTTCGACACATTTTTCAAATCTTAAGAGCTTCTGGAAAAACATAAGTTTGAAAACAAATAGTGAATTTTTTCGGTACTTCTATTGACTGATGCTGTCACTTTCCTCAAGTTGACAAGCTTAAATGAAAGACATCGAGATGAAAAAAGTGAGTAAGTAATTTTTTTTTTGCTTTTTAAATCAGTTTCTTCCAACTCCCACAATGGAATAGTTCAATATTTAATATCGTATAAAACACGAGAAAACTTAAAGCAAGATCTCAAAGAAAAAAAATTATCATTTTAGATTTCCAAAAAATGATGTGAACAAAAAAAGCATTGATTTCGTAGAATAATATATGCGTCGATACAGGATGTCCAGCGAAATGCTTCCTGATTTAAAAATTAAAAATTACTCAAAAACATAGATCAGTTGAAAAAAGAAACAAAAAGTACAGTTATTTTGAAAGCTGTAAAAATCTGAAACGTAAGTTTCAAAATTAGTTACAAATGTTAGCAACAGATGGCGCTGTAGTTTCAAAATTTTAGAAATATGTTATAAATTTGTACTCTGCAACCATTCGTTGCAATCACGCTAACTTCCTTTCTAGTTTAAACAATGGAACTGTCCGAAGGTAGATCGCTCTGCGCTTCAAGCGCTCTTTGTTCATAAGAACTTAAGAGTACAGCGCCATCTGTTGGTAACATTTGTAACTAATTTTGATTGGTTGTTTTCAGATTATCTGGCGCCGTTAGCAACACGAGGGCAATAATGCGTCGAAACATTCGTCATTAGACAAGTCAACATACATTTACAGACACCCATGCCCAACACGGGACTCGGAACCCGCAACCTCGCGGTCTAGAAGCTAGCACGCTAACCACTATACCGTTTGATCGGCGTAACTAATTTTGAAAATTTAGTATCAGATTTTCCAACTTTCAACGTAACTATACTTTTTGTTTCATTGCACTATCCATCTTTATTTTGAGTAATTTAATTTTAAAATCATTGAGTGTTTTCCTGAATACGCTGTTTAACATCTGCATTGTTACAAATAAGCAATTGCGATTGAGAAAATTTATGATAAACGTTTACTTACGTTCACCTCACAGGAATGTACCGACACGACAATGCAGTATAACAGTCAGCAATCATCATGCATCACTTGAATAGGTTCAAAACAATTTACATGTAGTTCTATACTTTTCTTTCGATCTCGTGAAATATCAGTCACTTGTTTTATTGCATAAGACCTCGTGTACCCATCGATATAAATAAACAACTGGATAGACTGCTTAACGCTGGAAAAATGAAGCCGCTGCCAGATGCCGTTGGTGGGATAAAAAAAAATACGAATTGCCGAGGATTGAAAATAAAATTTTGGGTTGTACACAGCAGAAATGTCAATAGTAGACCTTAATTAGTAATAATGTGCAAAAAAATATGTACTCTAGCATTTTACAAGGTTTTTCGCATTTCCACCCAACTATAAAAGTGAACTGTGATTGGTTAATCTTCCCACCAGCTTCGCAATCCCCGGCGCGTTTTTCTTTTTGCATTGACAATGGAGCAGTCCATCCAGTTGTTTTATCTATATCGATGCGTGTACCATACTAGCGGTTTGCGAAGTGCGGCAGACCGTTGCGCTGGAACGATAGAACGGTGGAAGTTGTACGATATTTTACATTAGTTCCTAACATGACGTCATCCAGTGAACTTAGTTGAGCGCTTCATTTTGAGAGATTATCACCTACTAGATGAAGTATCTAAAACCAAAATTGTTTTCATAGTGGTGAGATTATCACAAAACGTCGCATAAACATACGTTTTTGAAAAATAATAAAATAAGTTTTCAAATTTAATTTTCTAATAAAACTTTTTTATAGAACAACCTCCACCGTTCTATCGTCCTCTCGGTCTGCGGCCAATCGCACGCCGCTCGTTTTGTACACGAGGCCTAAATCTTTCATCTTGATTGTTTGGTTGTTTTCAGATTATCTGGTGCCGTCAGCAACACGAGGGTTATAATGCGCCGAAACATTCGTCATTAGACAAGCCAACATACATTTACAAACACCCATGCCTAACACGGGACTCGAATCCGCAACCTCGCGGTCTAGAAGCTAGTACGCTAACCATTATACCGTTTGGTCGGCCCCGTGTTAGACATGGGTGTTTGTAAATGTATTTTGTCTTGTCTATTGACAAATGTTTCGGCGCATTATAGCCCTCGCGTTGCTGACGGCGCCAGATAATCTGTAAACAACCAACCAATCGATTGGAGGTTGTGATTACTAATAAACCTACTTCCCGTCATCCAATTGAACTAAAACTTTGAAACTTGGCTGGCACACTCATTATCCATAACTATGCTTTCTATCAAGTTTTGCGATTTTCACTTCAAAGGCCGTTTTAAACATGTTTCTAATACAAACATGTTCAATTTGGCAATATTCAATAACTGAAACTTCTCATATTAAGGTTGACAAGGTAAATCTTCAGAGGGATAATTAACGCACTTTCCGTTATCCAATCGAGCTGGCCTAGACCGCGAGCTGCGGGTTCGAGTCCCGTGTTAGGCATGGGTGTTTGTAAATGTATGTTGGTTTGTTAAATGACGAAAAGTTTCGGCGCATTATAGCCCTCGTGTTGCTGATGGCGCCAGATATTCTGAAAACAACTAACCAAATGAGCTGAATCTTGGCAAATAAACTCGTTGTAAATGACAATGTGTTCAATCAAGTTTCGGTGGCAAGAAGTCTTTTGATCCTAGTGATCAAACACTATGAAAACTCGGCCTAAGCTAAAGGAATTCCGCATAAAAATAGGCCAATACAAATAAAGAATTTATCTTGTTTAATTTTTTTATTCGTTATATTATTCCAATGTAAAATTTGGCAAAACAGTCAAAATCAAAAGTGTTATATTTAAAATTAGTTATATTTTAATTCGTATAGTTTAAGTACAAAAAACTAAATTCGTATAGTTTAAAAATGAAAGTATTCGTTCACAAATCACGAGTCAAAAATAATGCTTTTCCTTCGAGGAAAAATCCCTACTAAAGAACTTTATAAACGAAGGGACTTTCAATGTGTATCTATGAAATACAAATTTGAACATAGGAACACAGCTGACTATTTTGAATACACTCACGAAACATATTTCGAAAGTAAAGGTTTTTTTTTGGTGAAGGAAATATTTTTTTGAAGGATCACATCGGAAAACACTCAGTTCTCCTTATTTGCATAAATATTCAACAGTTTTACACCAATCGGAAATGTGTCGCATATATAAGAATAAGCTTACTCGAATATCTTTCTTTAGCTGGAATTTGAAAATACCAGTTGTAATCTTAGTAGTAGAAAAAAAAAAAAAAAAATTATCAACGGCCAAACTGTTTTGTTGCATAATACTGCACAAGTTTAGGAATATATATTGTAACGAATTGTCTCAGAGAAAATGACGATGCAGCTGTTGGTTGTATTCAGATTATCTGTCGCCGTCAGCACCACGAGGGCTATAATGCGTCGAAACATTCGTCATTAGACAAGCCAACATACATTTACAAACACCCATGCCTAACACGGGACTCGGAACCCGCAACCTCGCGGTCTAGAAGCTAGCACGCTAACCACTATACCGTTTGATCGGCGTAACTAATTTTAAAAATTTAGTATCAGATTTTCCAAATTTCAACGTAACTATACTTTTTGTTTCATTGCACTATCCATCTTTGTTTTGAGTAATTTAATTTTAAAATCATTGAGTGTTTTCCTGAACACGCTGTTTAACATCTGCATTGTTACAAATAAGCAATTGCGATTGAGAAAATTTATGATAAACGTTTACTTACGATCACCTCACAGGGATGTACCGACACGACAATGCAGTATAACAGTCAGCAATCATCATGCATCACTTGAATAGGTTCAAAACAATTTACATGTAGTTCTATACTTTTCTTTCGATCTTGTGAAATATCAGTCACTTGTTTTATTGCATAAGGCCTCGTGTACCCATCGATATAAATAAACAACTGGATAGACTGCTTAACGCTGGAAAAATGAAGCCGCTGCCAGATGCCGTTGGTGGGATAAAAAAAAATACGAATTGCCGAGGATTGAAAATAAAATTTTGGGTTGTACACAGCAGAAATGTCAATAGTAGACCTTAATTAGTAATAATGTGCAAAAAAATATGTACTCTAGCATTTTACAAGGTTTTTCGCATTTCCACCCAACTATAAAAGTGAACTGTGATTGGTTAATCTTCCCACCAGCTTCGCAATCCCCGGCGCGTTTTTCTTTTTGCATTGACAATGGAGCAGTCCATCCAGTTGTTTTATCTATATCGATGCGTGTACCATACTAGCGGTTTGCGAAGTGCGGCAGACCGTTGCGCTGGAACGATAGAACGGTGGAAGTTGTACGATATTTTACATTAGTTCCTAACATGACGTCATCCAGTGAACTTAGTTGAGCGCTTCATTTTGAGAGATTATCACCTACTAGATGAAGTATCTAAAACCAAAATTGTTTTCACAGTGGTGAGATTATCACAAAACGTCGCATAAACATACGTTTTTGAAAAATAATAAAATAAGTTTTCAAATTTAATTTTCTAATAAAACTTTTTTATAGAACAACCTCCACCGTTCTATCGTCCTCTCGGTCTGCGGCCAATCGCACGCCGCTCGTTTTGTACACGAGGCCTAAATCTTTCATCTTGATTGTTTGGTTGTTTTCAGATTATCTGTCGCCGTCAGCAACACGAGTTCTATAATGCGCCGAAACATTCGTCATTAGACAAACCAACATACATTTACAAAACACCCATGCCTAACACGGGACTCGGAACCCGCAACCTCGCGGTCTAGAAGCTAGTAAGCTAACCACTATACCGTTTGCTCGGCCTTTCATCTTGAACTTACAAAGTTATTCGTATCATTATAAAGGACAAACAAATTTCAATCAAAGAATATTCAATCGAATAACTCGATTAAAATAATAATTACAATAGCTTTTAGAAATGCTAAGTCTTTTCATACAATATATGACTTAGTAATGTGAAAAATTCCATTTTATGGTATAAACTTTCTGTTTTTAAATCCTTTATTTCGATTTTGATTGTGTGTGTGTGGCGGCCAGGCAAATCTGTGGCGGTCAAATTAACCCACTTGCCGTATCCAATCGAGATGAAACTTGGTAAATAGATTCGATGTCGATGACAATTCATTCTATCGAATTTTACATGATGTCATTGTCACTAAAAAGTCGCTTTCGCACCCGCTTTTATATTCGGAATAATAATAAACCATCTTTCCGTCATCCAAAAGGGCGGGAATTTGACAGATAAATTTGTTGTCAGTAAAATTTCATTATATCAAAATTTTGGGGGCTGTCACTGTCACTAAAAGTCCCGCTTCTTTAATCACTTCATAATACGAATAGACCAACTTGCCATCATCCATTCGAGCTGAATTTGACAGCTAGATTAGCTATCGATAAGATTGTATTGTATAAAATCATGTTTCGGGGGCGCTATCACTGTCACTAAATTGTTGCTTTCACACATTCTTCGATTGGCGGTTAGGTTAGCGTGCTAGCTTCTAGACGGCGAGGTTGCGGGTTCGAAACCCGTGTTAGGCTTTCAGGTTGGTTATTTTCAGATTATCTGGTGCCGTCAGCAACACGAGGGTTATAATGCGCCGAAACATTCGTCATTAGACAAGCCAACATACATTTACAAACACCCATGCCTAACACGGGACTCGAATCCGCAACCTCGCGGTCTAGAAGCTAGTACGCTAACCATTATACCGTTTGGTCGGCCCCGTGTTAGACATGGGTGTTTGTAAATGTATGTTGGCTTGTCTATTGACAAATGTTTCGGCGCATTATAGCCCTCGCGTTGCTGACGGCGCCAGATAATCTGTAAACAACCAACCAACCAATCGATTGGAGGTTGTGATTACTAATAAACCTACTTCCCGTCATCCAATTGAACTAAAACTTTGAAACTTGGCTGGCACACTCATTATCCATAACTATGCTTTCTATCAAGTTTTGCGATTTTCACTTCAAAGACCGTTTTAAACATGTTTCTAATACAAACATGTTCAATTTGGCAATATTCAATAACTGAAACTTCTCATATTAAGGTTGACAAGGTAAATCTTCAGAGGGATAATTAACGCACTTTCCGTTATCCAATCGAGCTGGCCTAGACCGCGAGCTGAGGGTTCGAGTCCCGTGTTAGGCATGGGTGTTTGTAAATGTATGTTGGTTTGTTAAATGACGAAAAGTTTCGGCGCATTATAGCCCTCGTGTTGCTGACGGCGCCAGATAATCTGAAAACAACCAACCAATCGAGCTGGCCGACCAAACGGTACAGTGGTTAGCGTGCTAGCTTCTAGACCGCGAGGTTGAGGGTTCCGAGTCCCGTGTTATTCATGGGTGTTTGTAAATGTATGTTGCCTTGTCTAACGACGAATGTTTCGGCGCATTATAGCCCTCGTGTTGCTGATGGCGCCAGATATTCTGAAAACAACTAACCAAATGAGCTGAATCTTGGCAAATAAACTCGTTGTAAATGACAATGTGTTCAATCAAGTTTCGGTGGCAAGAAGTCTTTTGATCTTAGTGATCAAACACTATGAAAACTCGGCCTAAGCTAAAGGAATTCCGCATAAAAATAGGCCAATACAAATAAAGAATTTATCTTGTTTAATTTTTTTATTCGTTATATTATTCCAATGTAAAATTTGGCAAAACAGTCAAAATCAAAAGTGTTATATTTAAAATTAGTTATATTTTAATCCGTATAGTTTAAGTACAAAAAACTAAATTCGTATAGTTTAAAAATGAAAGTATTCGTTCACAAATCACGAGTCAAAAATAATGCTTTTCCTTCGAGGAAAAATCCCTACTAAAGAACTTTATAAACGAAGGGACTTTCAATGTGTATCTATGAAATACAAATTTGAACATAGGAACACAGCTGACTATTTTGAATACACTCACGAAACATATTTCGAAAGTAAAGCTTTTTTTTTTGGTGAAGGAAATAAATATTTTTTTGAAGAATCACATCGAAAAACACTCAGTTCTCCTTATTTGCATAAATATTCAACAGTTTTACACCGATCGGAAATGTGTCGCATATAAGAATAAGCTTACTGGAATATCTTTCTTTAGCTGGAATTTGAAAATACCAGTTGTAATCTTAGTAGTAGAAAAAAAAAAAATTATCAACGGCCAAACTGTTTTGTTGCATAATACTGCACAAGTTTAGGAATATATATTGTAACGAATTGTCTCAGAGAAAATGACGATGCAGCTGTTGGTTGTTTTCAGATTATCTGGCGCCGTCAGCAACACGAGGGCTATAATACGCCGAAACTTTCGTCATTAGACAAGCCAACATACATTTACAAACACCCATGCCAAACACTGGACTCGAACCCGCAACCTCGCGGTCTAGAAGCTAGAACGCTAACCACTATACCGTTTGGTCCCGATCGGGTTGGATCTTCGCAGATAGGTTGGATGTTGATGACAATGCATTCTATCAAATTATGGGACTATTACGTTCTAAACCGCGAGGTTGAAGGGTTCCGAGTCCCGTGTTAGGCATGGGTGTTTGTAAATGTATGTTGGCTTGTCTAGTGACGAATGTTTCGGAGCATTATAGCCCTCGTGTTGCTGACGGCGCCAGATAATCTGAATACAACCAACTGGGATTATTATGGTCACTAAAAGGTTGCTTTTACGAAATACTAATAAACCAACTTGCCATCGTCCAATCGCGCTTCGACTAGCATTTAACCGACCATTGTTGAAACTCTTTCCTGGTGCCAAAATTTTTTAATAAACAAATAATAAAATTACTTTAATCAGAATAAGTAAATGATATTTGGATGTGAGAATTCTCGTTCATTTAAAAAAAAAAAATTGAACTGTAGTTTGCCGCACATTTTGCTGATTGAAATGTTTTTGATATCGGCGCCGTGTTATTGAATATAAAAATGGACAATGCATGTAAAGGATTTTTTAAAGACTATGTTTTTAAGGGTTATATTATTTATATTCACAATGATGACCTCAAGTCGGTTGCAATTGCATTCACTGGAACATAACTGGTGGCGCCCATGCAAATTTACTAAATTAAAATATTGTTTCGTGGATGGTTTCGAAAGATTTGAAGCCAAAGCAGATCAAAACTTGCAGAAATTTATTCCAATATAACTCTTCACAGATTCCTTTACAACTCCAGAACTTCTCGTTCTAGTTGACCCAATACAGCTCTTTTCACAACAATAGAGCACAAAACATCAGTTAAAAACTTGACAACACAACTGCTCAAATCTTCGCAAAAGACAATGCAATACAGTTCGCTTTCGGAACTTTCTGAACGCTCACTGAGACTCAGTATCTCAATCCAGTAATTCCAGTCAACTCACTGACTAACCAACCAACTCCGCTCACGGGCGGTCTTATATAGGGGGGGGGGGGGGGCGAACATTCTTGAAACTTCTAGAGGTAGATATTTGGAGAACTTTCCAGATCGTAGTCGAAAAGTCCTATACAGGTACATGGGGACCGAAAATGTCGCCAAGTTTGTCGACAAAGATTAGTCGCCAAAACCGTCGCCAACTTGGCTCTATCTCGCCAATTTGGCGAGATTTTCATTACCATAATGTTAAATGCTCTGCTCCTTGTAAAACTCGCTTCCCAGCGTTATCTCTGTAAAACTCGTTATCAAGCATTAAGACACACATTGCAGGGAAGCAAACTAAAGACGAACTATTGCACTGCCTTATGCGAAATGTACATAAATTTTCCTATTTACAAAATTAACACTACGAAATATTTACAAATATACAAAAATTCGTAACAATATCATAAATATAAAAGTTTTCAATCATACTAACTTCTATATGTTTAAAAAGTTCATTGGGTATAAAGATAGTTTTATAAAAACAATGATAAACAAATACTGTCTTGCACAATATAGTATTTTATAATTTTACTATGACCAGATCATTTGAAAACGGGAAAGAAAGAAAGAAAAAAAAAAAAAAAAAAAAGCGCATAGCACTCTAGCTATTCACACCCTTTTCAAACAAAGTAGACACGCCAACGATTATGACAAACACTCTCTAGTCGATTGACGTGCTCCTTGGTTGAAATTTTCTGTCACGCACAAGACAATATTTTATATATGACCAGATCATTTGGAAACGAAAAAAGAAAAATGGGTTATCGTAATGAATCTCACGAAATCAGCTCTTATATTGCGAGATTCATTACGATAGCCCTGTTTTTCTTATCAAACATCCCACTCACGTCAAAAGTAATAAAATCCAAGAATTAATCGGGAAAAGATGACCTTTATTCTGCTTTTTTCCCCCCATCAAACTAAAGGGGGGGGGGGGGAAAACAGATGAAGAACGAAAATCTAATAGATCGTGACTGTTTGCAACTTAGGTCAAATCCCCTCAAAAGATTTTCTTTCTCCTAAGAAAACTTACGGGGGATCAATTGCTCGGAATTAAGGCATTAAAGATTTTCTACCATTCTCTTAAAGACAATCGAAAGATCATTTTAGTTTTTTTTTTTCCTTTTCCCCAGAATAAATTTATTTGAAGTACAGTAAGAAAAATATGTAACTTAAAAATTACAGTATAAAGTAAAAAAATACATATACAATGTATTTATATTTATTAATGTTTTACTTTCAAAATAGAATTAGAAAAAAAAAAGACTGGTCATAATAACCTGAAATTTGACCTGTATATACTTAAAGATAGGCGAAAATAGGTGGCATAAGAGAAAACCCTTTTTCGAACTATATTTAAGTCCTTTATATTAACTTCGATTAAGTGTGTGTGTGTGTGTGTGTGTGTGTGTGTGTGTGTGTGTGTGTGTGTGTGTGTGTGTGTGTGTGTGTGTGTGTGTGTGTGTGTGTGTGTGTGTGTGTGTGTGTGTGTGTGTGTGACGATGGTGGGAAAGCCTGATTAACCCCCTTCCTGTCATCCAATCAAACTGCAACTTAGCAGATAGATTCGAAATCTCGATGGCATTGCATTCTATGAATTTTGGCGGCTGTCATTGTCACTAAAATGTCGCTTTTTCGAAATACGAATAAACCAACTTGCCGTCATGCAATCGCGCTGATATAGCATTTAACGGATCATTGGCAAAATTCTTTGCTGTTGCCAGAATTGTTTTAGTAAATAATTTACAAAAATGTTTTAATCAGAATAAATAAAAGATATTTGTATGTGAATGCACAAATTCCCATTCGTTTTTAATTGACTAATTTTGAAAAGTAGTTTACCCCATATTTTGCTGATAGATGTGTTTTTAATATTTAAAATTAGATATCAAGAGCAAGCACACGCTGGCAACAGAAACGGAGTTATGTTAATGGATATAATATTTGTCAATGCATATAAAAGATTTATATTAAAAATTTTGTTTTTGGGTCGTATTATTTCCTATGACGTACCATTGCTTTTTGAATGTCATGATTTACCATAAAAAGAAATACCATGGTTTTAAAACCATGCTTTTTGAAAGTTGAGTATTAATTATAAACTTCCTATATATATATATATATATATGTGGAGATAGAGGGCGCACCACTAGAGAACCCCTCGTGGCGACTCCTAGCGGCAGAGGGAGGTATTCCTCATTCTGATGAGAGAGACAGATCACTGAACATTCTCGATGTGAATATACGTAAGAAAGGCGCTTGTGCCTAATGTAGTATGAGATAAGAGGCAATAAGGATTCATTAAAGCTGGATTCTACAATCAGCAAGTGTCCCTTCTCTGATCGTCTACTCCCACATGGGGGCTCGGCATCACGAACTGAGTAGGCGTCAGAACGTTACGTTAAAAACCAAACGGCAGAACGTGTAAAGGCAAACCAGAAGTACGAGTACAAATGAAACCGAACAGCCCCGTAGTCACCCAGCAGTGAACCGGAGATCGAAGTATAAGCCGTCGTATCACCTAGCAGTGTAAACGACATAACAGCGCAGTGACCGGGAAGGGAAACCACGTCTCACCGGAAAGCGAAACTACCACGTCGGAAAAGCGAAGTCAGCGCCGACGAGGAGGATTGCCTAGCGGAAACAACAAGCATTGGAACACCGCTAACGAAGCCAAGAAACTGCTCATCGAATAAAAGAAGTCGACATCACTGAGAAGTGGAGCAGCTAGTACAGTGACCGAAAAGTGAAATCACGTCTCATCGGAAAGCGAAACCACCACGTCGGAAAAGCGAAGTCAGCGCCGACGAAGAGGATTGTTTAGCGGAAACAACAAGCATTGGAACACCGCCGTCGAAGCCAAGAAACTTCGTGTCAAATACAAGAGGTCAACATCATTGAGGAGGGGACCAGCAAGCACTGGGAGACCATAACGAAACATAGGCACTGACTGTCACAAGTCGAGGTAACAAGTCAACAGAAAAACTGTGAGTACAATTTTCGATTATACTAACATGGCGTTTCTTGCCAGAGCACGAAAGAATGACTTACTCGCCTTAATAGATGAACTGGGATTGGAACAACCCATTAATCCAAAAATCGCTCAATTATGTAAATTAATAACAGAACACGCCGATTATGATGAAAACCTTGTTAAAAATATGTTAAACACAATTGTAAATGATCGTGAAAATGAGGAATCATTGGCGAAAGAAAAAGATAGGGAAGCGAAGGAGTTTGAGTTAGCAAAAGATAGGGAAGCGAAAGAGTTTGAATTAGCAAAAGATAGGGAAGCGAAAGAATTCGAGTTAGCGAAACTGCGCATAGAAGCAGAAGTTCGCCAACTTGGCGCTACTGTAACAAACGCACGGGAAAACGAAGTAAGCAGAAGCCCAAATATATTACAGTATATGAAACCGTTTGACGGTAGTGACATAAGCATCTACTTGACACTATTTGAGAGACAAATTAGTCGTCTAGAAATATCGAAAGATACTTGGGTAAATTATTTAATTACATTGCTTCCACTTGACATAGCAAGTTTAATAACACGTGAGCCGGAAACACTAGCGAATAATTACGACCACATTAAGAGCATTTTGCTGAGACGATACCGACTTAGCCCAGAACAGTTCAGAATACAATTCTCCTTCCATAAAAAAGAACAATGTCAGACATGGAGAGACTTTGCTTTTGAACTAAACAATTATCTAACCGAATGGTTGAGCGGACTTGATGTCACAACATTTGAAGATTTAAAAGAATTAATGCTAGTAGATCAAATAAAAAGAAAATTACCCAAAGAAATTCGAGAACACTTTATGGACGAACTTCCGAAAATAAAAAATAGGGAAATTTTGGTCAACAAACTCGATGACTTTGATTCAACTAGAAATAATTTTAAAAAGAATACGGTATTTCGCGAAAAAAAATATGAAGAAAAAAACAGGAAGCACTGGCAGTCTAGAGAAAATATACAGGAACGTCCATTCGTTCGTGCTCAAACCAATACTAACCACTTGTATAAAGAAAGAAATAATGGTACTTTAAATAGTAGAGAGTGGCCTAATAAGTCTAACCAATTTGAAGTTAAAAATCAAGGTATTAAATGCTTTAATTGTAATGAAATAGGCCACCGCCAGGCCAGCTGTCCAAAAAAGAAGGCAAATAGAGCTGTAATTAGTAATTATCCTAATTATAAAAGTAATGTGTATCCCGAAAATGAAAGTAATAATAATCCAATTAATAAAATTAATAGTTACACTGACAATAAAAGCACCACAAAGGTAATAATATTCGATCATGAAATAGTTGCTCTGAATGATACAGGGAGCCAAGTCACCTTCATTTCTGAGGACTTGTATATAAAAATAGGATCACCTCAATTAATGACAAATGACATATTACTAAAAGGGTTAGGTAATATAGAAATACAACCATTAGGATATTTCCATACTGACATTAAAATCGACACTCATTCAGTCAATGCAAAAATATACGTCATCAAAGACCACACAAATGAATTAATAATTGGAATGGACATTATAGGAAAATTCGAAAACCCATCCTTTTACAGACAGCTTCGAAATCCAAGCCGAGAGGATCCACGTGTTTTTTATTTACAAGTTATCAGGCGCCTGTCTGGCGAGGCCAAAGGAGAAAATGAGAGAGAAGAGCTCCGCAAGATGTCAATCAAATCTGTTCTGACAGTTGAGAAGAAGATCGACAGCCGCGGCAGCCAATCAGGAAGCAGAGCAGAGGAGAAATGTGTAGCTCCGCCTTCCGAATGCAGAAGCGCTAGTCATCCTACTGGTGTAACGGGAGAAAGATTATACCTTGGCGGCGAAAAGAAGAGAGAAGATCCCGTAGCAGATGCGAAATTATTTGGCGAAAAGCGTAGGATTGCTTCATGTCTACTTACAGAATGTACGCCTTTTAAAGAAAAACTTCCTGAAGTAGAAGCGAAAAAAGCTGTACCAAGAGGAGATGAAGATTTCAAGAGAGAAATGGAAGAATTTAATTGCAAACTGAACGAAGCTCAAAGCAAAATAAAAGAATGTGAAGATGAAATCTTACAGTTGCATACAGAAGGTGCTACTTTCAAAGTACAGTACTCTAAACTGGAAGTTAAGAATGATGCATTACAAGCTAAACTTGAAGAAATAGAATCGGAAAATTTAAAGGAACTGGCAGAAACCACTGAAATTCTTGAAAAATACAGAGAAGACATTGCAGGTTGTGAAATGGAAATTGGATCTGCTAAAGAAGAAATTATCCATCTTAAAAATGAATTAAAGCTAGCCAAGTTACTACAAGAACAGTTAGGTCAACGATGCCAAACTCTTGAAAAATGTGAGTTGAGTGCCACTAATAAAGTCTTGCAACCCTCAGTCTTAAGTTTAGAAGAAGGAGTAAACTTGAAAAGACAGCTAAAGGAGAAAAATCACAGCATTGAAGTGAAAAGAGAGTTATGTTCCAGACAAAAAGAAGTAAAGGAAATGGATGTGAAGATATCTAAACAAGTTAGAGCAATGAAGGAAGATTCTATTCTCGTTGAACATATTCAGCATGGAATGAAACTTCAAAATGTAGAAATTTCAAAGATGAAGATAAACCTTCAACAAGATGAAACCAAAAAAGATGAACAGAAGGATGTGAAGGAAAAACATAAAAAGAAGAGATCATTATCAGATGCAAATAAGAAGACTGAAGAAACCTCAATGAATAAGGAGAGCCTCAAACAGTTTAAGAAAAGACGCAAAAATCCCAGAACATTTAAAGTTTACACTCAGCGAGCAAAATTTTTTGGCCATTACAAAGAGACACCAATCAAAAACAATCATAGATGTGACAATCATAGTATCTGTGCATATTGCTTTCCTTGTGTTTTTCTATTTCAGATAACTTCAGACATAAACTATGAGGACATAGTTCGCCAAGATGACCGAGTGTGGAGATAGAGGGCGCACCACTAGAGAACCCCTCGTGGCGACTCCTAGCGGCAGAGGGAGGTATTCCTCATTCTGATGAGAGAGACAGATCACTGAACATTCTCGATGTGAATATACGTAAGAAAGGCGCTTGTGCCTGATGTAGTATGAGATAAGAGGCAATAAGGATTCATTAAAGCTGGATTCTACAATCAGCAAGTGTCCCTTCTCTGATCGTCTACTCCCACATATATATATATATATATATATATATATATATATATATATATATATATATATATATATATATATATATATATATATATATATATATATATTAATTATAATATATTAATTATAAACTAATTATATATATATTAATTATAAACTTCCTATATATATATATATATATATATATATATATATATATATATATATTAAAAATGCGTTTGGTTCATAACATAACTAAGAAATCGACAATCTCACGTTCAAGAGGAAGAATGTTTGTCTAGCATGCAGTCTGTGGATCCAGCATCGTCTGTCGGTATAACGTTGTATTCATCCTATTCAAAGTGGATAGACACGCCAACGATTATGACCATCGATATAGATAAACAACTGGATAGACTGCTTAACGCTGGGAAAATGAAGCCGTTGCCAGATACAATTGGTTGGATAAAAAAAAATACCGATTGCCGAGGGGATTGAAAATAAAATTTTGGGTTGTACACAGCAGAAATGTCAATAGTAGACCTTAATTAGTAATAATGCGCAAAAAAATATCTACTCTAACACTTTACAAGGTTTTTCGAATTACCATCCAACTCTAAAAGTGAACTGTGATTGGTTAATCTTCCCACCAGCTTCGCAATCCCCGGAGCGTTTTTCTCTTTTCACTGAAAATGGAGCAGTCTATCCAGTTATTTATCTATACTAAACTTCAACTTAACTAGACATCACTTAGACGGTAGATCCTCTCAGTGCTCATAAGTATTTAATCCATTTTTGCGGCGTGAAAGCATAATGTTCGCCAAACCACAACCCTATAGAGAACAAAAGGTTTGGCGAGAATTATGTCTTCACTCCGCCAAAATGGATTAAATACCTATGAGCACTGTCACGATCTATCGTCTAATGTCTAGTTAAGTTGAAGTTTAGTATAGTATATCGATGATTCTGACAGACAGTCTCAAATCAATTGTCGAGCTCCTGGCTGAAGATTTCTGGATTTTCTATCGGATAATTCGATAACATTATAAATAATGGTCATTTTATAGCGATAGTGAATAGTGTAACTCTTTAGCGTTGCTCAATAATGTTAGTCTTGATAGTGTACGTATACCAAAGAACATTTTTTTTTTTTTTTTTTAATTCTGAGTTCAAAAATCCAATTCTTTTTTTTTTTGCATTTGTTAGAATGTATATGATTAAAATCATTTCATAAAAAAAAATTCAAATTGCGGTATTTGTTAATTCGTTAATTAAGCTTTAATAAGCTAATTAGTACCTTTTTCAAACAATGATATATCAAATTCTAATTTACTTAGAATGGCAATTCCACTTGGAAATCATTCGAAGTATTATTCTTAATGTTTTGAAACTCAAGTTTCTAACATAGAATAGGTTTTTTTTTTACAATTTATTTTGTGTAAAAAACCTGAAAGTAATCAATATTTTCAATGAATTTTAAGTTTTAAAACTAACTAAAAAATCAATTTCTCAACAAATTTTATATTATTTTGTTTCAAAACTTCTATCATATTATGTAGATTACTATGATATATAAAAAAAATTATATTTGAACATTTTGTTGTTTAATTATCATTTTTTGAATAAAGTGTGACATAATCAAAATTCAGTTCGTCAGAAAACAGTTTTAAAGCTTTGGTACTTAACAGCGGTAGTACCTACCTATAATTTAATTGTAACTTAAAAAATATTAGGGATATTTTCATGAGTTTAGTATTGTTTGAAAGCTAAAGTATCAGAGAATATTATGGTCTGACAACCAAGAAATCATTATTTTGATCGATTTTCTTGAATTGTGGGGTATACGTACACCTTAAAACTACTAAGGTAATTGTGTTTTTCACTACAGTAGAACCTCGATTAACCGTCCCTCCTTTATCCGGAACTCTGTTAACCGGCAATCATTTAGTCGACATCTAAAATCTCCCAAATGGGTTATAAATCATTTGTTCCTTTTTAAATCACACATTTTTCCCTTACTCTAAAGCTACATAAGTAATGGTGAGGCTTTTGACTGTTTTTCTAAAGAACTGACATGGTTAGAGCAACTTTCGGATGCAGATCAAACTGCCTTCAAAAAGACTCCGGGATAGAGCAAGCGAAACAAAGATTATCAAGATTATTGCAACAAAAACTCATTTCCAACAATTATGTCATAAAAAAATATTAAAAGTCCTGTATTCAATAAACGAAAATCATTTACTTTTTATAGTTTTTTACAACTCCCTTTTATCCGGAATTTTGCTTAACCGACCTACCTTTGGTCCGAATTAGATCGGTTAATCGAGATTCTACTGTAATGTATAGCATAATTCAAAAGCACTGTAAAACTAGTACGATTCTTCTATTCATAATATTCTTAAAGCTGCGTGTATCATTTAATTCTCGAATAAGTTATAATACTGAAAATCATTAGTATTCAATTCCCTTATTTCCCGCCTATTTCAAACTGCCTGTACTTTTTAAAACATAACGAGCTTCAGCGATATTGTTTCGCGTAAAGACCTATTTGACCATCCCCTGCAATGTTTTGAAATCCAGAAAGGGAAACAGGATTGTGAATCTATTTTCCCCAAAGAACTTCTTTCCCCTTGGCAATTTGTCCTTACTTAGCGTCAGAATGCGCCGACAGGAGAAATTATTCTTCGTCCTTAAAAGGGACTCTTTTGTGAGTAGGGGGACTCACCAATTAACTTCGGCTTCCCTATTAAGGACTCTATTCTTCAAGAGAGAGAGAGAGTATTTTTGTACGAAAATAGAAAATGTTTCTGAATATTATTGAAGGGAATAAGCACGAATATAGCTTTGT
This sequence comes from Linyphia triangularis, assembly GCA_963978545.1. Classification (NCBI taxonomy): domain Eukaryota; kingdom Metazoa; phylum Arthropoda; class Arachnida; order Araneae; family Linyphiidae; genus Linyphia; species Linyphia triangularis. The sequence goes on from OZ021726.1 coordinate 90,524,324, forward strand.
TGTGACTTGTATTTCGAGTAGCGAATAGAAGGTTAGATATCCCATTCATTCTGAAGTTTTTATGGAATGCAGAAAAATTCTTGTAGATTAGGAATATACTGGTCTGACTTAGAGATTAGAAAGAAAAAAAAATGACTTAAATGTTTCTGAATATTATTGCAGGGAATAAGTACGAATATAGCTTTGTTGTGACTTGTATTTCGAGTAGCGACTAGATGGTTAGATATCCCATTCATTCTGAAGTTTTTATGGAATGCAGAAAAATGCTTGTAGATTAGGAATATACTGGTCTGACTTAGAGATTAGAAAGAAAAAAAATGACTTAAATGTTTCTGAATATTATTGCAGGGAATAAGTACGAATATAGCTTTGTTGTGACTTGTATTTCGAGTAGCGACTAGATGGTTAGATATCCGATTCATTCTGAAGTTTTTATGGAATGCAGAAAAATGCTTGTAGATTAGGAATATACTGGTCTGACTTAGAGATTAGAAAGAAAAAAAATGACTTAAATGTTTCTGAATATTATTGCAGGGAATAAGTACGAATATAGCTTTGTTGTGACTTGTATTTCGAGTAGCGACTAGATGGTTAGATATCCCATTCATTCTGAAGTTTTTATGGAATGCAGAAAAATTCTTGTAGATTAGGAATATACTGGTCTGACTTAGAGATTAGAAAGAAAAAAAATGACTTAAATGTTTCTGAATATTATTGCAGGGAATAAGTACGAATATAGCTTTGTTGTGACTTGTATTTCGAGTAGCGACTAGATGGTTAGATATCCGATTCATTCTGAAGTTTTTATGGAATGCAGAAAAATGCTTGTAGATTAGGAATATACTGGTCTGACTTAGAGATTAGAAAGAAAAAAAATGACTTAAATGTTTCTGAATATTATTGCAGGGAATAAGTACGAATATAGCTTTGTTGTGACTTGTATTTCGAGTAGCGACTAGATGGTTAGATATCCGATTCATTCTGAAGTTTTTATGGAATGCAGAAAAATGCTTGTAAACTAGGAATATACTGGTCTGACTTAGAGATTAGAAGAAAAAAAATGACTTAAATGTTTCTGAATATTATTGCAGGGAATAAGTACGAATATAGCTTTGTTGTGACTTGTATTTCGAGTAGCGACTAGATGGTTAGATATCCGATTCATTCTGAAGTTTTTATGGAATGCAGAAAAATGCTTGTAGACTAGGAATATACTGGTCTGACTTAGAGATTAGAAGAAAAAAAATGACTTAAATGTTTCTGAATATTATTGCAGGGAATAAGTACGAATATAGCTTTGTTGTGACTTGTATTTCGAGTAGCGACTAGATGGTTAGATATCCCATTCATTCTGAAGTTTTTATGGAATGCAGAAAAGTGCTTGTAGATTAGGAATATACTGGTCTGACTTAGAGATTAGAAGAAAAAAAATGACTTAAATGTTTCTGAATATTATTGAAGGGAATAAGTACGAATATAGCTTTGTTGTGACTTGTATTTCGAGTAGCGACTAGATGGTTAGATATCCCATTCATTCTGAAGTTTTTATGGAATGCAGAAAAGTGCTTGTAGATTAGGAATATACTGGTCTGACTTAGAGATTAGAAAGAAAAAAAATGACTTAAATGTTTCTGAATATTATTGCAGGGAATAAGTACGAATATAGCTTTGTTGTGACTTGTATTTCGAGTAGCGACTAGATGGTTAGATATCCGATTCATTCTGAAGTTTTTATGGAATGCAGAAAAATGCTTGTAGACTAGGAATATACTGGTCTGACTTAGAGATTAGAAGAAAAAAAATGACTTAAATGTTTCTGAATATTATTGCAGGGAATAAGTACGAATATAGCTTTGTTGTGACTTGTATTTCGAGTAGCGACTAGATGGTTAGATATCCCATTCATTCTGAAGTTTTTATGGAATGCAGAAAAGTGCTTGTAGATTAGGAATATACTGGTCTGACTTAGAGATTAGAAGAAAAAAAATGACTTAAATGTTTCTGAATATTATTGAAGGGAATAAGTACGAATATAGCTTTGTTGTGACTTGTATTTCGAGTAGCGACTAGATGGTTAGATATCCCATTCATTCTGAAGTTTTTATGGAATGCAGAAAAGTGCTTGTAGATTAGGAATATACTGGTCTGACTTAGAGATTAGAAAGAAAAAAAATGACTTAAATGTTTCTGAATATTATTGCAGGGAATAAGTACGAATATAGCTTTGTTGTGACTTGTATTTCGAGTAGCGACTAGATGGTTAGATATCCGATTCATTCTGAAGTTTTTATGGAATGCAGAAAAATGCTTGTAGACTAGGAATATACTGGTCTGACTTAGAGATTAGAAGAAAAAAAATGACTTAAATGTTTCTGAATATTATTGAAGGGAATAAGTACGAATATAGCTTTGTTGTGACTTGTATTTCGAGTAGCGAATAGAAGGTTAGATATCCCATTCATTCTGAAGTTTTTATGGGATGCAGAAAAGTGCTTGTAGACTAGGAATATACTGGTCTGACTTAGAGATTTGAAGAAAAAAAATGACTTAAATGTTTCTGAATATTATTGTAGGGAATAAGTACGAATATAGCTTTGTGACTTGTATTTCGAGTAGCGACTAGATGGTTAGATATCCCATTCATTCTAAAGTTTTTATGGGATGCAGAAAAGTGCTTGTAGACTAGGAATATACTGGTCTGACTTAGAGATTTGAAGAAAAAAAATGACTTAAATGTTTCTGAATATTATTGTAGGGAATAAGTACGAATATAGCTTTGTGACTTGTATTTCGAGTAGCGACTAGATGGTTAGATATCCCATTCATTCTAAAGTTTTTATGGGATGCAGAAAAGTGCTTGTAGATTAGGAATATACTGGTCTGACTTAGAGATTAGAAAAAAAAATGGCCGAACTGTTCGAAAATCAACTTTAACCCTTTGAAGCATGAATTTATATTTTATTTTCGATTTATTCCGATATTAATGACATTTGGTATGGACCGTCATTATCTATAGAAAATTGACTGAGTTTACTTCTTTTTTGCAAAAAAAAAAAAAATATTTATTTTAGCTTTTGTAAGTGGCTACTTTATGAAACTTCTAGCTGAATATCCGTGCTCCGCTACGAAATTTTACCATTTGCATTTTATCAATCAAAAGACATTCATGTATTCTACACTTCAGACGTTCGCTCCCAATTCTTTTCCGACAAATTGATTTAGCAAAATAGGAACTTTCCTTTGTTGAAATTTTTTCTAAAATTTATAATTGTTAATATATTGGAAATGAGTCGTTTGAGTATCCCTCGTTTAGAACGTTTAACCCCTTTTGGACCCTTTTTAATTAGTTAATCGATATTACAATAGTTTATTATGTTTATGCTTACTTTTAGTTCTAAATTTCGAAGTTGTAACTGTATTGGAAGGGAGATATTCCTCGTATAGTTTCAATGTTACTTCGACTTTTCATCCCTTAAAAATGTATTAATCGATATTGGAAAAATTTATTTTTTCTATGTTTGCCCTTCTTAACATTTGCGCCTATTTTCAAAATTGTGACCATATGGGAAATGGAACATTCGAATATCCCTCGTTTGGAACGTTTAACCCCTTTTCGATAAAGTGGGTTAATCGAGATCGAAATAGCCTAATTTTTCTATGTTTGTCTTTGTTGATATTTGTACCAATTTTCAAAATTGTGTCCATAAGGGAAATGGAGCATTCGAATATGCCTCGTTTGGAACTTTTAACCTTTTTTCCATCCTTGAAACTGGTTTAATCGAGGTCGGAATATCTTACTTTTTCATTTTTTTCTATTATTGATATTTGCATCAATTTTCAAAGGTGTGATCATATGGGAGTTTGGAATTCGAATATCCCTCGTTTGGAGCGTTTAACCCCTTTTCCACACCTTAAAGTATGTTAATCCAGATCGGAATAGCTTACTTTTTCAATTTTTTCTATGATTGATATTTGCATCAATTTTCAAAGATGGCATCATATGGGAAGTAGGAATTCGAATATCCCTCGTTTGGAGCGTTTAGCCCCTGTTCCACCCCATAAAGTGGGTTAATCCAGATCGGAATAGCTTAATTTTTCTATGTTTGTCGTTGCTGATATTTGTACCAATTTTGAGAGTCGTGATCATATGGGAAATGCGACATTCGAATATCCCTCATTTTGGAACGTTTAACCCTTTTTCTCGTTAATCGAGATCGGAATAACTTACTTTATCTATGCTTACTATTGTTGATATTTGCACAAATTTTCAGAGTTGTGGACGTGTGGAAAGTGGGAGAATTTAGTAATGAGTGAGTGAGACAGTGAGTGAAGGCTTTGCCTTATAACTAGAGAGTTAATGCAAATAACAGTGAACACAAATGACGTACCTTATCAAATTGTATCTGCATACAAAAATTGCACTTTATTGTTTCAGGTCACACTAAGTCAAAAAATTAAAAAGATTTTATGTGATATGTAGGAAGTGTGATTTCGCTGTAAAACTAGTCTGCGTATCGAAATAAAAATATAAGTCGTTTCTGTGAGAAATTAGTTAAATGAGTTTAACTAATACCGATGGACAAATACATCATAACTTGTAAAATAATAACAATCTTTTTCATTTGGTAACCCACCGCTATTTAATTTTAAATCAAGAAGATTGCAGACGATTTCATATTTATGGAGTCAAATACTTGCATGTTTTAAAAGCGAACCAAGCTGAGGATAAATGTTACGTCACTGATTATGTAATATGTATAGCAAACTCGCCTCACTTTTAAAAATACAAGTATTTGATGCAAAGAAGTGAAATCGCCTCATTGAAAACTATTGCGGGTACCAAATAAAAAATGGAAGTTCCAATATTCAATTACTCTATTATAGGGTAATGAAAGTATTGTATTAAAAAGAAAATTCTTCATTTCTACACGTTTTGAAGGCTGATGTACTATGTAGGGGAGATTGGGGCTGCTTGAAACAACCACATTTAAACGTCTAATATATTCACAGGGAGATATATTTCATAAAAGGCACACACATTTTTTTTTTTTAAACATTATACTAAGGAGAGGAAAACATCTGTCAACAGATCTGTATTTTCAAATGAAAAACAGTTTTTGGTTTAGTTAAAATGGTGGATTAGGGTAGGTTAAAAAAAGGGGGGTGGGGTGGACAAGGGGTTGGATGAAACACTTTTTCATTCTGTCTATGTGTCTTCAATCAAGGCTTATGGTCACGCTTGAGGTTAGAAAACTGGTATACCAATATGCAACAAGAAACATTGTGCTTGATCCTTGGTTGGTTGTATTCAGATTATCTGGCGCCGTCAGCAACACGAGGGCTATAACGCGCCGAAACATTCGTCATTAGACAAGCCAACATACATTTACAAACACCCATGCCTAACACGGGACTCGGAACCCTAGAAGCTAGCACGCTAACCACTCTACCGTTTGGTCGGCGTGCTTGATCCTTCATCATGGACCGTAGCTCATGGTGCTGATTAGTTTTCCGGATATCTAAAAAGACACATAACTTTATCCATTAGAACTCCAGGAGAAAATAGTGTAACGGTGTTTTGTTTATTTTTATTTGTGTAATAACTGTCGCCAAAAATATCGTCAATACAACCAACCACCATAACTAAAAAAATAATCTTTTAATTTTTATATCAACAGCCATAAATTATATCTACACTGTTACAGATTTTGTTCCACCTTGCACCAAAAATTGGTTCCCATTTAGCTGCCACCAACATTTGGTGCTTAGTTTCACGATTTAGTGGTGCAACCTCGGACCGTAAGCACCATTAAATCGCGAAACTAAGCACCAAATGTTGGTGGCAGCTAAATGGGAACCAATTTTTGGTGCAAGGTGGATAATTTTTTTTAACAGTGTATTATTCCATCCACAGCTCCTTGAAACAAGATAATATGCTCGAAATGTCAGTAACAATGCAGTTTCCGAATAATTTCGACCGTCATACTTAACAAAAAAAAAAAATTAATACTATCTTCCACACACTTCCAATTGCTTCAAAAACTTAATTTACGTGTTATTCTTCAAGTGTCGATTTCAAAAACGAGCTTTACCACACTTTCTCAGAAACCAATTCCTCCACTATTTGCAAAAATAAAAAAAAAGAACCCTTCCAATCATATTCCAGTTCCGTAAGAAAACACTCCAAGAGTTCCACTTTTGATGAAACTTTCTTTGTGTGGCCTTCTAACAAAAGTTTGTTTTAGGGGAGGACCATGAATTTATGAGGCTTGTATTCTACCACTATGACACTTCGACATTTTTTTTTACTTTCAATTACCCATATGTATACATAGGGTAATGAAAGTATAGCATACGGTAAAAAAAAAAAAAAAAAAATCGATATTGTTGCTTATCTCCACGTTTTGGAACATCCTGATTTCAAAAAAGTGATCTAGAAAAAATGTCTGTCTGTGTGTCTGTAGTCAGCATAACTCCCGAACAAATTGATCTACGATGTTCGAATTTGGTATGCGGGTTGCTGGTGGCCATGGGACTTACCATTAAGGTTTTCGTCAAAATCGTGCATAAGGTAGCTGCCATTGAAAAAAATCATGTTTTTCAATGATTGCTAAAAAACAGGCTCTAACGATTTTAATAAAAATCGCTGTACTAATGCCTCTTAAGGTGTTCTAAACATCACCACATCCGAAATTCCAGTAAAAATGCTTTAATGGCATAAAAAGTTGAAAAAACGAATGCCTTCAACACCGAGTTCTCTCTCCTTTGAGCTTCCAAGGCACGATTATTTTTCTTCTCCCCTCAGTTTCACTTATAATAAAGAATAATATAAGAATTTTCGATAAGTATATCTCCAAATTATAGTGTTATTGAAAGTTGTGCGATGTTCCACACTCCTAGTTTTTAATCTAATACGATCTTCGTAGAACCAACTTTGAATTTTATTTTCCGAGAGTGAAGTTTGAGGTTGAACATTTTCACAAGGCATTGTGAATGATATAGTTCGACAAAACAGTAATTTAAATTGCAAAGTAATCGTTAAAAAAAATCGAATTAGTTTGTTGATACACTGCTATACCTTCCAAATGTAAACTAATTTTTAAATCCTTTATATTAACCTCGATTTTGTTTGAGTGAGGTAGCCGGGAAAATTTGCTAGAGGCTAAATTAAAACCCTTGCTTTCATCCAATAGGGATGAAACTTAACAGATAGATTCGATATCGATGACAGTTTATTGTATCAAACTTTGGCGGCTGTCACTGTTACTAAAAGTTCGCCTTTTACGGTTTACTAATAAACCAACTTGCCATCATCCAATCGCGCTAAAATAGTATTTAACCGATCATGGAAGAAACTTTATTCCTATTGCCAAAATAGTTTTAATAAATAAATATTAAAATTGTTTTTAATTCGAATAAGTAAAAGATATTAGGATGTGAGTGCATAAACTCACAATCATTGTTAATGAATAAATTTTGAAATGTTGTTTGCCGCATATTTTGCTGTTAGAGATGTTTCTAATATTTAAAGTCATATGCAAACACCAAGCACACGCTGCTTACAGAATCGGCGCTGTGTTAATGAATAGAGAAATTGGCAATGCATATAAGGGATTTATATTAAAAACTTTGTTTTATGGGTTATATTATTAAATTGTTCGCTTGTATAGTTTCGTATTTACAAGTGCTTTAAATGATCAAAAAATAATATATCACTTGTTAGGAAAGAGACAGTCACATTAAAAACACTAAAAAATACTTCATACCAATTCCTTCCATTTTTATGAACTTTTAAAGTATGTAAAAAAAAAAAGTAAAGTATGTAAAAAAAGAATAGGGCCGTTTCCTTCTAAACAAGTCATTTAATCGGACATAATTTGTTTTGGTTTAAAAAGGTAATTTTCATACAGGAGTTCTACTTATTTTCACAGTTAACTTCTTCATCCAAATTGTATGTAGCACACAAAAGTATATTCAACATCCACAAAATACCAATATTATATTCAGTATAAATAAAATTATAAAATTGTATTCGATGAAAAAAAAAAAATTATAATAACATTCATTAACAACAAAATACTAAAACTATATTGAATATAAACAAAAATTTTAAATTGTTTAAAAAATAATAATAATAAAAAAATTTACAATTATATTCATGCGAACAAAATTTCAAAATTTTATTCAATTTCCTTAAGCTCTAAAAATGTATTCAACATAAACACAATTCTAAAATTATATTCAATATAAACAAAGTACTACATTTACATTTAATATCAATAAAATTTTGAAGTTGCAGTCAATATAAAGAAAAATTTATATTCATATTCAATATCAAGGAATTTTTAAACTACAGTCAATATAATGAAAATTCTAAAAATTATATTCATTATAAATAACAAAATTTTATAATTATATTTATTAACAACAAATACTCAAACTACATTGAATAAAAAATGCTTAAATTATTTACAAAATAAACAAAACTCTAAAATTATGTTCAATTTCACAAAGTTCTAAAACTATATTCAACATAAACAAAACTCTAGAATTATATACAGTATAAACAAAATTCTACATTTAAAAAATTATGAATACCATTTTGAAATTACAGTCAATATATATATATATATATATATATATATATATATATATATATATATATATATATATATATATATATATATATATATAATATTTTTACATTCAATATTAACAAAATTTTGAAATGTATGTCAATAAAATGGAAAATTCTAAAAATTACATTCAGTGTAGATAACAAAATTTTATAATTGTATTCAATATAAACAAAATTCTAAATGTTTTTTTTCGATTTGTTCTTTCATCAAAACAAAACTAAAACCGAAACCAAATCACGGATATCTTTAAAACAATTTCCTTATTTGATTCTTGGAAAAACCAAATCCATTCATGAGTGAAATTTCTTAAAATTCAATGCGTCTCCGTGATAATTTCGAATTCAAACCGCAATCTGAAGAAACATATCCCACTTGAAAAATATTTCCTGTTCTGAGATTTGACTTCGCACCTTTGGGATTTCACTCATCAAAAGTTTGATTCGGAATTCGGAAAAGAATTCGGATCAAGGAGAACTGAAAAAAAAAAAAAAAAAAATATTATGAAGTTGGAATCCAGAAGTAGCATCGGAAATGATTAAATTCTGAGGATATTTGGTTGGTATAATGAAATATCCTTTTTTTTTTTAAATGTCGCGTACTTGTATCTGTCTTTTTAAGGCAAGGATGGTTGGTTGGTTGTTTTCAGATTATCTGGCGCCGTCAGCAACACGAGGGCTATAATGCGCCGAAACATTCGTCATTAGACAAGCCAACATACATTTACAAACACCCATACCAAACACGGGACTCGAACCCGCAACCTCGCGGTCTAGAAGCTAGCCCGCTAACCACTATACCGTTTGGTCGGCAAGGCAAGGATGGAATACTTCTTAGATGTGATTTTTTTTAATACTGCCTTGAAGATTGAATCATCGATATAGATAAACAACTGGATAGACTGCTTAACGCTGGGAAAATGAAGCCGTTGCCAGATGCCATTGGTGGGATAAAAAATACGGATTGCCGAGGATTGAAAATAAAATTTTGGGTTGTACACAGCAGAAATGTCAATAGTAGACCTTAATTAGTAATAATGTGCAAAAAATATATATATTCTAACACTTTACAAGGTTTTTCGCATTTCCATCCAACTATAAAAGTGAACTATGATTGGTTAATCTTCCCACCAGCTTCGCAATCGCCGGCGCGTTTTTCTCTTTGCATTGACAATGGAGCAGTTTATCCAGTTGTTTATCTATATCGATGGATTGAATAATGGAAAAGTGAATCATCCCAACTACCAAGAACATGTACCTGTACAGTGGCTGAAAAGGGGTGAAATCTTGGCCAAAAATGCAATTATTGTCCCAAAACAATGTTAAGGGGGTCCAGGAAAACTCTAAAATCTTTATTATTAGAAATATTTTTCTGAAATTTCTTATACAGTAGTATATTATGCTTCGAAACTCAAAAAAAACTGTTTTAAATTTTCCAAGTTTAAAAAAATTAAAAAACTTCAAAATGTTGACATTTTCTAGATTTGATGCATTGAAAAAAAAAATCACTTTATTTTTTGCATTTTATTGCATATAATTCATATCATAAATTTCCTTCATGATTTTTAATAAAATATTTAGAAGAAAAAAAAAAAAAAAATGAAACAAAATATTCAAAAACTATACATAAAACCTATAGTATACATGAGTTCCCAAAAACTTTTTTTTAAAAAGTTAAATTAAAACACACAATTTCTAAAGAGATTCATGTCAAGAGCATTCATGTCTAATCCAGGATTTAAACCCCCGGCACCTTTGGCAAGCGAAGTCAGGTCACTAATCACATTGTCATCAGGTGGGATACAAAAAAAAAAAAAAAAAAAAAAAAAAAGAGCAATATGTCAATGAGGCCTAGGGCCAGGGATAGACTGACATTCCCTCTTAACTTATGACAGAAGAGTGTAAAATTGGAAAATTATGCAAAATTACAAAAAAAAACTGTAAAAATTGAAGATTGTTAGGAAGGAGGTGAAAAATGAAATTTTAGCAGAGTAATGCCTCGTGTGTATAATACGAGCGGTGTGAAACAGACGGCAGTTCATGATAACGATAGAACGGTAGAAGTTGCCCTGGTTACGGTTTACATTGATTCAAAATAGTTTTATACTTGAAATATAATTTAAAATCTTATTTTATTACTTTAAAAAAAAAACAAAAAAAAACGTACTTTTATGTAATGTTTCGTGATAATCGCACCACTGTTAAACAATTTTGGTTTTAGATACTTCATCTTGTATGTGGTAATCACTCAAAATGAAGCGATCCAGCTAGTTTGCTGGATGACGTCAAGTTAGGTTGGTTGTATTCAGATTATCTGGCACCGTCAGCAACACAAGGGCTATAATGCGCCGAAACATTTCGTCATTTAACAAACCAACATACATTTACAAACACCCATGCCTAACAAGGGACTCGGAACCCGCAACCTCGCGGTCTAGAAGCCAGCACGCTAACCACTATACCGTTTGGTCGGCGACGTCAAGTTAGGAATTGATGGAAAATACCGCCTTCACTCTCATCGTAGCCAGAACAACTCGCACCGTTCTATTATTCCCTCGGTCTGAAGGTTAAACTAAGTAGGGTTTTTTATTGTCAATTTCTTAAGTAATTATTATTGAGCAACCACCTCATAAAACTTTTTTTTAAGTGCGATAATAATAAAAAACAAACAAAAAAACAGTAGCCTCTGGCTCTAGTCTTTCACTTCTCGCCGCTCGTATCGTGCCTGATGCCTAACACTATAAATGTGGAAAAATACGGGCTGTGTAGGTCTTTAGTAGAAAAAAAAAAAGTTTTTGGAACCACCCTAATATTCAGATGCGGCAATTTTTTTTGTATAAGGAAATTATATAAAAATAGATTTCTTTTATAATTCTTCGGTGAGTGTTCTGTCATCTCAATTATTTAACGAATTGTTTCATTAAATTAAGAACAATTCCAAACACGCCAAATTGTTTAAAATTTCCAGTTTAAAAAGATTCAGTTCCCTCTTAAAAGACCTCCCAGAGGGTATTCCTGACATTTGAAATTCTTAATCTTAACTCTAACGACGTTGCGTCGCAGTCCTCTTACGCATAAAGACCCATCATCCAAATCCCAAGATGTCCATGTTCCAGTAGATGCATTCAAAACGGTTAAAGAGAGCGAAAGAGAGAAAGCCACTTTGTAGAATCTCAGGAATTATACAAAAGTTTCTACCGAGAAAGAGATCTCTCTTTTGACGGAATGATCAGAAGGAAGCGATGCCTTAAGAACCCGAAAGATCGATATGACACGATGTGATCCCAGAAGACATCTTCGGGAAAGATCATTCTCTGATGGTGATTGGGCAGAACGAGGTATTTCGAGGGATTATTTCGCGGATACATTTTCATCGGATTTGAGAAAAGTTTTAGATATTACTCTCAAGAAACACACGTCGAAATCGATGGTTTGGATTTATATTTCTTTACCCCAGAAGTACTGGGAGATTATTTCCATCATTATTATTATTATTTTTTTTTTTTTTTTTAAAGTTATTATTAATTCTCCTAGTTTCAAAACCGGTATTGTACAAAAAATCGCATTTTATTTTAACTTAAAAGTATTAATAACAACTCCTTGGTGGACATACTTTAAGATAGATCTCCGTACCTTGCATTTCATAAAAAAAAAACTTCAAAATTGTGATTTTTTTTGTTTTAAAGCAGAAAACAATTTTAAATGTATCGATGTACGCACACATGTTCAAAATATCAAAACTCTAAGGCCTTTTAAACGTGTTTTCATTGTACAATTTCATTTACTGTCAACCGTATATTTGTGTGTGATCATTAAATATTCTTGTGAATTTTACTCGGGACTTTGTTTTCCATATTTGTGACTCAAACAAAGTACTAAGGCTTTTTCCCATATGGACTTAAGACTATAATCATTTTTGTCAAACACACTCAATATTATAAAGAACAATTTATGAAGAGTTTTTCAAATTATAAAATTTGTTTTTTAATGTATTTTATAGAAATGAAAATGACTATTTAGCTCAAAAATTTGCTCCCCCACGCAACTAACCGCGAGACAAAAGCTCGCGCGTCTAACCAATGGTTAAGTTTTGTTTACTATCATTGTGCCTGCATTATCGCCACGTCCGATGTCGTATGCATCGAAGCTTGTGTTAAAACTGTATAGTGTGTTTACTGTAGCTTGGAAAAGTTTGTTTAAGCCTTCGGAAAAAGTATAAATTAGACTTTTTATTTGGTAAAGCTGCGTTATCATTTCCTTTGTGGAAATTTCGTAACAGTATTAAATGATAAAAAAAAAAAAAAGTATCTAAAATACCTTAGAATTTTCATTATTTGCAAAAACATAATTTAGGGACAGTTATAAGTATCAAAACTGAACTCATTTATCCTTCCTGTGTATTCAAAGTGATAATTATATTTTTTTCTTTTTCAGAAAACATTTCCTCGTAATCTCAGTTATTGCATATGCAACATTTTATTAACTGTTGACAAAGACCAAGCAACTCAAATCGGGAGTAATTTAATTTCGTCAAACTCGCACTTGAAGAGCACTGATTTGTGTTGAATTAAGAACCGATACATTTGGACACGTCATTAAAGACAACAGAACTTTGGAGTAACTGTGTATGCATAGCTGTAAAACCAGTTTATGTCCGAAAGTAATTAATAAAGCTTATAATACAGGGCGTCTGTAAAATGTTGGACACATTGTGATGTTGAATAATTCATAAAATAATGAAGATAAATTTTAAATTGATAACATTAATGGTTAGATAGACTCAAAAAGTTTTATGGCCCTTGTTTTATGACTTGTACATGTGCGCGTCGCACGTAGAATACCAAGATGGTAGTCAATTTCGCACCAGGTACGGGCAAGCATGTCGGCATCCACAGAGGCTATTGCGACTGTAATCCCGACCTTTAAGTCATTCGATACTTTCCTCCTGTAAACGGCCGACCAAACGGTATAGTGGTTAGCGTGCTAGCTTCTAGACCGCGAGGTTGCGGGTTCCGTGTTAGGCATGGGTGTTTGTAAGTGTATGTTGGCTTGTCTAACGAAGAATGTTTCGGCGCATTATAGCCCTCGTGTTGCTGACGGCGCCAGATAATCTGAATACAACCAACCAACCTCCTGTAAACGACGTTTTTTACGAATCCCCCAAAGGAAAAAGTTCAGTGGCGTAATATCGGGTGATCTGGGTGGCCAAGAGGGAAAAACATAAAATTAATAACGCGCGCAGATGATATTTACAAAAGAAATGATATTCAAATGGAAAAAGGAAATTTTCTATGGCAACCTTGACTGTAGATGAAAATATGAGTTATTCTATGTATAAATGCCATAAGTTTGTGTTTATGCTCAATATTTTATGAATTATTCAACATCAACAAGTACAGACACCGTATTACCCAGAAAAACAAAGTTCTTAATATAAATCCATTATATCCATTTGCAACTTGTTCAATCAAATTGAGTTGAGTTTTCAAAGTGCTTTAACCATTACGAACAAACTATCCATTCCGAACTATTTACTAACTTCGTTTTTGCCCCCATAAGTCGACTAAATACATTGTCATCTACATTGAGTCTAGTCGCTAAGTTTCAGATCGATTGGATGAGGGAAAGTGGAATAATTATTTTTTGCCTAGTCAATAGAAGTCGGCGATATATCGATACGACGACATTTTTATCGATATTTCTTAAAAAATATCGATATTAAAAATATCGATAAAAGTCACCGATATATCGATATTTTCAAACATATTTAGTTTTTTTATGATCGTTTTGTAATTCCATGTGTTTTTTCGATTTTCTTTATTCACTTTTCAAAAACTTCAAAACTAAAGTTTGATCTTGGCTAAGAGACAATTAAAATGGCACCAATATTCAATATTTTTCATACACTTAAAAGCTATTGAAAATTATCTAAATTTTTCTTAAAATTACTGCACCAATTAAGCGAAAATATAAATTTATTTTTTTGCAATAGATCCATTTCAGTTGAAAAAGTAGTCACCTTACAAAAAAGCAATCATGAAAAGTAGAAATTAGCCTCGAAAAACTTTGTTTCTGGCAAAATTAAAAATCAAATTTTAAAAAAAATCACGTATCGATATATCGATATTTTCGACCTCTACTCATCAACCCTAGTAGGGGAATGATTCAGTCATTAAATATTACCAAATTGAACGTATTTTAATTAGGCTTGGTATCTGAATAATGGAACGTGAGTAAAAGCTGAGAGGTCTGACTTAAGGCAATAGAAGCATGTATAAAATCACTCTTTGTGTGACAGTCCCAAAACTTGATCTAAAACATTGTCATCGACAATGAGTAAGTCAAGTTTTAAAGTTTCAGTTCGACTGGATGACCACAAGTTGATTTATTACGAACACGAAGATAGAAGCACGTGTAAAAGCGCCCTTTTAGTGACAGCCCCCAAAACTTGAGAGAATGTATTGCCATCGACATCGAATCTATCTGCTATGTTTTGACCCAATCGGATAACGGCAAATGTCCGACAAACACACACACACACAAACGAAATCGAAGTTATAATAAAGGATTTAAAATGCATAATACATAAAAACCGTTGAATCCAAAAATCTTGCCTTTAATTCGGGTCTCAATTTCTTTTCTGCTAAAAAGGGGGGAAATTACTGAACTGTACCCTTTATTTTTTTCTTCTAGAATATTTTTTCATGGGGGGGGGGGGAAATAAATGTTTTCGTAACAATGGCGGAAGTCGAAAAATTATATTAAATAACTATCTGAAAGAATGTGTTGTTGTTTATTCCATTTGAAGGAACTTAAAAGAGGAAGCAAGTCTGATAATTGTTCGATCAATTGTTAAATGACGAAAGGAACACTAATGGGGTTGCTTGTTTGTACGTTCTATAGATATTTTCGTGCTCTATTTTTGGACAGCAGAATTCCGATAACTGCCATTATACTTTTACGCTTGTTAGGTAAGAATTTTGTAAAAGAAATACACTTTATTTACTTAGTAGAATTTTTTTTCTTTTTCTTTTCTTGGGATTTGTTTAGAAAAGTGTGAGATTGGGGATGTCGCATAAACGTTACTTCCACAAATGAATATAGAAATGCTTTATTGTGTTTTTTTTTTCTTTTTTCTTTCAATCACCCAAATGTTAACATAAAGTAATGAAATTATTTTTTTCGGGAAAAAAAAAAGGCTTTTATTTGTATTTCTCTACCTTTTTGTACATCCTGATTTCAAAAAAGTGGTCTAAAATATTGTCTAAATGTGTGTACGTGGTCAGCATAACTCCCGAACTAATTGACAAACGATATTTCATTAACGTTTGGTCAACATCCCCAATACTATTACTGGTGTACGTCTTAGTGGTGGCCATGGAAACTTTCGACGAAATTGCGCATGTGCATTAGGTTGAAATCATTAAAACCATGAAGCAATATTGATTAAAAAACGGCTCTAATGATTCGTAGTAATATTATTTGAATTTTTACTATTGTTTTAATTTTTACAGTTATTTGAAATTTTACTATTAATTTAATATGCACTATTATTTGAATTTTTACTATTATTTTAATTTTTACTATTATTTTAATTTTTACTATTATTTTAATTTTTACTATTAATTTAAATTTTACTATTAATTTAATTTTTACTATTATTTTAATTTTTACTATTATTTTAATTTTTATTATTATTTTAATTTTTATTATTATTTTAATTTTTATTATTATTTTAATTTTTATTATTATTTTAATTTTTACAATTATTTTTTCTTTTTTTACAATTTTAATTTTTACCATTATTTAAATATTTTATTTTTAATATTATTTTGGTTTTATTATTATTTTAATTACCTGAATACTACCAAGCAACAGTTAATGAACACGAAACTTAAGTCACACTCCACATTTCTTAAATCAGGGATTGCAGACTTATCATGCTTTGAATCGTACTCAAATCAGTGTAGCATGCAAGACGTTTATCTACCTCCTAGTTTGGGGCATAAAAGTCTCATTAAAATATGTTTTTATTTTAGTGTGATATTTAGACATTGCATCAATTTGAACTAGAATGATTGCAACATTTGTTATTTTGTATGCGAGTGGTGCAAATGCACAAACTGAGGTTTTGTTCTCAAGAGATATTGAAAATATTTACTGAGGTATTTGTGTATTCAATTTAAATTGCCATGGTATTATAGTTAGAAACAGTCGCGTTACCCAAATTAGATTAATGAGCAATAATTGTAATAATATTTAAGCTATTGGATAAATACTTTTATTCTGCTTTTACTAACATAGAGTACTTTTCTTTGGTCTTTACTTAAATACTTTTTCTTGGCTTTTACTTCAATGTATTACTTTTCTATGACTTTTTTTTTTAAATATTTTACTTTTATTTGGCTTCTTCTTAAATATATTACTTTTCTTTGACTTTCCTTAAATATGTTACTTTTATTTGTCTTTTTTTATAAAAAGAAATATAATACTTTTCTTTGACTTTTTCTTAAATAATTTACTTTTATTTGGCTTTTTCATAAATATGTTACTTTTCTTTGGCTTTTAATTAAATGTATTACTTTCATTTGGCTTTTTCTAAAAAATATTACTTTTCTTTGGCTTTTTCATAACTATATTACTTTTCTTTGACTTTTTCTTAAACGTATTTCTTTTATTTAGCTTTTCCTTAAATACCTTACTTTTCTTTTGTTTTTTCTTAAATATATTACAGAAGAACCTCGATTAACCGTCCCTCTTTTATCCGGAACTCTCTGTTAACCGGCAATCATTTAGTCGACATCAAAATTCTCACAAATGAGTACTAAATCATTTGCTATTTCTTAAACCGAAATCTTTTTCATTACTGTAAAGTTACATAAGTAATGGTGAGGCTTTTGACTGTTTTTCAAAAGGACTGTCATGGTTAGAGCAACATTCAAATGAAAGATCAAACTGAACTATTACTTAAAATAAGAAAAAGGAAAAGGAAAAAAAAAAAAAACCCGTGATGGAGCTGCGAAATAACGATTGTTAAGATTGCGACAACAAAAACTCCTGTATTCAATAAATGAAAACCATATACTTTTTATTATATTTTACAACTCCCTATTATCCGGTATTTTCGCTTATCCGACCTACATTTGGTCCGAATTAGGTCGGTTAATCGAGGTTCTATTGTACTTTTATTTGACTTTTTCTTAAATATATTGCTTTTCTTTGACTTTTCCTTAAATATATTACTTTTCTTCGTCTATTTCTTAAATATATTACTTTTCTTTAACTTTTACTTAAAGTGCTAATGCTGCAAAAGCATGGTAGAGTTTATGACGATTTTACGATCGCGTTTTCGTGTTTTATAAACAAATGCGAGGCAGTTTCTCCTAAAAGTCTTCTAAGAGTCTTTTCTTTATAATTTTGAGCAATACTACAATGACGTCTGATTGAACTTGGAGATACTAATCAAAACCTACAACACCATAACCACATAATAATTGGAGCAACGTTGAAGTTTTTAAATTTTATAATTACTTATTATTGTTTCATTATTGTAAATCAATAAATTACATTCTTTTTAAGCTTGGTCATTTACCTTCTCTCATAAAATACATTACATTATAAACACTCATCCGAAATATGCTTTGCGAAAGGTTGATTCATAAATAATATAACCCATAAGAACAAAGTTTTTAATATAAACCCTTTATATGCATTTTTTAATTTTTATATTCATTAATATAGAGCTTATTCTGTTGTCAGCGTGTATTTGGTGTTAGCATCTAATTTATGATATTAAATAAAAAAAAATCTCTATCAGCAAAATATGTGGCAAACTAAGTATCAACATTATTTATTAAAAATGAATTTGAATTTATGCCTTCAAGTCTAAATATCTTTTATTTATTTTACCATTCACCGCAACGTTGAATCACTGAGCTAAAGAACTAAGACTGGAGTGCGGACTCCGCGAGCCGACCGCATTACACCCTATTCCGAAGTGTGAGTGCGCGCAAAAGGAGGTGACATTTTTCTTCGCGTCTTAATCCTTGAAGGGGAAACAGAGTTGAAGTATTTTTCAATATTTATGACATTTCAAGCTCAAACTTTATATTTAGTTCTTTTAATTTAAATGAATAATGTTTAAGAAGAAACGTGTAGCATTGTAAATTAAGAGTAAAGTCACTGATATGTCTTCCTAAGTACCTATTTAAATAACGTTATTAAGTATGTTATATATATGAAAGCGTCTTGAAATAATGAGACAATAATGATAAAAACGTTATTGTATTACTACTGTAATATGTATGCTGTAAGACATTAAACGCTATCCCACTAATTGTACAAAATATTTTAAACTCTAAAACGGATAGCAATTACAATTCAATCTTAGTATTTTTATAATTCTTTTAGGTAGAGAAGTTTGAAAATAGCTAGTTTGGAAGAAATACTTGTGAAATTGTGTTTATTTAATTCTCACAATAATTAAATAAAACTAAAAGTTCAGAACTTCACACAAGCATTTCTTCGAAATCCCGATTATTCCTACAATGTGTCATATCTGAAATATTTACATTTGATGTGGTCTAATTGATAAGCAACTATATCAGAGAGGATAGAACAACTGCTGTCTTTTAGTTAGACTATTTTTATGTAAAGTTAATTTTTTTTATCATAATGTTTTAAACGCAATATAAGATACCGATCTATTATATGCTT
The DNA here is from genome assembly GCA_963978545.1 of Linyphia triangularis. Taxonomy (NCBI): domain Eukaryota; kingdom Metazoa; phylum Arthropoda; class Arachnida; order Araneae; family Linyphiidae; genus Linyphia; species Linyphia triangularis. The sequence goes on from OZ021726.1 coordinate 90,543,675, forward strand.
CGACATCTGTGACTTGTGAAGGTCTTCACAATACACTTCGTTTTCAATTCCATGATAATTTTTTTTTTCAGTTAATAGAAATTAATTTATTATAATTCTTAATTTAAAATTGATATTTATAGTAGTTTGGCAGTTTTCCTTCAACATCATGAGCTTGGCTCGTAGAATCATAGTTTTATACACTCAGGACATTCCTGTGTGGTTGCTCAATTATATATACAAGTGAAATTCAAAATAGTTTAACATAAAAGCTAATCATATGTTAAGTTTAAGCACATGGTATTTCGGCGATTGATTTTCGGTTCCAATATTACAGCATATGTTTTTGCGAAACAGATTTTTGGTGAAAATATTCATATCTAAAAAGCAGAATACGGTTTCCTACTTATAATTATCTTAGGATTCGATTTACCGAAAAAAAGTAGTAAACGAATGCATAAAAGAAGCATTCATGTATTTAACCAGTCATTAAAAGTATCTGAACAATAGATCGGTTTGAAACAATGAATGATTATTTCATCAATTCACTAAAAAAAAAAAAAAAAACTATTCCCTACAAGTTAGTTTTAATATCCAAAATGTATATACATAAAAAAAAAAAACCTAAAGCTCGTACTAATGTGCTTAAACTTAGAGATATGAAATTGAAGTTCCGATCCACCCTCTATCAATTTTCCCCCATCAGTTTCTGCAATTAAATGCTTAACAAGAAATTATCATTCTAAAATAATTTTTAAAAATTAATAATAAATTTAGTTGCATAGCTTGAAAAGCGGAAAACCGCAGAATGTTTTACTATGTGGGCAACAGGGAGAAAAGACATGTTTTGCCTATTTGGCTGTCTGAAATGCGCTTTTGTATGCTTCCGCGGAAGCTCGTTTGGTCGCTTGTCAAGTGATAGTGAGTCGTTACTTCAGTTCAGTATTGTAGCTCAGTGCGTTGAATTGACTGGACCCCTCTCCATACTAAATTTATGCATTCACGTGCAATTATCCGTTATTTATTCTGATTAAAATAATGTTGGCAACAGGAAAGTGTTTCAACAGCAATCGGGTGAGTGAGATTTATTAGTATTCCACAACGATTCTAGAAACGTGCTTAAAAGCGACCTTTTAGTGACAATGAGATCCCCCCAAGAGTTGATAGAGTTCATTGTCATCGACGTCGAATCTATCTGCCAAGTCTCAACCTGATCAAATGACTGCAAGTGGGTTAATTAGTCTTCCTCAGATTTTCTCGGCATCCAAACACATGAAAAAATCGACATTATTATAAAGGATTTAAAAATAAAGGATAACATAAGTCCTCTTTTTTTTTTTTTATATAAAATATCACTTTGAAGATCAATAGCCAAATCATCATCTAAAAATATAACGCATGAAAGAGTTTTTAAGAAATCCTTTATGTGCATTATCAGTTTTTATATTCATTAACACAGAGGTGATATAAAAAAAAAACATTTCTCTCAGCAAAGAATGTGTGGTAAAACATAAACTGCGTTTCTAAATTTATTTATTAAAAATGAAAGCGAATTTATGCTCTCACATCCAGATATCATTTATTCTGATTAAAGTAATTTAATTACTTATTTATTAAAAAAATATTTGGCAGCAGAAAAGTGTTTCAACAATTATCGGTTCAATGTTATTTTAATGCGATTGGATGACGGCAAGTTGGTTTATTAGTATATCGTAAAAGCGACCTTTTAGTGACAGTAACAGCCCCAAATTGTGACAGAATGCATTGTCATTGACATCGAACCTAATATATGCCAAGTTTAAGCCCGATTGGATGACTGCAAGAGGGTTAATTAGGCCTCGACAAACAAAATCGAAAATAATGTAAAAGATTTTAAAATAAAACCCCCCTTCCAATGTCAAGAAAATAGTCAATACAAACTTGTTAAAATCATCTATTGAGTCACATTATTATAAAAGTGGATTACCAGGAACAAAATCTCATTAAAAGCTTGCAATTTCAAAAACGGTTCAATTCCCTTTTCAAAATGTTGCGCTTCTAAAACAGAAAATTATCCATCAATATGCAAAGTAACAAGACATCATTATATTTCCATTACTTCCGCCATATGCGTGTATGTAGCGTAATTGCAGTAAAATGTAAGAATCGAAAAGCTTGATAAGCAAGTTTTTGGAATTGTTTCTTGGGTGAAAATATTCCACAATAAGAAGGGCTCCAGGAGTTCCTTGCTCCTGGTTACCAAATAAATTCAGGATATTAAAGTGCAGATTCGATATCATATAATTAAAAATGTGATAAGGAGAGTTTTTGGTAGCTGTAAAATAGGGCGTATCGAAAAAAAAACGTTTTTTGGAAATTCAAAATTTAAAGTCGATAAAAAGATGTCACTATACTCACATATTTACCAAAAAAAAAAAAAAAAAATTTAGTTCAATTCAAAAAATATTTAGGTCTTCTGGAATGGACCTGAAGTTTTATGTTTTTTTGAGAAAAACGATTATTTTTTTAAGCATAAATATAAAATAAATTTTTATTTTCTAGAATAAAAATGTAAAGTTTAGAATATTAATTAACAGTAAAAACAATTATATCTGCCTTTAACATTTAGTTCTATCAGAATCTACATGAAAACATTTTTCAATTTTCATCCTATTCTTTTGATTAGTTTCAATTTTTTTTTTTTTTTTAGCTATAGAATAGCTAAAAAAAAATAATTAGATAATATAGGAAATATAGGGAATATTATTTTATGAAATGGCCTATACTAACCTCAAGTGTTTAAGTCTTGTCATTTTTGCACGACCTAGGTTTGAGGCTTCATTTTTTTTTTTTTTTATATTTTTTAAATCTTCGTTTTTGTTAAAAAAAACATCAAACTTCATATCTATTCTGGGAACCTAAATATTTTTCAATTGAATTAGGCAATTTTTTGGTAAATAAGTATTCATAATGAGAACTTTTTTATCGATTTGAAATTTTGAATTCCCAAAAATAAAGTTTTTTATACATAATAAGAAAACCATAAAATATTAAAAGTTAAAAAAAAGTTCAATTTTTGGCCAATAGCTCTTCAAGCACAGTAACAAAACAAATATCCACAACTTTATTGGCGTGTTCACTTTTTGGCTTAAATCTTCATTCAAAACTTTTCCGATACGGACAGTATTTGTGCTTAATTTTACAATGCTTTTTATCTGGTCGTATCTAGAATGACTTAAAAAAGTGCAGACCAATTATGACTATCCTATCGTTTTAATTATATTTTTAAAATTTAGAGTTAAATATAGATGAATCCAAGACAGTAAACAACTATTTTTATTTAAGTCAATAATCACGTTTGGGCTTGAAAAAGTAACGTCAATCATATCAGATATTTCTATCCCACTTCTCTCTTTATACAAGGCAAAACCCTCACTGAATGACTCTTTCACTCACCAATAATTCTCCCACTTCCCACACAGTCACGACTCTGAAAATTGGTACAAATGTTAAAAAGGACAAACATAGAAAAAGTAGGCAATTCATATCTCGATTTAAGATCTTTAAGGGGTCGAAAAGAGGTCAAACGTTCTAAAAGAGGGATATTTGAATTCTGTTGCCAGCTTGTGATTGGTGTTGACATCTAATTTTAAATATTAAAAACATCTCTATCATCAAACGATAAGGTAAACTACTCTGCAAAATTTATTCATGAAATATTAATGCGAATTTATGCACTCACATCCAAATATCTTTTATTTATTCTGATTAAAACAATTATATTAATTTATTGAATATTTTCGGCAACAAGAAAAAGAGTTTCTTCAATGGTCGATTGAATGTTATTTTAGAGCGATTGGATGACAGCAAGTTGGTTTATTAGCATTCTGTAAAAATGACCTTTTAGTGACATTTACAGCTCCAAAATTTTATAAAGTGCCTTGTCATCGACATCGAATCTGTCTGCCATGTTTCAGCCCGATTGGATGACGGCAAGGAGGTGCGCAGATTCGTCCGCCATCGACATACCCAGTTACAAAACACACAAATCGAAGTTAATATAAAGGATTTTAAAAGAGTCAAAATGTCATTTACTCATACCAGAAAAATCACCCTTAGAGTTTTAAAAGTCTTTCAAACCTTATAATCGAAAACTATGTGAACATTTCATGTAGTACCAAGGTCTCAACATATTTTAATGTTTTGAAAGAAAATTTTAATTATTACTTTACTGAAGAAATGACAAAACTGCAACTAAGTTAGTATTCTTTCTGGCGAAATTTTACTACTGATATGTCATTGAAAGCGGAAGAACAGTTTATCAACCTTTTGGCGGCTCAGTTTTAATGCCTAATTTAGAGAGGATTACATGAAAATTACTTTTTAATTCAAAACACTTATTTTTATCAGGAACTATTATTTACAAACATATTTACAAGGTACCGAAATATAATTTTAAGAGCTCTGTGCAAGTCGTGAGTCCTTCTGCCTGGATATCCTCGATTCCTTCTTTTAAATAGTCTGGGCTACTCTAGATACTTGCATAAAACCCCATTTGCATATTAGCTGTCTTCATGGTCTGCTGTGGCACAACGGCATGTTAGGATGTTACTTGAGACAAAGCTAGAACTTGCATCTGTTGACGCGCGTCACTTTGCAGAGCTATGCACGCAGTGAATCTAAATTATCCTGCGTCAAGCTGTGGTTCTACTGGCGAGCGTTTTTCAACACATACTTGAACAAAAACAATTCGCTGTTATGAAATTGAAACGGGTCGTTCGGATGTTATTGAAGGCAGGTTAGAGGATCTCCACGAAGCTATTTGCTAAGTAGATTTTTGATATGTTTTTGGCGGTGTTTTTAGCTTTTGCCTAACTTCTTTGAATTGCTACCCAGTTGTGTGACAGGGAATGGCTTTTGTAGAGGTAGGTGATATGTCCTCTACAAATCTATCCGAAAATACAGTGTGTTCGTAAAGTCATGGTGCACTTTTGACCGATCATAGGAAATCAACAAAACGGGATAGAAATGTGAAATCTGCACCAAATGAAACTCGCTAAGTTTCGTACCTATTTAGTGCAGGTGGATGTGTCGCCCGATCATTTGTTGCCCAACTAACACATCTAAACTATATTCAAGTTCTTTCCACTTACGGTTAAGGACGTCTGGTGTAACAGAGTGAAAAACGTCTATGATTCTCTGTTTAAATCATTTAACGTCGTTGTTACGTTCACTGTACACATGTTTTTTTACAAAACCCGACAAGTTGATTATTTCGTTGTTTTCTTGTGACCAATCAAAAGTGCACCGTGACTTTACGGACACACTGTATATTGCTAAAAATCTTAAATTTAATCGTAGTAAACTGACGCAATTCTGGTTTTCCGTCAAACAATCTTTTATGATTCTTTCAACTAGAAGCTTTGAGCTTTGAAGTTATTACTCGCTTTTCACAAAATCTCGAACTTGAATTCTCTTCAATGGTTGGTTGTTTTCAGATTATCTGGCACCGTCAGCAACACGAGGGCTATAATTGCGGCGAAACATTCGTCATTTGGCAAGCCAACATACATTTACAAACACCCATGCCTAACACGGGACTCGGAACCCGCAACCTCGCGGTCTAGATGCTAGCACGCTAACCACTATACCGTTTGGTCGGCTTTATCTTCAATGGTAGAAATCAAAAGCAAGTATCGAAACAAGCTGCAACTGTCGATCTTCTTACGTCTAAAATTACTCGAATTGACCTCGATTTTATCGGCAACAAGTGCACCTTTCACACAGCTTTATCATGTTTTTTTTTAATAAAATTTTGTTTAATAATAAATGTGTTTTTTTCTTCGCAAAAGTTTTTGACCCATAAAACCTCTTACGGGAACAAAGTGTGCTGTTCCGTCTCTGAAGAAATTCAATAATCGAGGAAGAAATAGGTCACTATAGATTCAGTTACAAACCTTAGCTTTATTTTTTAAATCCGTTGTATTAACTTCGAATATGTGTGTGTGGCTGGTATGCTGATGGTGGGCAAATCTGCGGAAGACATATTTACCCACTTGCCGTCATCCAATCTGGCTGGAACTTTGAGGATAGATTCGATGTCGATGACAATGCATTCTATCACATTTTGAGGCTGTAACTGTCACTAAAAGGTTGCTTTTACGAAACACTAATAAACGAACTTGCCGTCCTCCACTCGCGCTAGAATAGCATTTAACCGACCATTGAAGAAACTCTCTCCTGTCGCACAATTTGTTTTTAATAAATAATAAAATTGTTTGCATCAGAATAAATAAAAGGTATTTAGATGTGAGTGCATAAAAATTCACTTTAATTTTTATGAATAAATTTTGAAACGCTGTTTGCCACATATTTTGCTGATAGAAATGTTTTTGATATTTAAAATTAGTTCAAACACCAATCACAAGCTGTTTATATAATTGGCGTTGAGTTAATGAATACAAAAATTGATTATGAATATAAAGGATTTGTATTAAAAACTTTGTTTTTATGGGTTATATTATTGCAACCAAAGAAATTAAAACTTTATGACACAGTAAAATTTCATTTACTGTGTTACACACAGACGAATTAAAATTATTCCGAAAATAAATGTAGTTGGGTAAGTTAATATGATTACACGACACAGACACAAAAATATGAAGGAAAAAAATCTCGATATTAATTCCCAAATGTGAAACAATTTCCCCTTAACAGACCTTCCGAAAAACATTTTTTCTTGACCTTAGGCCTGCTCTTAGTAGTACATCTATTTGTTTAACTATATTCAGTTCAATTATTGCTCTCTAAAAATTTCTATTACAACCAACTAACGGACAATCGACTGGTATTTTTTTTTTTTTTAACATTTTTCAATAGAAAATTAATGCGTAAATATTAATGATCATTTCATTAGTAATTAAAAAAAAAAAAACAGGAAACACTTTTGAATAATCAACACTGAACAAAAAAAAATTGAGCCAGCTTGGACTCCTTCAAAGTTTAAGTGACTTCTTGAATTTAACTTTTTATATTTTTTTTCCATTAGTAACCACTAGATGTCGCCACTACTTATAAAGAAAAAGATTTTGCGGCCAAGGCTGTTCCATATAGAATTAATTGCCAAATATCATTGTATAAAATTAAATTGTCGAAATGCGTTTAAAATGCAGAATGATTTAGTTTTTTTTTTAATTTTGTGACGTAATATTTATTGCCAACTTGGCTCACTTTTAATTGATGAGAGTATTTAGTCTGAGATTATTTAGTAAATTATTGAGTTTTAGCGAAAATTCAATTTAAAATTTTGGAACAGGGGGGCGGGGGTAGTGGTAAAATTAAAATTATTTTTTGTTGGGGGAAGGGGAATGAAATGTCAAAAGTTCTAAATTTGGAATTCTCTAAATTTTGTTTGAAATAATTATGTACTCCCCCATTACCCCATCAACGACTGATACTCCTCCGTTTCACTTACCAGAAAGGAATAATGTGATAGCTTTCTCCAAAAAGTATTGCCAATTCGGTAATGTTTTTTTGCCCAATGTAACAACGCCAAAAATATCGTCAAACTCGCCACGTTGCCGTTTATCTAGAATGGATAAAATGTAATTGAAAATTTTGCGATGTTCGATACCTCTAGGTTTTGTTGGTTTTATGTTGCCATAGAAAAAAATAGAAATAATAATATCCATTTTTATAGATGCAATCGAACTTATGCATGTTGACGTCACAGACAACTGCTATGAGGCACGTTCAATGAGATGAGACACTTTTTAGCCATTTATTAGCATTGGAAAATGTAATTGACGAAGATATTCGGGATTTTCTTAGTGATTTTTGCGATTGAGCTCATATAACCTTCCCTTTGTTTTTTTTGGAATTGAATTTTTTTTCTCGAATATAGAAATTGACTTCTACTCTTTTTTTTTTTTTTTTTTTTTTTTTTTTTTTTGTCCTTACTTAGCTAACTTAGCAAAATGTGAAAAATAACAATTGTCAAATTCTATACAATTATGACAGTTCACAGCTTTACAAGGGAGCAAGAATAATAAAAACTAACCAACAAAGGTAACGCTAAAATGAACAAGGGGAATGAATAAATAACAGTAAACAAGAAATATAAATAAACGAGGGGGCTCCGCCCCCTGCTCGCTAACGCTCGCCAACCCCCTGGATTGCTATGCAATCCCCTTGCTTCGATTCGCGAACCTGGCTCGCTTTGCTCACCTCAAAGTTAAGCAATTAAAATATGGCCTAGCAAAATGATATTTCAGATGCATAATCAAGAAAATCCTTGCAAAGAGATATTGTGCTATGAAACTGAAAACATTACTGCTTATGTCGAGGCGCGTTAAGCAGGGACAGTATTCTTTATTTTAATGATTTTCAATTCGTAATAGCTAAATTTTCACTGATTAAAAATGAATGTAGGTTCAGATTTTGTACACGATGCCACTTGGCGAATTTTTGAAAGTTTACGATTTGGCGCTGAATGCAACCCGGCAACACAAGTAACCGTTTAGATTTGGTAACATGGCGTTTTGACGCCATTTTGGATTGTGCTACACAGCCATTTGACTTCATTTTCAATTTGGCGACTTTTTTTTAAAAGTCCCCAAGAGGCAAAATATACGGTAAATCATAACCTGAATGAATATATTATTGTAAAAAGTTAAATTTCAGTTTATCCGGAATGCTGAAGTTCTTATTCATTCTATTGTGAATTTTCAGCATAGAAATCTTAATAATCTTAATGAAAACTCCGTGCTCGGTTTTTATAGACATATATCCGGAAAACGTTCACATAAAATATGTTATGGTTATTTGCCAAATCTAAACAAATCTGGCTTGTTTTAATTGTATACGAAAGAAAGTTTTGTAGTTGAAACTCTATTATCCACAGCATCCGGAACGGTTAGAAAGTACTTTACGGTCTCCACTTTTTATTTGGCGATTTTGGATAACCCGGCACCAGTGTGGCTCCATTCTAACTTGGATTTGCCGACCAAACGGTATAGTGGTTAGCGTGCTAGCTTCTAGACCGCGAGGTTGCGGGTTCCGAGTCCCGTGTTGGCATGGGTGTTTGTAAATGTATGTTGGCTTGTCTAATGACGAATGTTTCGGAGCATTATAGCCCTCGTGTTGCTGACGGCGCCAGATAATCTGAATACAACCAAATCTAACTTGGATTCCATTTTTGAAAATCTGTGTCGATTCAACTTGGCGGCAAAATTGCAAAAAAAAAAAAGGGGGGGGGGACCATTAAACGTTTTCTACTAACCTCCGGAGCTTGCTGCAGCAGATCATTTTCCCGAAAAGTCTGATTTATCCAGTATTCTAATCCAAAAGATATATACACATCTTGGATCTATTTATTACTGCATCATCTTAAATATTAAATCAATGCGTTTTAAATAGGCAATAATTCGTATCAGTATAATAAGAAAAACAAAATATAGTGAATCTAAGTTGCTGGCTGTTGCCAAATGTATTAGTCATATTTCAAAAAATATTTTGTGATTGGCTGGATTACTGAATTTGGAAATTCATACATAAAGTACATTTAGAAGATTTGTGATTGGATGCTTAAAGTCGTTGCCATTCTGCTCACAGAAATACAGCCGAATTTGAGCGGCACGCAAGAGAATTATATATATATAGATAGATACAAATACAAAAATTCGGTCACTAGGTGTCCATGCTGGTCCTGGCATCCCCATACATGTCTGGGGGTGGAGGGGGGGGGGGGGGGTTTCTGTCTAGAACAGGACAAATTAAAAGGCTATCTGAATTTATAACTGTTCGGATTAATTTCCGCAATAAAGTCAAATGAAACACACAATTGTCAAGTTGTTCAGTTTCTTTTTCAATTTAAAATGAAATTTTAGTATTTCAAAGCAGTGATCAGTAGTGGTGTAATTGAAAAAGGTGAGATGTTTCTCTCCCCCTCCCCTCTTTTACAACACCTTCGTTTCAATTTAATTCTTTCAACAATGTACTCCTATCCTACATTGATTTCACTATTATTTTTTAACAATGAGGAATCATTAGGAATCTGAACAACAATAATAAGTTACATCCTATATGCTAATACAGCAACAGAGATATAATGTCTTTGTTGTGGCAAAAGTTATAAGACTCGGACAATATAGTGTTGTGTTAAAAGTTCGGGTACTTTAAGAAGGATATTTTGTGAAAAGTGCATTTAAGTCGTGTTCAACTCGCCTTCAAAATGAACGACGACGACGAATTTATGGACTGGGAATGCACGGCTTTAGTCAACGAGCCAATGGACTGGGAAGAGAGTCCCTCTGGAAATCCGTGTGTGGCTGACGCAGTTGTGGTTGCTACCCCCACAGACCGAAAGGTCGTCGTCGGCCGCAGACGGGTGGCCAGAGGGGCTGCCTTCTTGCCCACTTCAAATTGAAAGATGGTGAATGGTGGGAGGAGTGGTGATATGTGGTGATAGATAATGTATGACTGCACGGGGGACGGATGTCCGGTTGTTGGAATTTAAGGAATGGTAAAAATTGAAGGAACGGTATGGAAAAAAAGTTGCTGGAATGACTGTATATAGCTATAAATATGTTTCTGATTTTCAAGTTTTAATGTTTCATTTTGCATCCAATTTTAATTTTATGGTGTGTGGTGATGGATAACGTGTGATTGCACAGGGGACGAATGTCCGATTGATGGAATTTAAGGATTGGTAAAAATCGAAGGAATAGAATGGAAATGAAGTTGTTGGACTGACTGTCTACAGCTGTAAATATATTTCTGATTTTGAAGTTTTAATATTTCATTTTGCATCTTGTATTAATTTTATGCAAGTGCTGCTTTGGATATCTTCCCACTGCAAGTTTTCCTACTTCTTTGAATGTCTTTATGAGGAACAGCGAGTCTTCTGAGACATTATCGGAACTGTGATTTCGTACTTGAAGTTATTACTCCTAAATCTTGACACCGACTGACTTCGAATCCTGATTGTGACTGCCTAGGATGTAAACTTATGTGATTTTGACTGTAGCAGTTATTATGGCAGTACTTTAAAATAAAATAGAAGAGAACCGTCTTGTAATCTGTGAGATCAACTTCAATTAAAGTCCTGATGGTATGCTGTCCATTATACTGAGTACGACAATGACAGTGAATCTATGAGATCGACTTCAATTAAAGTCTTGTGCTATACTATCCATTGTACTGACTACGACAATGACAGTGAACCTGAGATCGACTTCAATTAAAATACTGACGCTATGCTATCCATTATACTGACTACGACAATGACAGTGAATCTATGAGTCCTGATGCTATGCTGTCCATTATACTGACTACAACAGTGACAGCAAATCTATGAGATCGACTTCAATTAAAGTCCTGATGTTGTCCATTATACCGACTACGATAGTGACATATATTGCGAAACCTAATATGAAACTGTACTTCAGCAAGAATTGTGACTAAAATAATCCAACTGAACCTGTGACACCAACTTGTGCTCAATTCCTAAAGATGTCCTTTTTACAGACTTCTGAAATGATTGACAATGAATATATATTGACATCCCAAAAATCCCATCAAACTAATTACTTATAGCGTTATGATTTATTTACCTCCATCTGACAATAGCAATAAATAGCCCAACCACCCAAAAAGTTGTGTTTTTATTGTTTATTATTATTTTACACAAACTGTAGATACCTAAATTTCAGTCGACGATATTTTATGAATTGTATTGTATTACTGGGCTGTATTAATAGTCTGGAGTATTAATAGTGTGTATTTGACTTTAGATTAACAATAGTCGACTGACAACTGAGTTATATGACAAATTTCTCCTCATTGTAAAAATAGATAAGATAATGATGGATCAATGGGGTTGGAACAAGAGAAGCACTCACCAATTTAGAGAATTCAGATATGTTATATATAGGGATTTAATTGCGAAAAAACACCATTAAAGTAGATATTTTGTCTAAATATCAGGTGACATTGAATTCGGAACTAAAGGTTACTGCATTAAATTATTTTAAATCTTCTTTTTTTAGCTGCAGTATAGACTCATATAATTCTCTAATGGTATAGTGGGATAAAATGGGTAGTAATTGTTAATTTTTCTTTAAAAAAAAAAAAAAAAAAAAAAAAACCTTTTGTTTTCTTTTGTATTTGATCAACTTTTTTATGTTTAAGTATTCAATGTTATAAAAGTGGGTTACAACAAGTTAGTGTCTGTTAAAGAGGCGTACTACTCTACGTATCTCTTGTTGACGAAGTCGCCTCAAAATAGCAGTGGCAGCCGCTCGCGGTCGTACGGTGAGCAGTGTGTCAATCACTCCAAAAAAAAAAAAAAAATGGAAGTAAAGGTTAAACAAATCGAGTGTCACGGCTGGAAATTTGTGATAAATAAAAATAGTCGAGTTTGGGGCAAACTTCCAGATACTCTGTGGGTGGTTCGGTAAAAATACTAAAACGAGTCATTGAACGTATTTGACGTGAAAGAAATCAAAGAAATTTAGTTCAGTTTGTATTTGAAAATATCTTTTTGACATAATTACGTATACTAAACTCCAACTTAACTTGACATCACTTGACGGTAGATCGTCACAGTGCTCATAGGTATTTAATCCATTGGCGGCGTGAAAGCATAATGTTCGCTAAATCACAACCCTGTAGAGAACAAAAGGCTGTAAGGTTTGGCGAGAATTATGTCTGCACTCCGCTAAAATGGATTAACTGCCTATGAGCACGGTGAAGATCTATCGCCTAGTGATGTCAAGTTAAGTTGGAGTTTAGTATAGACTGTTTTAAAACTAGCACACGTTTTTAAATTCTTTTATATTAACTTCGACTTTGTTTGTTTATTTGTTTGTGTGTGTGTGGCTGCTGGGCAAATCTGAGGAAGCCTAATTAACCCACTAGACGTCATATGATCGGGTTGAAATTTGGCAGATAAATTCGATGTTGATGACAATGCATTCTATCAAGTTTTAGGGGCTGTACTTGGTCCCTAAATGGTCACTTTTGTACACGTTTCTATAATCGTTTTGGAATACTGATGAATCCCATTTAACAAGCCGACCAAACGGTATAGTGGTTAGCGTGCTGGCTTCTAGACCGCGAGGTTGCGGGTTCCGAGTCCAGGGTCAGGCACGGGTGTTTGTAAATGTATGTTGGCTTGTCCAATGACGAATGTTATGGCGCATTATAGCCCACGTGTTGCTGACGGCGCCAGATAAGCTGAAAACAACCAACCCATTTAACAGATTATTGTTGAAACTCTTTCCTGCTTCCGAAATTGTTTTAATCAGAATAAATAAAATATATATAGACGGTAGATGTATAAATCCATATTAATTTTAAAGAAATTAAATTTTGAAACGTATAGTTTGCCGCATATTCTGCTAATTAGGAATGTTTTTATTGTTTCAAATCTGATGCGAATTCCAAGCCCACGTTGGCGACAGAATCAGTGCTATGGTAATGAATATCAAAATGGCAATGCATATAAAAGATTTATATTGAAAACTTTGTTTTTATGCTTTATGTTATTAAAAAGTTATTATTTATTAGAAAATGGAGTATTTTAGTATGAAATATTTTACGTGTTTGGGATTTTATTTGAGGGCTATAACTGATATTATACCTTATTAAACATATAGTTGGTTTTTTTTCAGATTATCTGGCGCCGTCAGCAACACGAGGGCTATAATGCTCCGAAACATTCGTCATTAGACAAGCCAACATACATTTACAAACACCCATACATAACACGGGACTCGGAACCCTCAACCTCGCGGTCTAGAAGCTAGCACGCTAACCACTATACAGTTTGGTCGGCATTAAACATATAAGATTAATAATAATATTATAATATTATTACAATATTTTTAAATTTTCGAATATTTCATTATATTTCTGCTTAAAAACTACTAAATTAAATGGTACGAAATTATAATTACATATGTGGAATCTTTTTTGTTTAAATAATATTAATAATTTAATTTGATAATTAATTATACTACATAATTATTATTTAACAAATTTTATAGCGTAAACTTGGTTTTCCAAACAAAATATCTTGTAACTTTTATAAATCCTGGAAAGGATATCTTGGAAAGGACATATAATAAATACTTTGTTTTTATGGGTTATGTTTTTAGTCAAATTACATTCTTTGACACAATTTCTCAGTGTATCGCACAGTTATAACATAACTGAAGCGAAAAAAATTGACCTCGACTTTCCAAAAGCAGGACATTCTCTTACAGATAACCTGTAATATTGGAGGACTTGAAGCAAGAAAGAGGCCTAAAAGGTTGACCGACGAGTCAACAGTGAAAGACTGATAAAGGGGAATTTTTCAAGTTAACAATAGACATGTTTATGGTTTTCGCTTATTTTGCAAGATATAATGTTAACTGAGACCCATGAGCAAAAACCTAAAATTTTTATTAATGAATTTAGAGGCACCAAAGTTTTCTTTTATGTAAGTACAATAAAACATATATTATTAAACAATTATTAATACAATATTTTTAACCCACTGACAGTCATGCACATATATATGCGTCATTTGATTATCAGTTTTTCCAGCAATACACAGCCGACCAAACGGTATAGTGGTTAGTGTGCTGGCTTCTAGACCGCGAGGTTGCGGGATCCGAGTCCCGTGTTTGGCATGGGTGTTTGTAAATGTATGTTGGCTTGTCTAATGACGAGTGTTTCGGCGCATTATAGCCCTCGTGTTGCTGACGGCGCCAGATAATCTGAATACAACCAACCAGCAATACACAACATTTTTAAATTTGTAAAGAAAATTAAAAATAAATTATTTTTTTTTAATATTTTTATTAGGATTACAGTGTATAACCTATATAAAACAAATGAATAAAGAATAATTTTAAAAAATTATATATTAGAATCAGAAAATGAATTTAAAAATTATTGCAGGGAAAACAACTGTAGAATTTCACCCATTCCCTTGATCGTCAGTGGGTTAAGTTCAATATTTTTAGAAATTTGTTTCTTTTTTTTTTTTTGTCCAGAATATACTCCTTTTTAAAAAGACTACTCCTCCATCAATTTGAATTTTTTTTTTTTATTTCAAAACTAATTAATTGTGTTAAAGTATACTCTAAAGATGTGTGGAGATATTTTTTTCAATTTGTTTGACTGGCAATTAAATATATATATATATATATATATATATATATATATATATATATATATATATATATATATATATATATATATATATATATATATATATATATATATATATATATATATATATATATATATATATATATATATATATATATATATATATATATATATATATATATATATATATATATATATATATATTGTTTTTTCACAAGAAATTTTTAAATTTTCAGATAAAATTTCGATTTTTTTTCCAAAAAAATAATTATTATTTTCTAAAAAAAAAATTTAAAAAAAAAAAAATCTTACATTAAAAAACCAGATATTCAAGATACAAAATATATAAATAATTAAGTTCTAAGTAAATTCTTCCCAAAGCCTTAGCATTTTCAACACAGTGAAAATTGCCATATCTAGATTTCGAAATAAATGAACTTAAAAATAAAAACTTTCGTAAAACTTCAAAATAGATAGGTATATCAAAGTTTAAAAATTCAATGTTTGCAGTTCCCTAGAACTCTGAAATTATTCCTACGTCTTCTTGAATATATATACCTTAATTTTACATAATAAAATAAAAAAATAATTATTTTTTTTTTTTTTTTTTTTATATATTTGGGGTACGTGTCTACCTTAATTGAGTGTGGAATTTGCTTTTAACCTTTTCGTATGACAACTAAAATTAAGCACTGTCTTTTAAAGAGTTATTTATTGAAACTTTTAGCAAGTTATTTCAAAGTGGTGATTAAATCTTAATACCAGATTTGATGTTTATTTACAATCTTATTTCAAAATTTTAAGAATTATATTTAAGACGAGGTATTCAGCCATAACGCCCGCTTTCCTCCTTGTTGTTAAAACTCAACGTGAAATGTTGCAGCCTTAACTAGTTACGGCTAGTTAAAAAAGAGATGGCTTATAGTTTGTGATTCATTCCTTTTCATACGGCATTCGGGGCCTCTAAGCTAAAATAACTATTAACCATCAACCAGTTACTAAGGTATCTTCTTTCGCAAGAAAGACTCAACAACCTTGCAATTTTCTTCATTCAAAATGATATTTCATCGTAATTAGATTACGAAGCACTAATAAAAAAAAATTTCGATTACTAAAGCTATACTAAACTTCAACTTTTAACTTGACATCACTAGACGGTAGATCGTCACAGTGCTCATAGGCATTTTATCCATTATGGCGGAGTGAAAACATAATGTTCGCCAAACCATATAGCCTTTTGTTCGACAAACGGGATGGACAGGAATACTGTATCACCCCATTTCCTTTTCATTCTTCTCACGTCCCACAAGACTAGGAAACTCAGCCCAGCAACCCTGTAGAGAGCAAAAGGCTATAAGGTTTGGCGAAAATTATGTCTTCACTCCGCTAAAATGGATTAATTGCCTATGAGCACGGTGAAGATATATCTTCTAGTGATGTCAAGTTAAGTTGGAGTTTAGTATAGTTAAGAAAGATTTGGCTTATAGTTTGTGTTTCCTTCCTTTTGATTCAGCATTTGGGGCCTCTACGGTTAAATAACTATTAACTATCAACCAGTTACTAAGGTATCTTCTTTCGCAAGAAAGACTCAACAACCTTGCAATTTTCTTCATTCAAAATGACATTTCATCGTAATTAGATTACGAAGCACTAATAAAAAAAAAAAAAATTCTACTGCTAAAGCCAGGAAGGTCCACTTCAAAGTCTGTAATACTAATTACTTAAATCAATTTTTTGCATTATTTTTTTTTAGATTAATAATTTTTCTTGAATATGAAATCAAATGAAACTTTTTGCTGGAGATGAATAATGTGTCTGTTATTTTGTACCTGACAAAACTATAAACTGAGAATTTTTTTTTTTTTTTTAGAGGTTTACTCTTTAGACAAGTACAGTAGAGCACGCCTATTGAAGTTTGAAAAAGTCAGTTAAAATAATTAGTTATAGAAGAAGTCATTTTAGAAAGTAAAATTTTTGAAAAGTGGACTAAATATAATTTACTTTATTATTTACTATTTATTAGTTTTAGTTTTGGTTTTTAATTCCTTTAAAATGCGTACTTCATGTATTAAGTTCCAAAAATTTCAGTTATAGACCACCCATGCCATTTTTTTTTTGGGGGGGGGGGGAGGGTTCTCTACCCATTTTCATTGTAAGGGGCGCCAAAACTCGTTCTTACACACGTGGCATTTTGCTCTTAGGCCGGCTCTGCATGTACACGTATAGTCCGAGAGGCGACTGCAATTTTTGGACCTCATCGAACATCATTCTGAATTTTTTTATAGAGATTGGAGAAAAGTGAATAGATTAGGAATCCACTGGTCTGCCGTGGCAAAAATGGGCGAAACTGATCAAAAATCAACTTGGAATGAGTTGAACTAAAATCCGACTGCCAAATATGTCACAACTTGCCAAAAATAGAACAAACTTATTCGTCTGGCAACCCACTTCATTTTGATTTTCAATGAGAAGAAGCGCAAACGATTTTTGATCTCTGGCTTGGAAAATGTGTATCTTTTAAAAGTAAGCCAAATTGGCGACATCAGTTACGTCATCAGTGACGTAATGTTTATTGCCAACTTGGCTCCCTTTTAATAGATGCAAGTAGACCGTCGCCAGATATCTTAATCGTCTGCAACCTTCTTAATTGATAATTAAAGAGTGAGGGTTACCAAATAAAAAAAAAATGCTCATTATTTGGCAAGTTATGGCTCATTTGGAAATTGGATTTAGTTCAACTTATTAAAAGTCGATTTTTGACCAGTTTCGGCCATTTTTGCCACGGCAGACCAGTGGATTCGTAATCTACTCACTTTTCTCTAATTTCTATAAAAAAAAATCAGAATGATGTTCGATGGGGTCCAAAAATTGCAGTCGCCTCTCAGTCTAGTACTCTCTGGTTACATTTGAAAAATAACACATCCAACACACACTACTTTCAACACTTTGACCCGATGTATCGTGAGCGGAACAACAGAGATGGTGTAAAAACCCAATCACCAAACACTCCCACGCCTCGCAACAATACATGAATCATCTCTTGAGCGATGACGTCATCACTGTACGACAAATGGTCGAAAATGGAACCAAGGTACTCAACAGTAGATAACGGGACAACCAACTAAAAGCTCCGTATATATGCTGGGCAATTATTCATTCGTTATCTCTTATGTAAACAAAAAAAACAAAAACATTATTAACACGAATGGGAGACATGGCGGAAATAATTTGCGGAGTTGTGAGCTGTTAACGGGATGTGATTGTGACATTTAGTGTTTCTGTGACAGATGAAATGATTATGATATTTTAGGGAAATATTAATAACTTCAGTTGAATTTGGTGAATTAAAATCAAGGGTTTTTTGAGATATAAAAAACACCACATTACCTTTTTTTTTTTAAATCCTTTATATTAACTTGTGTGCGATGAGGGGGAGTGGGGGGAGGGGGTATGTCGATGGCGGAAAAGTCTTCGGATGCCTAATTAATCCCCTTGCCGTCATCCAATCGGGCTGAAACTTGGCAGATAGATTCGATGTCGATGACAATGCATTCTATCAAATTTTGGCGGTGGTCACTGTCACTAAAAGGTCGCTTTTACGGAATACTAGTAAAAACCAACCTGCCGTCATCCAATCGCCCTGAAATAGCATTCAATCAATGAAGAAACTCTTTCCTGTTATAATAATAAATAAATAATAAAATTGTTTTTTTATAGGTTATATTATTAATCCTTTTTACTAACTTCGAATTTGTGCGTTTGTTTGAGGAGGGTAAATTTTCAGAAGGACCCACTTGCTATCATCCAATCGATCTGAAACTTGGCAGAGAGCCTCGTTGCCGATGACAATGTATTATATCAAGTTGTTTTTGGGGGGGAAGGGTTAATCAAATATGGCATGGAATCGATGGGTTTCTTAGTGTTCAAAAACTATGAAAAGTCGAACTCAAAAATCGCTTCACATCGATCAAAATAAAAAAAAGAAACAGTTGCAATTTCCTATTAAAGTTGTCAATGCAAATAAAAGTATTAAATTAAAATAAAAAAAATTGTGTTTATGGGTATTTTTTTTTTTTTTTTTTTTTTTTTTTTTAATTTTTTTTTTTAACTAAATTATTTTCATTTTGGAGGAAAAACATGAAACAAAAAGTTGTGAATCACAAAATGTTTTTTACGTTATTGCAAAAAAATATTTTTTTAAAAAGTTGGAAATCATGGTTGTTTGACAAGTTTTTTAACATTAATTAGGGAATATTTTCAGGGCCTTCCCCTCCTCCTCTTTATAACTGACTTTTTGAACTAATATCGATGTACACACGAATAGACAAGCATCTTTCAACACGTACATAGGCGAATGACGCATGTAGTAACTTTCCACAATATTCTTCAAACCCTTGTGCGCGTGAAAAGAATATGAACATAAATACATAAACATAATGAGTAGTTCTAATGAAATGCTCTTCACAATACTAATACTGATCACAACAGTAAATAACAGTGACGACGCTTGCCAGCCAAAAAGTACTGAAAGCGGGGAAAGTGACAAATTGTAAAATTTTAACTAGATTGCTATCAAAAATAATAAATCTGAGAAGGCAAATGACAGTACTCCCCCTCCTCCCCCCCCCCCTCTCCCTCCTTTGGCTGGTTGATATTTTATTATTATTAATATCTGCTTTCTTGTTACACTAGGGCTAATGTTGAGTTAAAATATAGTTAATAAAACCGGGAATATCTAAATAGCCTTCCAAGAGATCTATTGAAGAGGAGGAACTTTCCTTAACTTTAAAAATAAGAAATTATGTTAGCTCTTCTTGTGAATGCACCAATGGTTGGTTGTTTTCAGATTATCTGGCGCCGTCAGCAACACGAGGTCTATAATGCGCCGAAACATTCCTCATTAGACAAGCCAACATACATTTACAAACACCCATGCCTAACACGGGACTCGGAACCCGCAACCTCGTGGTCTAGAAGCTACCACGCTAACCACTATACTGTTTGGTCGGCTGAATGCGCCAATGAATCGTATTTGCAAGTTCTTGGAGGTATCAAATGATGCAATGGGTAAAATCATGTCAACAAAAAAAATCATGAAAAATTCATTTGTGGTATAAAATTATGGAAAGAAATGAATGAAGATCGAAGCATAATTTTTTCGCTTCAATAAGAAAAACAGCTGCAGAAAATGTGATTAATGAAGTCTAACATAAATCTACAGAATTCAGATGTAAATCATAGAGGTCTAATGAACCTAATTAAAGTTAAAGGCTCAGCGTCTTTTTATGGTTGTTATAATTTAGTCAACTTGTTGCTCTTAGAAAATTCTCAGGTGCAAAAGCTTCCAGTTAAGACTATAAAAATACAGGTTGTCCGGTGAAGGAGTTTCTGATTTTAAAATTAAATAACTCAAAAACAAATATCGATAGTAGAGTGAAACAAAAAGTAGAGTTATTTTGAAAGCTGTACCCATCTGGTACTACATTTTCAATGTCAGTTACAAGTTTTGCCAACAGATGGCGCTGTACATTGCTGTAATTAGGATTAAAGAGCGCTTTGAAGCTCAGAGCGATCATCTTTCGGACAGCTCCACCGTTTAAACGTGAAAGGAAGTTAGCGTGATTACAGTGGTGGGGATTGCGGAGGATAAATTTATAACATATTTGAAGAGGTATACAACTACAGCGCCATCTGTTGGCAACATGTGTAACTAATTTTTAAAATGTAGTATAAGGATTTTTACAGCTTTCAAAATAACTATGTTTTTTGTTTCATTTTTGTTTTTTGTTTCTTTTATTGATCTTTGTTTTTGAGTTATTTAATTTTAAAATCATAGAGTCCTTCGCTGCACATCCTGTAGATATTTAATAGACTATACTAAACTTCAACTTAACTTGACATCTCTTAGACGGTAGATCGTCGTCACAGTGCTCATAGGCATTTAATCCATTTCGGCGGCGTGAAAGCATAATGTTCGCCAAACCACAACCCTGTAGAGAACAAAAGGCTATAAGGTTTGGCGAGAATTATGTTTTCACTCAGCTAAAATTGATTAATTGCCTATGAGCACTTTGCTGATCTATCGTCTAGTGATGTCAAGTTAAGTTGGAGTTTAGTATAGATGTATTTTTGTAAGAGTCACTTAACTTTTAAACTTCCTCGAACGTTTTTTACGATCAAGGTACAATCGTTGTCACGTGTATACAGAAATTGCTGAACGTCAGGCGAAACTTCATTTTGAGACTGCACAAACCAAATCTAGACTTTATTCCCACACTACAGAACGCCAAGCGATGCTCCCGCATGCTGTAGTGTGCCAGGAATTTACGAGGACATCTTTAAACTGGACGAGTCGATCAGGAAATGGAGGTGGATCTAAGCTACTTCTAACTTAGGTCGTTATAAATTTGTCACATGGAGGACCTTGTGGAAGTTTTTTTTTTTTTTTTACCAAATTTCTTGAGTTGTGACAACAATGAAAATTATACATTTGAATAACCCGCATTACGAACGTTTGATCTGTTTTCGACTCCAAAAAGTTGGTTAATCGAGATCGGGAATAGCTTACTTTTTCTATGTTTGCTCTTATTGACATTTGTACCAATTCTCAGTATTGCAACTACGTGGGAAGTGGGAGAGTTTGTGCTGAGTGAGTGAGTCAGTGAGGACTTTGGCTTTTATATATAGAGATTTTTGAATGTTCAATTAAATCATGTATATTACCCTGGACCTTAAGTCTAAGGGTATTGTTTTCAATTGGTGAAAAGTGTGGTCCGGTGTGCGTGCCCACTCAATGTTTGGGCATGCGCAGGAAAAGAATTGTTTGAGCATGCGCCTGCTTGTATAAAAAGATAAGGATGCTGATGTTTTTCAGTTGTATTGATGTATCGATGTTTTATAAAACTCAAACAAAAAACTTCGTAATGGGCTTGAACTTAAGGCCCGGGGATCTTTTTCTTATCAAGGACTATGTGGACTAAGGCACCTCTGTTTAAGCATTTTGTACCAACCCCATATCCCGTACAGATCGGTAGTGGGCAGTACTGCACAGGATGTAAGCGCACACTCGCAAGAGGGAGTACACAAGTCTACCTATAGCCGCCGAAGAGTTCATTTCTACCTCTTTCGGTAGCTATCCGGTAGATGGCAGCACCACCGACCGTATGTGGAACTTCTTAATTTAGAGGCAATACCAAGCAGAAGATTCCAGGCTTTGCCACCCCCAGAGGTATTGATTTGTATGTGAACTTGGAGAACTTTGCGACCATGACTGATTTAACGTGCTCCAGTCACCATTAGCGAACACGGCGGTCTTTAGTCGGTCCCAGGCCCGAACTCGCAACCTCAGGGCTCTCAACCTTCTAGTTGCGAGAACGATTCTCTCCCGTCTAAGCTACGCGGCGCTTAAGGCCCAGGGATAATTGTACATCGGCCATCAGCCGATTATTTATTTAGTTTGACTCTAAAATTTAGTCTTATGTTTATCATTTTCTGCTCAACGAGTGTAAACATTTCATTTCGGTAGCACAAATTGTTTGCCGTATTTAAGGGAATCATTTTGACCTAATTTGGAAGGCAACATAAATCACCGTTATTTATTAACGTTGCCCGTTTCAGTCAAGTTATCCTAACAGACAAGATAACATCTCATCAAACGCCGCCGCTTCGCTAATGACAAGATGCCATGTTGTGAGTTCACCAGTTTTTTTTATCTGAGACTTTTCTCTTTAGTAAATGTGTTTGTTTACTTTTAGATGCCGGGAACAACTTTTCAGTGTTCTTGCATTTTACTGAAAGGGGTATAACTAGTTTAACGTAATATTCGAGCTTTAAAATTATTTTTCTGGGTCATGATTGGTTGGTTTATACGCTCAACGACCTATTTTTATACACAATGATGGCTAATCAGGCCGAGACCTGCAGCTTAACGTAGATTCCGAACCACAACGAACAATCATGCCTAATCCGGGATTCGCGAACTCGGCACCTTTGGCAATGCGTGGGCATTTCTATGAAGGCGCCAAATATATGTTTTGAAGAATACATTTCGAATAGCATTTGTAGGGTATGTATGATTAAGTACCTGTTTTTTTTTTGTTTTTTTTCACTCTATTAGTATTTTCAATTTTCCTCATTTGTTGAAAATTATTATTATTGTTATTATTAATTATTATTATTATTAATATTATTATTAATATTATTATTATTAATATTATTATTATTATTATTAATATTAATATTATTAATATTATTATTATTATTAATATTATTATTATTATTATTAATATTATTATTATTAATGTTAGTATTAGTATTATTATTAGTATTAGTATTAGTATTATTAGTAGTATTATTATTATTTGTGATAAGCTTCCAATAGTACACTACGTGGTGCAAACGAAGTCAAAATACATTTAATAGTTTTTTTGCCATCGTATACCAGTAAGTTGCAGGTCCCCCAGACACTTAGTTTCAAAAAGAATCTAAAATCCTACAGATACGTATGATTATAACTACAAATAGTTTATTAAAATGGGATTTTTATTCTTCAAATGCTTTTTCAATTAAACCAAAAAAATAAAAAATACATTTCCAAATTTTGCCCCATTATTATGAATCATATTCATTCTTTTCAATCAATTCCAGACTTCATATTTTTAACTAATTCTCAAGAAAATCGCTCAAATGAGACATACTTTACAAAATTAACTGCATAGCATCTAAGGCAAATAATAAAATTAGTTTAACAATAATATAATTTGTTAAATAAAACAAAGTTTTTATTCATAAGTTTTTATTAATAAAAACAAAGTTTTTATTCATAAAAACAAAGTATTTATTCATACGTTTTTATTCATAAAAACAAAGTTTTTATTCATAAGTTTTTATTCATAAAAACAAAGTATTTATTCATAAGTACTTTATATGCATTGCCAATTTTTATATTTCATTAACAAAGCGCCGTTTCTGTTGACCGCTTACGTGCTGGGAGTTGGCATCTACTAATTTGAATTATTAAGAACATCTCTACCAGCAGAATATGCGATAAACTACTTTTCAAAATTTATTCATTAAATCGAATGTGGATTTATGTATTCACATCCAAATATCTTTTATTTATTATGGTTAAGGCAATTTTATTATTTATTAAAACAATTTCAGTAACAAGAAAGAGTTTCTTCGATAAGCGATTAAATGCTATTTCAGCGCGATTGGATGACGGCAAGTTGATTTATTAGTATTGATTGTATTAGTTTTTATTAGCATTGTTTATTAGTATTGATTAGTAGTATTTATTAGTGTTGGTTGGTTTATTAGTAAAATGCATAAAAGCGACCTTTTTGGGGGAAAAAAACGACAGGGAAAAAGGGAAAAATCAGCGACAGCGGCCAAAATTTGACAGAAATGCATTGTCATCCACATCGAATATGTCTGGCAAGTTTCAGCCCGATTGGATGACGGCAAGGGGGTTAATTAGGCCTCCGCAGATTCGCCCGCCATCGACAAATCACTCAAAAATCGAAGCTAATATAAAGGATTTAAAAAAAAAAAAAAAAAAAAAAACGGGTAAATATCACAGACTTTTTTTCTAAGTTTAAAAATAACCAAATCGAGGTTTCCAGATGATTTATATAACAGAGAAGCCTTCAACAGCCACCTACACTTCAATAAAACACTACCAAAACGTTGAAAAAAAAAGAACTTTTCATGACCAACTGCAGCAAAGCCTTATCACTGCCCGACTCTGTGTGGTCCTAGAATAAAACTTTCAATATCCCATCGGAAACGTAGCGGGGTTTCGGTGATCACATGACGTCACCAAAACGCTTCCTTTTTCGCCTTGCTACCAATACAACAAGCATCATCATCACGAATCGAGCACAGGGGAGGAGAAGAAATACAAGGGTAGCACCACAACCTAAACACGCTTTTAGTAGAACGGACGAGAATATGTTTTTTTAGAAGAGGTGATCCTTATAATTGCTGGAACGGTTGATTGTTTTTGTTGGCCCGTGTTTGAAAGAGGAGTTGCTGGATATGTGTTTGGTAATTGAGTGATGGATTCGTGTTTGGTAATTGAATGATGGATTTGTGTTTAAATTGGAGTTGGAAAGAATAATTTAATGGTCGCGGTTAGCTACTGAAATTAAACGGTAGATAGGTTTTTGATAATTGGATGTGGTTGGACTGCTGTTTTGCTTTTGGAACTTTAATGACGGATCTGTGCTTGATGATTGGATGTAATTCAACTGTTGATTTGTGTTTGGAATCGGATGACGGATAGATAATGATGATTAGATTTGATAATTGAAAAGGAATCTCCGGTTTGAATTGGTGATGTTGAAGATATGATTTAGAATTAAATGGTGGATTTTTTGTGTGATAATTCAAAGAAAATTACCGGTTTGAACTGATGATTATTTATTAGATATATAATGATAGATAATATAATGATAGATCTGTGTTTGATAATTGAATGTTGTTGAACTGTTGATTTGTGTTTGGAATTGGATGACGGATAGATAATGATCATATATTTGATAATTGAAAAGGAATCTCCGGTTTGAATTGGTGATGTTGAAGATATGATTTAGAATTAAATGGTGGATTTTTGTGTGATAATTGAAAGAGAATTACCGACTTGAACTGGTGATTATTTATTAGATATATAATGATAGATCTGTGTTTGATAATTGGATGTAGTTGAACTGCTGTTTTGCATTTTGAATTTAATGATGGATTTGTGTTTGATATTTGAAATGGAATCGCCGGTTTGAAATTGAGAAGATGAGCAGGTGAATTTGAATAAAGTGATGTTTTTTTTGTGTGTGATAATTGAAAGGGAATTACCGATTTGAACTGACGATTAGTTATTGTAATTGAATAATGAGTTTGTGTTTGATAAATTTGACATGGAATTACCAATTTGAGTTGAAGAACTGGACAGACCATTTCAAATTGAATGATGGATTTATACTTGATAATTGAAATGGAATTACTGATTTGAGCTGACTGTAGTTGCTGACATTAAAATATGAATTTGTGTTTGATAATTAAAAGGTTAATTCAAATGGAATAATGAATTTTGTTTTATGATTGTTGACTTGAGTTTATATTTGTTTGCTTGAAGCTTTTGCGTTTGGAAGAAAATAATCAATTTGTGTTTTGCGAAATTTGAACTGTAGATATTCATTCAATTATTGAACTATGAATTGAAGGATAGATTTACGTCAGCCAATAAAAACGGAATTCTCTATTTTTAGGGAAACATTCAAAACTAATTATTGAACTACAAATTTTCGTCTTAAAATGCAATGACAAATTGATGTACGAAAATTCAACGATTGTGTTAAAGCAAAATCTAATGATCTTTTGCGGTTGTTTATTAACCACAAAATTTCAACATAAATTTACACAATAAAAAAAAAAAGTTCTACAATTGCTTCCAGACGATTTCAGAAGCTATTTCATTTTAAGTAAGCAACACAATTGAGAAACATTTCCTCTGACGCGCGAATTTTAAAAATATTTCTGTACCACAATGGCAACATTTTCGAGAGTGGTATTTTTTGTTGTCCCGGAATCCACAAAAAGTAAACATAGCTTTGAATAAACTATATCTATAATTTCGTAGTCAGAAGTGCGGCTACCGATAAGAACAATGTCTTCCGATAAAAGTTTTCATTGTATTGATCGAGTTATCAAAAGCAACACAAGAGGTACATATCTATTGAAGATAAAAAATATATTTTGACATTTTCTACACGAAACAGATTTATTTCGTACGATTGAAAAATAGAAAGGTTAGAATATATTGATATCGTGTTGTAGAAGAACGCTTCACAAGTTCTGAATACGGATGCCAAAATGAGCTCGCTGTATCATAGGATATATCATCGTTTGATGATGACTATGCTGGTAAGTGCTTATTTAAATATATCATTTTTAAATGCTGTAGTTCTTATTCTTAAACCAAACTTGCTTGTGCTTCCAAATATGAGTCTTTTTTAAATTATTTATAATAACTTTGATTGTGTGTGTGGCAGGATGTGTCTATAGCGGGCAAATCTACGGAGGCTTAATTAACCTCCTTGCCGTCATCCAATCGGGCTGAAACTTGGCAGATAGACTCGATGTCGATGACAATGCATTCTATAAAATTTTGGTGTCTGTTACTGTCGCTAAAAGATCGCTTTTATGGAATACCAATCGAGCTGAAATAGCTTTTAACCAGCTATTGAAGAAATGTTTTCATGTTGTCAAAATTGTTTTAAAAATAATAAAATTGTTTGAATCAGAATAAATAAAAGATATTTAGATGTGAACACATAAATTCACATTAATTTTTAATGAATAAATTTTGAAAAGAAGTTCACCGCATCTTTTACTGATAGAGATTTTTTTCTTTTTTAATATTTTAAAAATTAGGTGCAAACGCCAAGCACACGCTGACGACAGAAACGGCGCTATGTTAACTAATATAAATATTGGAAATGCATATAAATCATTTATATTAAAAACGTTGTTTTTATGAGTTACATTATTTCAAACATCAAATGTAATATTTTTCATTAAATTCTAAACCACAACAATTGTTATATCATATGAGTAGTAATCTAGGTTAAATACACCTATATTTATAGCAATGTGCTACGAAAATTATTGTGAAGTTTAAGTTTACTCATTGTTTATTATTGCTTTTTTTATATAAAAATTATTTGTGCCTAAAAACAGTTTATATTATATCCGACATAGAATTTGCCGACCAAACGGTATAATGGTTAGCATATTAGCTTCTAGACCGCGAGGTTGCGGGTTCCGAGTCCCGTGTTAGGCATGGGTGTTTGTAAATGTTGGCTTGTTTAATGACGAATGTTTCGGCGCATTATAGCCCTCGTGTTGCTGACGGCGCCAGATAATCTGAAAACAACCAACGAACCGACATAGAATTTATTTGTTGCGCAAGTATTTCAATAAAAAAAAAAACACTTTTCCCTAGAGTTTCAATTTGAAATACGCATTCCGAAATATATTTAAAAGTTTTAAATAAGTTACAAAGTTAAGAATTTTATCTATTATGTTCCAAGAATCCGTTCTTTCGTAATCTCGTGTACGTTTTAAACTTAGTAACGTTTTCCCCTGGAAAGCTTGAAAATATGATCAACATATAAAATAAAACTTACTATTTTATAGATATGGAAAATAACTTTTGTTTAAGTAGTAATTTGAAAGGTTTTCGCTGTCCAATTGCTAATTTATGAATTTTGATTCTTTTAACCCTTCCAAGGATAGTGGTTCTACTCAGAAACAACTTTTTTAAATTTTATATTTCTATACGCAGACCGATTTTTCAGCTAAACCACATAACATATAAATAATCTACGTAATTTTTCGATTTCGTATGATCTCAAACAAAGTGCAATATTTTTATACTGAAAAAATGTGATTAAGTATGTCATTTGTATTCACTGTGACTCGCATTATGGTTCCATAACGTAACCACTTACAAAAGTTGGATTTCTTTTTTTTTTTTTTGAAATAAGGAAGTATACTCTATCAAGACCCATACCAAATGTCACTATAATCGTAAATAAAATCAAAATTCGTGCTTAAATGAGTTAAAACAAGCCAAATCAGTTAAATGGTAAACAACGTTTAGCCTTAAGTTTCACAATAGGATATTTTTGTTTTCGTATCACAATGCCATGATAAACTGAATAGTTCGTAATATTTCTGTATAATCTAAACTGCACGATAAAAAAGTTTTCACTTTGAAATGGTTCGACTCAATGCAAAGTTTTGGATCATGATCACAAAATTGCAGTAACTGAGATTATTTAAAAATTGAAGTTTTACAAACCCAACAAATAAAACAATAGTTCAATAGTTTTAAAAGTTTGTGATTTGTAGTGTACTTAAAATTTCTGAAATTAAAAACTACTGCTCCTTTGTCCCAAATGATACGTATAATTTTTCGAATCGAAATAATCTACGAATTCTTCACATCAAAGTGAAATTGAACTCTCCCAATGAAAAATTGAAGTACAAACAAATAATATTTCGAAAATCAAAAATAAATAATAAAAAAATAATAATGTTAAATAATCGGCATAGCCTATGTATAGTTTACTCTAGTCCTTAAGTCCAACGCCGACCAAACGGTACAGTGGTTAGCGTGCTAGCTTCTAGACCGCGAGGTTGCGGGTTCCGAGTCCCGTGTAAGGCATGGGTGTTTGTAAATGTATGTTGGCTTGTCTAATGACGAATGTATCGGCGCATTATAGAACTCGTGTTGCTGACGGCGCCAGATAATCTGAAAACAACCAACCAAGCCCATTACAAAGTTGTTGTTTTTATTTGAGTTTTTTTAATACATCGATACATCAATATAACTAAACAACATCAGCATTCCTCCCTTTTTATACAAGCAGGCGCATGCTCCCACAAATGCTTTTCCTACGCATACCCGAACATTAAGTAAGGACGGACACCAGACCACACTTTAGACCAATTGAATACAATGTCCTTGAGCTTAAGGCCCAGAGTAGAAAAAACTTACCAAAAGGCATCATTAGGATCAACTTAGGATGTGTCTTTGTATGACATGACACCAGTTTGTAAATTCGGATTTGTATGCAACAATTCTTGCTTTTTAGTGCTTTCGGTCACACCATTTTTTTTTCTTCTGCTATTGAGAAAAAAAAGAGCTTCTGAGCTTAATATAAATGTAATCATTCTTTGCAGTATGATAGTGAAAGAAAAAGAGATGCCGACTTTTCTATGAGTTTTCTCGTTTGTTTTTTATGGATTTTTGCTTTATTTTTTTTTTTTTACTTTTTACGCATTGCAATACTCTTGCATTGAGTTGGTTGTTTTCAGATTATCCGTCAGCAACACGAGGTCTATAATGCGCCGAAACATTCATCGTTAGACAAGCCAACATACATTTACAAACACCCATGCCAAACACGGGACTCGCAACCTCGCGGTCTAGAAGCTAGCACGCTAACCACTAAACCGTTTGGTCGGCCTCTTGCATTGAAATGAATGAAAATGAGATACAATAGCGACTAGTACATCAGCGAAAACAACAATCATAAATATCGGCCCGAAAGTATTAGTGAATTTCAAGAATATTGGCAAAAAATTTAAAAAATATATATTTCACCTAGGTCTTTTCCGTATGTTTCAAAGAACGTCCTTAAAACCGTAAAATTTAGTAAAAACTACTTAAAATTAGCAAAAACTACAGAAAATCGGCACAAACTTAGAAAATATGTAAAAACCGAAAAATTCGTTAAAAAGTTGATACTCTAAGACGGCACATTTTTTCATCTGGTATAAATGTGATCAGTCTTTGTAGTCTGACACAGGAACTATAAAACCTTGCACTGCGATATAAATACACAATCAACGTCTGCATGATCTTGCAGGTATAATAAATCTTTGCATTAGGTTACCAGGTTCAATTAATCTTTGTATTAGGTCACCAGGTTCAATTAATCTTTGCATTAGGTCACCAGGTTCAATTAATCTTTGCATTAGGTCACCAGGTTCAATTAATCTTTGCATTAGGTCACCAGGTCCAATTAATCTTTGCATTAGGTCACAAGGTTCAATTAATCTTTGCATTAGGTTACCAGGTTCAATTAATCTTTGCATTAGGTCACCAGGTTCAATTAATCTTTGCATTAGGTCACCAGGTTCAATTAATCTTTGCATTAGGACACCAGGCTCAATTAATCTTTGCATTAGGACACCAGGCTCAATTAATCTTTGCATTAGGTTACCAGGTTCAATTAATCTTTACATTAGGTCACCAGGTTCAATTAATCTTTGCATTAGGTTACCAGGTTCAATTAATCTTTGCATTAGGTTACCAGGTTCAATTAATCTTTGCATTAGGTTACCAGGTTCAATTAATCTTTGCATTAGGTTACCAGGTTCAATTAATCTTTGCATTAGGTTACCAGGTTCAATTAATCTTTGCATTAGGTTACCAGGTTCAATTAATCTTTGCATTAGGTCACCAGGTTCAATTAATCTTTGCATTAGGTTACCAGGTTCAATTAATCTTTGCATTAGGTTACCAGGTTCAATTAATCTTTACATTAAGTTGCAGTTATATATCGAATGCAGTTGACTGATCCTCATGGCACCACTTTTACCACACAACTAAAGAAATTATTATCAGCCACCACCAAAACTATGTTCTCAGTTTCTGTTTCGGA
Organism: Linyphia triangularis; assembly: GCA_963978545.1. Classification (NCBI taxonomy): domain Eukaryota; kingdom Metazoa; phylum Arthropoda; class Arachnida; order Araneae; family Linyphiidae; genus Linyphia; species Linyphia triangularis. The sequence continues at coordinate 90,575,027 of OZ021726.1, forward strand.
AAAAATGATGAATTTAATATTAATTACTGTTTTGAATATTTCATCATTAAAGCTAATTTCTTGTCTTACATCGCTCTAAAAGTTTCTGCCCACCTGATCGGTGTCAGGTTAATGCTCTCGCCTCGCATGCCAATGGTGCCGGATTCGAATCCTGGGTTAGGCATGGGTGTTCGTTGTGATCCACGTGAGAAATATGGGGAAAAAAAGTTCCGCATTTGTAGAGAAATTACAGAAACGATCTTTGATTGAAAACCCCCTTCACTTAAATTTTCTGTTTGCGCCCCTGAATTCCATTGTCATCTTTTTTAGCCTACATCTTTGATAAAATATATATTTTTAAATCTCTGATAATAATATTCATTTTGTATGTGTGTGTGGGGGGGGGGGGGTAAGGGGATCGGGGGGGGGGGGGGGTTGTCTGTGAATGTCGATGGCGGGTAAATTGGCGGAGACCTAGTTAACCTCCTTGCCATCATCCATTTGAGCTGAAACATGGCAGATAGATTCGATGTCGATGACAATGCATTCTATCAAATTTTGGGGCTGTAACTGTCACTAAAAGCTCACTTTCACGGAATACTAATAAACCAAATTGTCGTCATCCAATCGCGCTAAATAACATTAAACCGATCCGTGGAGAAACTCTTTTTTGTTGCCAAAATTGTTTTAATAAATAAATTAAAAAAAAAATTGTTTTAATGAGAATAAAGAAAAGATACTTGGATGTGTGTGCATAAATTCACATTCAGTTTTAATGAATAAATTTTGAAACATAGTTTGCCGCATATTTTGCTGATAGAGATGTTTTAAATGTTTAAAATTGGATGCCACGCTGGCAACTGAAACTGCGCTTTGTTAATGTAAATAAAAACTAGCAATGCCTATAAAGGATTTATATTAAAAAAAAAAGTTTTTGATGGGTTATATTATTATTCAACGTGAAATATATTTTTTAAATAAATATTTAAATGAATATTTTTTTAATTACTCTTCGACTATGCAAATAAAACAATAAGCGAAAAGAATCTACAGAGGAGTTGTTTGTGTTACGAAAAACTGATTCTCCGTAAACAAGGTTGAGCTCCATCCAGCGATCTTTCGTTCTATTGCTATATGTGAATCAGTATGCGGATCAGGATCGTGAAATATGTGGGAGAGAGAGCGAATGAAATTATTCAGAATGACATTTTCGTGAATCCACTGACGAAAACAGTTTTGTTATTGAGTTATCTAGGTCAAGAATAGAGTTAACCGGGGTGTTATTATTTTTTTTTTTTCATACAAAAGAAACCTGTCCTTCTCCTGTTATTAGGTAAGTGTCATAAAAAGTGGAGGCGTTACACTGTATGAAAGTTATTTGGTTGGTTGTTTTCAGATTATCTGGCGCCATCAGCAACACGAGGGCTATAATGCGCCGAAACATTCGTCATTAGACAAGACAACATACATTTACAAACACCCATGCCTTACACGGGACTCGGAACCCGCAACCTCGCGATCTAGAAGCTAGCACGCTAACCACTATACCGTTTGGTCGGCATGAAAGTTATTTCACAAACATATTTTATTAAATAAATGTTAGACGAGAAATTTTACCTTGTGTTACCTCAACTTTTATAAAAGGTTTTTTTTTTTTTTTTTTTTTTTTTTTTTCCGGATCCAATGTATAGCACTTTCAATTTTTTCACTACTCGTAGGAAAGTATAAATTTACAGCACTTAAATTTATTAATCATCAAATTGAAAACTAAACTTAAAAACTTTACCGGGCATACGGTCTATTACACAGGTGGTCATCAAAATAATGGAAACACTCTGAATTAAAGTGACATTTAAGGATGCGCTTCTTAAGAATTAAATTATAAATTTAGCCACCTGTATTTTTTTTTTTTTTTCGTATGAAGTAGCTTTAGTAAAGCTGTATACTTCTTGGATTTTTTTTTAAACTGGTAAAATGTCAGACCTCACAGACTTTCAAAGAGGCCAAATTGTAGGAGACCAACCAACTGGAGCTACCATGACCGAAACATTACAGATTTTAGGCGTTTCTAGAGGTACTTGGTCTAAAGTCTTGACAGTCGTACACACAGCGCAGAAAGACAAGATCGTCAGAGCAAAATAGTGGACGGAAGACGAAGCTGAGTGAAAGAGAGGTTTGAAAGCGGATTGTAATGTCTAAAAAGAAATGAAGAATGGTGCAATATTCCTCTAAACACTATTCAGCACTTGTATGATTCGACTCCCAAGTGAATCCTAGCTGTATTACATGGCAAAGGCGGTCCTAAGCCATATTAGTAAAGGATTCCTTTCAAATCTAGAGTGTTTCCATTATTTTGATAAACACCTGTATGCTGGTGTTGCTCATTTGTATTGCTGTATAGCACAGATATTTCAATCAAAATCGTTACAGCCGCTTTTTATCAATTGTTAAAAAAAAAAAAATTCTCGTGATTTTTCAAAATTTCAACCTTTTACGCATGCGCAATTTTAACAGAAATCCTAATGGCAGATCCCATGACCACCACCAATCCGGACACCAAATTTGAACATCATGGGTCAGTTTGTTCGGGAGTTATGCAAACCATGTGCACACAGACAGACATTTTTCTAGACCACTTTTTGGTTGGTTGTTTTCAGATTATCTGGCGCCGTCAGCAACGCGAGGGCTATAATGCGCCGAAACATTCGTCATTAGACAAGCCAACATACATTTACAAACACCCATGCCTAACACGGGACTCGGAACCCGCAACCTCGCTGTCTAGAAGCTAGCACGCTAACCACTATACCATTTGGTCGGCAGACCACTTTTTGGAAATCAGGGTGTTCGAAAAAAAAAAAAAAGAAAAAAAAAAATTAACGTATGCTCTACTTTTATTACCCTATGTAAACATATAGGTAATTGAAAGCAAAAACACGTTAGATGTATAAAATAAATGGCAAAATTATGAACAAAAGCGAGCGAGATTGAGGAAAAGACGAGTTTCTGTTAGTTCCTCTAATTGCTGTGAAAATGCTGTACTTCACTTGCCATATCACGTCATCACGCCACGCGCTCTTCAAGTTGTTGTTGTATAAACCTAATGGAAATATTTTGAAAGTTAGTGTTTAATTGACTTCTACATCGATTGTCTTTAGTTGTTGTTGTTCGATCTGATAAAAAAAGGTCACTTCGTTATCATATTATAAACCGCAATCAGTGAACTGTCCATATCAATCAGTATTTACAAACACGTATTTGACTGTTTCATTCGCGCTAGATATTTCGATATTAAATAAGCCCTTACGTAATTTTTAAATTGCTTTTCAGCGAGATAAGAAATTGATACCGTTTAATTTCCACAATTTTAATCCATTTTGCGGAAGTTTCTCTTTGCATTGACACTTAAATGGTCTGTGCGGTGTTTTCCCGCTGTAATTAATCAACCCTATATACGATAATCTTTTAACGGCGTCTGGGACACATAATTAAAAAAAATTCTGAATATTTTTTTTTATTAATGTAAAAAATAATAAAAATATTTCTAAATGAAATGACATAAACATTGTGTTTCTATCATTAGTAGAACTTTAAATAATTAAGTTTTTGTTTCATGATAACAGTATCTCGGATGGGTTATTTTGAAACTTTGAAACGGTTTTTTCTCGTTGATGGCTTTTTGACCGTTTTTTTTAGTTTAAATAGATATAACTTAAAAATTACTAGTTATAAATATATAAAACTTTCCATAATTAAATTTCATATATATTTCATTAATTTCTTTTCAGGAATTATGTATTTTGATTTAACTTTTTTTTTTTAAAAAAAAGATTTTGGAACTTCGCATACTATGGGTTTTTATATAGTTTTTGCATAAAATATTATGTTTTTAAATTTTTTCTAAATATTTTATTGAAACATCCTGAAAATTATTTATGATATGCATTATAAGTAATTTAATGCAAAAATGAAGTGATGATTTAAAAAATGTTTTTTTAATACATCAAATTTAAGAACTGTCAAAATTTTGAAGTTTTTTAATTAAAAAAAAATATATACATATATTTTGAATTTGAAAATTTAAAATAGTTTTTTTGATTTTCAAAGCGTAATACAGTAGAGCATAAAAAAATGTCAGAAAAATAATTATAAAAATAAAGATATTAGAATTTTCAGTCATCGATCCCTTTACATTAGTTGACTATGAATATTTTTAATACTGTTTAATATATTTATATTGTAGTTCAGTTATTTTGGTGTATCGATGTTTTATAAAATTAAAAAAAAAAAAAAAAAACTTTGTAATGGAATTAAGACATAGGGTAAACTATATATCGGCCCTAAAACAATTATTATTACTTTTTTTTTCTCAATATCAGTTCAAGCTCACAAAAATACCGTGATAAGCTTAAAATGGTGTATTACGTACATTGAAAAAAGAAAGTAAAATTTTTGGTAATATTTAATCATACAGATTTTATGCTCCGTGAAAACTGGCGTTTTCTTTTAATCGAAATTGTCACATTTTGGATTGAATATGAATTTAGATCCTTCTTAAAGTACAACTCAGCCTCCGAATAGAATATTTTTATACAACAATTTAATTACTCTTTTATACAACAATTTTATTTGTAATTAAAAATAATTTAATCCTTCTTTTCATCAAAAGTCCCCTTAACATTAGATATATTTTCATCAATATTTTAGAAAAAATGCCGATATTTTCTGCGATAATTCTTGTATTCCTTAGAAGAAAAATAAAAAGGAAAAAAAAAAAAAAAAAAAAAAAACTTTTTAAAATGGTGATTTTGGAAATATAATCCTTATATTGTCCTTTATTATAAGTGAAACTGAGGAGAGGGAAAAATCGATCGTTAATGAGGTATGCTCAAAGAAAAGAGAACTCTGTGTTGAAGGCATTAGTTTTTCAACTTTTTACGCCATTAAAACCTTTTTACGGGAATTCGGTAGTGTGGATGTTTGGAACACCTTAAGAGGCATTACCACAGCGATTTTGAACAAAGTCGTTAAAGCCGTTTTTTAGCAATTACTAAAAAACGGGATTTTTTCAATGGCAGCTTCCCTATGCGCATGGGCGATTATGACGAACACCTTAATGGTAGGTCCTTGTGCTTTCACCAACCCATACACTAAATTTGAACATCGTAGGGCAATTTGTTCGGGGGTTATGCTGACCACGTATACTCATTTTTTCTAGATCACTTTTTTTGATATATGAAAGTTCCAAAACCTGGAGATTCTCAAAAAATTTTCTTAAAAAAAAATGATTTTTTTTTTTTTTTGACTGAATACTATACTTACTAATACTATATACCCTATGTATACATATGAATAACTGAAAGTAAAAACACCGTCCAGAAATTATACATATCTAAACTACATCCCTCATCAAATTCATATGTAAGCAACAGAAGTCCAAAATATCAATCGTAGATGAATGAAAAAAATTATTTTTCCGATACTCAATTAAATTATTTATCTGTTTTATAAGTTGCAAAATAATATGCATTGTGTTGTAAGTTTAAAAATACACTGAAGTGCGTCGAATAATTACGTGGGATAATTGTTTAAAATTAATCAATATTAAGTCCTTGTTTACAATGGGGAAAGGATAATTTAAAATATTCCTTCGCTTTTTTATAATTAAAAGTGTAATGAGATTTTCATCTTAATTAAATGCCCATGTTGTTTCTGTTTTGATTAGGAAATTACAATTGGTATTTTTTTTAAAATTATTTTTCAATTAAAAAAAAAACTAGTTTATTTCACGAAATTTTTAAAATTGAAATTACTAAAGACATTTTAGTACTCTTTCATAGTTAAAATTCGAAATTTTTAAGTGATTGTTTCATTAATAGTGCAAACACGAAGTAATTTATAAGATAATATGCAATATCTTTCAAATTTAAGATTATTTTCCAATATATGCATTGAATGTTAAATGTAAGAAAAAGGAAACATACGTTTGATGCTAATTAAAATAATGTCTAATCAATTAACTATCATAATTGTACACAACTGGTAATGTTATGCACAATATTTAATCCAATAAAAAATTCAATTTTGAATCTTAGATGACGACTATTAATCTAAAATATGAAAATTTACGATAAACGTTAACGGATTCTAATATTATCAATAATTTCAAAAAATAAGTTTGTTAATCTTTATACTGTATTTCTGGGTGTTAGTACTGATACGATTGCAGTTAATTCCTGTTAGAATAAAGTATAATACTTTTCTTAGTTACTGAAAAAAAAATTAAAGATAATTCATTTGTTGATTACTGTCTGAAAAAAATTAAGAATAATATGTTTGTTACTAAAGGATAAACAAATAAATAGTATAAATAGTAGGTTTGTTAATTGCAGTAGGATAAAAGTATAAATAATAATGGGTTAATTACAGTAGGAAAAAAGTATTAAAAATGCTTTTGTTAAACACAATCTGATAAAAGTATAAAGTATTACATTTATTAATTGCTGTTGGATAAAAGTGTTTATTAATACAATCGGGGATAAAAGTATAAATACGTTTATTAATTACTTTCAAATAAAAGTATAAATAAGTTTATTAATTACATTCAAATAAAAGTATAAATAATATTTTGGTTAATTACAATCGAATAAAAGTATAAATAAATAATAGGCTTACTGATAAAAGTATAAAAGTGTGAAAGTTACAGTCGGATAAATGTGTGAAAGTTACAATCGTTTAAAAGTGTGAAAGTTACAGTTGGATAAAAGTAGATCACTTTCAAGTTCGGCTTTAATCATATTTTAGTTTTTGATACTAAACACAATGCTGGAGTATCATGTTTAAAAAAATCTCGCTCAGCTCGATTTTTGTTGAAGGTCAAATAATGATGCATTGCCAGTTAGAGGATATTCAATACGTGTTTTGACTATTCCCATTAGAATTCATGACAACAACGTTAACATTTTAAGACAATTTGTTGTTTTTTTAACGTTTGATTATATTTTTTGGGAAACATCTAAAAAAAACTTCAGTGTTTTAATATCCTTCTTTGAAACTGAAGTATTTTGGGACGTTAACAAAATTTTGACAATCCCATCAAAATCACCACTGATGCGGGTAGAACTTTCTTTCAATATTTCAAAATCTATCATCTTTAACCCTCAAAATAACGTATAATTAATACTATTCTTAATTAACTGAAAAAAAATTAAAGATAATACATTTGTTAATTAATGTCGGAAATAAATGATGATTAACACGTTTGTTAGTTACAGATGTATAAAAATAATAAATAGTGCATTGGTTAATTGCAGTAGGATAAAAGTATAAATAAAAGGTTGATTAATTTCAGTAGGATAAAAGTACAAAAAACAGTATTGTTAAATACGATCGTATAAAAGTGTAAATGATACATTTATTAATTGCTGTCGTATAAAAGTACAAATAATATGTTTGTCAATACAGTCAAATAAAAGTATTATAATATAATTGCTTTTATATAAAATCTAATTTACTAAAATCGAAAGAATATTAAAAAAAAAAAAAATACCCAACGAAAATTAACGATATATTATTTGACTGTAATATTCACTCCATAGTGGCAGTCGGATTCAGCCGCAACTATGTAAGCTTATCTAAACTTATGATGTATATTTATTCAACGTTTTTTTAATATTTTAAATATATATGTTACATTTATATTGTATCATTAATGTTAGAACAATTAAACTTGGCCCTTTTTAATGTTTCCCTTGGCCCTTTTTAATGAAGGAACAATTATAAAATTTATTCAATTCTCTCACAAGAACTGCGTGGATAATTTAAATGATATTTTTACATAACTACTAGATCATAAATACATAGATAAATACTTTATTTCTCTTGTGAAATTTTAAATTTTTTTCAAGGTTTTGAAAAACTTTGTCCACCTTATATTTCAAAATATTTTACAATATTTTTTTTGAATATGTGCTTGTCTCTTTACTCACTTTGTTGTTGTTAAAGTTTACCCCCCTCCTTACCATACCCCCTCCCCTTCCCCCCCCCCAAAAAAAAAAAATTCTACCCTCACTACACAAATTAGCATGACCTAAAACACTGTGTCACCTTCTAATTGAGATATCTTCCTCGTCCACACAAATAGGGGATCCAGATAAAAAACCGCGAAGCTTTTCTATTCGCTAATTAATGGGCTTAGATTTGTGGAATAGCGATTCGTACGATGACCCGGTATAAAGTGTTTTTTTTTTTTTTTTTCCTAAGTCAGATAAATGTCTTTCCCTACGATATATCGTCTAATTAATACGCAGAGCTCAAATTCACTGCGCAAGCACGTATCTGTTTTGGCGACTTTAAACTACTTTCTTCGACGATGGGCATTTCCACGTAAAGAGTATTTGTAAGAGAAATATAAATTTCGATTGTTGGTGATCTTTGCAATTTTACGAAGGATTTAATACTTTATTTATTTGTAAGAGCTTAGTGCTTTTTAAATCCTTTGTATTAAACTGGATTTTGTTTGTTTGTGGGTGTGTATTTCGATGGCGGGCAAATCTGCAGAGGCCTAATTAACCCTCTTGCAATCATCATTCTATCAAATTTTGGGAGCTATCACTGTCACTAAAAGGTCGCTTTTACGGATTACTTATAAACAGGGGAGAAACCAGGATTTTTTGTCGGGGAGGGGGGGGGGGGGATATGTTCACCCATATTCAAGAATTGCTTGTAATAATGGTATATATAAAACTAGACAATAGTACTTTTAAATTAGATACCCTTAATTACTCAGTCAATTAAATCTTCGGCACTATTTAGCAACATATAGTTTCTTAGTAAATAAAAAAAAAATTATAAATTTTATTAATTACTCCACAAATTGCCTTAAAGATTGAAAGGACCTTTCCGCAGTGACAATTGTAATAGACAATGTTGCTGATTACAACCGAAAAATTACTCAGTCAATTAAATCTTCGGCACTATTTAGCAACATATAGTTTCTTAGTAAATAAAAAAAAAAATTATAAATTTTATTAATTACTCCACAAATTGCCTTAAAGATTGAAAGGACCTTTCCGCAGTGACAATTGTAATAGACAATGTTGCTGATTACAACCGAAAAATTACTCAGTCAATTAAATCTTCGGCACTATTTAGCAACATATAGTTTCTTAGTAAATAAAAAAAAAAATTATAAATTTTATTAATTACTCCACAAATTGCCTTAAAGATTGAAAGGACCTTTCCGCAGTGACAATTGTAATAGACAATGTTGCTGATTACAACCGAAAAATTACTCAGTCAATTAAATTTTCGGCACTATTTAGCAACATATAGTTTCTTAGTAAATAAAAAAAAAATTATAAATTTTATTAATTACTCCACAAATTGCCTTAAAGATTGAAAGGACCTTTCCGCAGTGACAATTGTAATAGACAATGTTGCTGATTACAACCGAAAAATTACTCAGTCAATTAAATCTTCGGCACTATTTAGCAACATATAGTTTCTTAGTAAATAAAAAAAAAAATTATAAATTTTATTAATTACTCCACAAATTGCCTTAAAGATTGAAAGGACCTTTCCGCAGTGACAATTGTAATAGACAATGTTGCTGATTACAACCGAAAAATTACTCAGTCAATTAAATCTTCGGCACTATTTAGCAACATATAGTTTCTTAGTAAATAAAAAAAAAAATTATAAATTTTATTAATTACTCCACAAATTGCCTTAAAGATTGAAAGGACCTTTCCGCAGTGACAATTGTAATAGACAATGTTGCTGATTACAACCGAAAAATTACTCAGTCAATTAAATCTTCGGCACTATTTAGCAACATATAGTTTCTTAGTAAATAAAAAAAAAAATTATAAATTTTATTAATTACTCCACAAATTGCCTTAAAGATTGAAAGGACCTTTCCGCAGTGACAATTGTAATAGACAATGTTGCTGATTACAACCGAAAAATTACTCAGTCAATTAAATCTTCGGCACTATTTAGCAACATATAGTTTCTTAGTAAATAAAAAAAAAAATTATAAATTTTATTAATTACTCCACAAATTGCCTTAAAGATTGAAAGGACCTTTCCGCAGTGACAATTGTAATAGACAATGTTGCTGATTACAACCGAAAAATTACTCAGTCAATTAAATTTTCGGCACTATTTAGCAACATATAGTTTCTTAGTAAATAAAAAAAAAATTATAAATTTTATTAATTACTCCACAAATTGCCTTAAAGATTGAAAGGACCTTTCCGCAGTGACAATTGTAATAGACAATGTTGCTGATTACAACCGAAAAATTACTCAGTCAATTAAATCTTCGGCACTATTTAGCAACATATAGTTTCTTAGTAAATAAAAAAAAAAATTATAAATTTTATTAATTACTCCACAAATTGCCTTAAAGATTGAAAGGACCTTTCCGCAGTGACAATTGTAATAGACAATGTTGCTGATTACAACCGAAAAATTACTCAGTCAATTAAATCTTCGGCACTATTTAGCAACATATAGTTTCTTAGTAAATAAAAAAAAAAATTATAAATTTTATTAATTACTCCACAAATTGCCTTAAAGATTGAAAGGACCTTTCCGCAGTGACAATTGTAATAGACAATGTTGCTGATTACAACCGAAAAATTACTCAGTCAATTAAATTTTCGGCACTATTTAGCAACATATAGTTTCTTAGTAAATAAAAAAAAAAATTATAAATTTTATTAATTACTCCACAAATTGCCTTAAAGATTGAAAGGACCTTTCCGCAGTGACAATTGTAATAGACAATGTTGCTGATTACAACCGAAAAATTACTCAGTCAATTAAATCTTCGGCACTATTTAGCAACATATAGTTTCTTAGTAAATAAAAAAAAAAATTATAAATTTTATTAATTACTCCACAAATTGCCTTAAAGATTGAAAGGACCTTTCCGCAGTGACAATTGTAATAGACAATGTTGCTGATTACAACCGAAAAATTACTCAGTCAATTAAATCTTCGGCACTATTTAGCAACATATAGTTTCTTAGTAAATAAAAAAAAAAATTATAAATTTTATTAATTACTCCACAAATTGCCTTAAAGATTGAAAGGACCTTTCCGCAGTGACAATTGTAATAGACAATGTTGCTGATTACAACCGAAAAATTACTCAGTCAATTAAATCTTCGGCACTATTTAGCAACATATAGTTTCTTAGTAAATAAAAAAAAAAATTATAAATTTTATTAATTACTCCACAAATTGCCTTAAAGATTGAAAGGACCTTTCCGCAGTGACAATTGTAATAGACAATGTTGCTGATTACAACCGAAAAATTACTCAGTCAATTAAATCTTCGGCACTATTTAGCAACATATAGTTTCTTAGTAAATAAAAAAAAAAAAATTATAAATTTTATTAATTACTCCACAAATTGCCTTAAAGATTGAAAGGATCTTTCCGCAGTGACAATTGTAATAGACAATGTTGCTGATTACAACCGAAAAATTACTCAGTCAATTAAATCTTCGGCACTATTTAGCAACATATAGTTTCTTAGTAAATAAAAAAAAAAATTATAAATTTTATTAATTACTCCACAAATTGCCTTAAAGATTGAAAGGACCTTTCCGCAGTGACAATTGTAATAGACAATGTTGCTGATTACAACCGAAAAATTACTCAGTCAATTAAATCTTCGGCACTATTTAGCAACATATAGTTTCTTAGTAAATAAAAAAAAAATTATAAATTTTATTAATTACTCCACAAATTGCCTTAAAGATTGAAAGGACCTTTCCGCAGTGACAATTGTAATAGACAATGTTGCTGATTACAACCGAAAAATTACTCAGTCAATTAAATCTTCGGCACTATTTAGCAACATATAGTTTCTTAGTAAATAAAAAAAAAAAAAATTATAAATTTTATTAATTACCCCACAAATTTCCTTAAAGATTGAAAGGACCTTTCCGCAGTGACAATTGTAATAGACAATGTTGCTGATTACAAGCGAAAAATTACTCAGTTAATTAAATCTTCGGCACTATTTAGCAACATATAGTTTCTTAGTAAATAAAAAAAAAATTATAAATTTTATTAATTACTCCACAAATTGCCTTAAAGATTGAAAGGACCTTTCCGCAGTGACAATTGTAATAGACAATGTTGCTGATTACAACCGAAAAATTACTCAGTTAATTAAATCTTCGGCACTATTTAGCAACATATAGTTTCTTAGTAAATAAAAAAAAAAATTATAAATTTTATTAATTACTCCACAAATTGCCTTAAAGATTGAAAGGACCTTTCCGCAGTGACAATTGTAATAGACAATGTTGCTGATTACAACCGAAAAATTACTCAGTTAATTAAATCTTCGGCACTATTTAGCAACATATAGTTTCTTAGTAAATAAAAAAAAAATTATAAATTTTATTAATTACTCCACAAATTGCCTTAAAGATTGAAAGGACCTTTCCGCAGTGACAATTGTAATAGACAATGTTGCTGATTACAACCGTTTACTATCCTATTTTAGGATGAGAAGAGAGTATATGCGTTAAGAATAGGTAGAACTAAATAATTGAATATACTCATCCACATTCCAGGGCACTTATCTTTTACCAATCAGTTGCGCATTAAATTGGAGTGGTCAAAATGTGCTCATATCAAAATGACTAAAAGGTTTAAAAAAAAAATGAAATGCAAATATTAAATAATTTAATACATCTTAAAATTAGTTAATTTTTATTTATGCTAAATAAAACTAAATCTGAAAGATATTTCAACTTGTAAAAAATAGTAGAATACTTTCAAATTGATCTACAGGCATCTATCATAAATACTCTAATGTTTGTTATTTAGTTCTTTTCGCATTCTTTTTACTTCAACCATAAATACTAAAAAAATGTGCTTTATTAAACAAAATTATTGACTATTTAGATTATTTATTGAAGTTTATGAATGTCAAGCATCATTGCATTTTATACGTAAATAAAATCAAATTATCACAATTGAGTATTTTTTGTTAGATAATTAGCTAATTAAAATGTAATTAGTTCAACGTTTCTTGCACATTGCATGATACAGTTTATCACATGTGAAGAATGCAATATATTTTACAATGTCGATGCCAATCCTACAAAACCTGTTGTACAACAATAAACGTTCATGGATATTTTAAAAAAAGCTGTGAAAAAAATTGAAGCTACAAAGGTGTATAAAATAATATCTTACTGAACAAATAGTTCTGTGTTCTTTTCCAATGAGCTAGTACTTAAAATTGATATTCAATACTATTTTTCCAGTACTTACAAACAATATTTAAACAGTGCTGAACAAATACTAATCGATGGTGCATATTTTAAAAAAAACACGACAATCTGTTAATTAAATCCTTCATTATAAAAAAAAAATAATAAATAACGAAGAATTTAACTAACAGAGTGACGTGGTATATATATTTTTTTTCTTCTTTAAATAGAAAAAATCGGATCTTACTTTAATTTTAAGAATATAGTTAGTTTTCCAAAACAAAGCCTCAAGTGTAATGCAACACATTACGCTACTCGCAGTACTGCACTTTATGTAGGAAAATATGCAACTGTATGTCGGTCAGGAACTTTCCGAATCATCAGGTCATAGGTCAATATGGTGCCAAGTGCAAGCCCAGACAGAAACGGTATTGTACCACCAACAGCCAGTAGGCAATAGTCAGAGGGGGAAAAGACAAAGGGTAGGAAGGGATGGAATTATCTGCCAAAAAGAAAGACAAAAAAAAAAAGAAGAGGTTTTCAGCTTAAATTCCTAGAAAGTCTCCCCTAAAACGATGGGGTTCTCAACATAGAAGGAGATAATTTCACTACATTTTAGTATGAGATTTTTAAGAGCAATTGGTTCATTTTATTTTTATTTTTCTACTGCTTTTTCTACAATCTAAAAATTTCGTGGATATCCCCCCCACCCCACCCGGCTACAGGCATGCTTATAAACCAACTTGCCGTCATTCAATCGCATTGAAATAGCATTTAACCGATCATTGAAGAAACTCTTTCCTGTTGTCAAAATTGTTTTAATAAATAATAAAATTGTTTTAATCAGAATAAATAAAAGATATATGGATGTAAATGAATAAATTCACATTAATTATTAATGAATAAATTTTGAAAAGTAGTTTACCTCATATTTTGCCGATATGGATGTTTTAATATTTAAAATTAGATTGTTGTGGCATCAAACACACGATGGCAACAGAAAAAGGGGCTTTGTTGGTGAATAAAAAAATTGCCAATGCATATAAAGGATTCATGTTAAAAGCTTTGTTTTTATGCGTTATATTATTAACTAATTAAATTATAGTGGATTATAAATTTTGTATAGTTCAAGTACGACTTTTGGATAGTGTTTAATCTCCTCAATGAAGGTTTGGAGGCATAGTTTCAGCTTTTGTTCAAACTTGATGAAGACAAGAACTCTGACATTTAAACATCGAGATAAGTTATGTTTTTTTTAAACTTGCATGATATCGTCCCGAATAACAATGAAACGTAAATTATGAATTGTGACCCTGTGATATTCAGATTCTATCCTACCAAGCATTTTACTAAGAGATGCAGGAACGCGGATTTGCAAGTCGTTATCAGCAGATAATGAAGAAAGGCCAACTACTGCAATCAGAATCGTCGTTAATAAATGTGAAGCTGTTGCTCCCCCCCCCCCCCTTCTCCCTCTGCGGAGGGGGGGGAAATAAAAACTTACAATTATATCAACGCTTCCTGTATAAAAAAGCAACTCCGGAAAGGACATTTTCTATGCTGAGACGGCTAGAGACATATATGTCACCGAAATACAATGTTCAACTTTCGATTCTCTGGACTTACATTGTTGAATATTCTCAGAAAGATTGAAATTATAATATAACCCATAGAAACAGAGTTTTAGTATAAATCCGTTGTATGCATTGCCAATTTTTATATTCATTAACATGGCGCAATTTCTGGTGTCAGCGTGTGCTTGGTATTTACATCAAATTTTAAATAGTAAAAACATCTCTGTTAGCAAAATATGCGGTAAACTACTTATCAAGATTTATTAATTAAAAACGAATTTTAAATAATGCACTCACATCCCAATATCTTTTATTTATTCTGATTAAAGCAATTTTATTATTTTTTATTAAAACTATGTTGGCCACAGGAAAGAGTTTCTTAAGTGATAGAGTAAATGCTACAATATTTTTGTGTGATTGGATGGTGTCAAGTTGGTTTATCAATATTCAGTAAAAACGGCTTTTTAGTGACAGTGAAAGCCGCAAAAAACTGATAGAATGCATTGTTATCGACATCGAATCTATCTGCCAAGTTTTAGCCCGATTGGATGACGGCAAAAGAGTTGATTAGGCCTCCGCAGATTTGTCCGCCATCGCCATACCCAGCCTCACACAAAATCGCACTTGATGCAAAGGATTTAAAAACAGAGATGATTTTGAAAGAAATGGCAAGGAATTGCAAATACCTTGTGCTACGTTGCTAAGATGTGTTAGTAAGTTTTATTACGAGTTAAAGAAAATTTACAGTTTGACATTGAACATTTATTTATTGTATACTATAAATTAATGTACAATTTAGGACCTTGACTGAGATAACTTGTGGTGTTCGATTTTATTATCGCAAAATTTAAAACTTGGAAAAAACTTGAAAATATCTTAACACAATTTGTCTAATGGTAATAATAAGTTTAAGAGTTAAAGCGATAAAATGGTAAACTTCACAGTATTATTAGCAAATACTGTAGGTTTCCCAGTTTACCATACACTGAAGAGCCGGAAAAACTGGTATAGGCGTGAGTATACAAATAACGGAGGTATGCCATCAAGCAGCGTTATGCGATGTAATCGGAAGTGCCTATATAAGACAACAGGTGTCTGACAAAGCTGTTAGATCGATTTGTGGCTGGTTATCAAGATTTAAAGAGCTTTGAAGGTGGCGTTATATTTGGCGCTCGAGAGGTGGGATGTAGCATCTCCGAAGTAGCGAAAAAACCTGGATTTTCGCATACGATCACAAGTGTACAGTGAATATCAATTATCCGGTACAACATCAATTCTCAGATATCAGTGTGGCCGGGAAAAGACCTTGAAAGAATGAGACCATCGACGACTAAGGAGAATCCTTGCATAAGATAGACGAGCATAACTTCCACAAATTCCCGCGGATTTCAATGCTGATGAATCAACAAGTGTCAGCCTGCAAACAGTTCAAAGGACTATCATTGACATGAGCTTTCGAAGATTAAGATTCACTTGTACACTGTTGTTGACTACACGGCACAAGGCTTTACGACTCCCCTGGGTCCGCCAATACCGCCAGTGTATTTTTGATGACTGGAAACTAGAATTCGGAACTATCGATCAAAATAAATATCGATATTATATCGTTGCATAGAAAATAATATCGATAAAATATCGATATATCGATACATTTTTTTTTTTTTTTTTAAATTTGATTTTTTGGTAAATTTGATTTGGTAAATTTCTACTTTTCATGAATTCCTGCCGAAATTGTTTTAATAAATAAAATAATTTTTATAATTTAATAAATAAATTATCAAAATTGTTTTAATAAATAAATTATCAAAATTTTTATAATAAATAAATTATATGATTAATCAGTATAAATAACATACATTTGGATGTCAATGCATAAATTCACATTTATTTTTAAAGAAGAAATTTTAGACAGTAGTTTATCGCATATGTTGCTGATAGAGTGTTTTTAATATTTAAAATTAGAGGAAAATTCCAGGCACACGCTGGCAAAAGAAAAGACGCTATGTCAAAGGCTACTAGTAAATTATCTTATCTTTCCATTACGTTATGTTTTCTTTTTGGTTAGGATGCCATTTTAACTGTCTCTCAGCCAAATCCAAACTTAAGTTATGAAGTTTTTGAAAAGGGAATAAAAAAAATCGAAAAAACACGTAGAACTACAAAACGATCATCAAAAAATTAAAAATGTCTAAAAATATCGATATATCGGTAACTAATATCGATATTTATACTATCGATATTTTTGTAAAAATATCGTCGTATCGATATATCGCCGACCTCTAAAATGGATGTGCATGGGTATGGAGACAACCTCATGAATCCATGGACCATGCATGTCTACAGAGGACTGTTCAAGATGTTGTAGCCTCTGTGATAGTATGGGACGTGTATAGTTGGTGCTGGGACCCCTGACACGCCTAGAGTCGACTCTGACAGGTAACAGGTGCGTCCGATCACCTACACCCATTCATGTCCATGGTGCATTCGGCCGGACTTGGACAATTCCAGCAGGACAATGCATAACTTCCACAAATTCCCGCGGATTTCAATGCTGATGCATCAACAAGTGTTCAGCCTGCAAACAGTTCAAAAGATTATCATTGACATGAGCTTTCGAAGGTTAAGATTCACTTGTATACTGTTGTTGACTACACGGCACAAGGCTTTACGACTCCCCTGGGGCCGCCAATACCGCCATTGTATTTTTGATGACTGGAAACACATTGTCTAGTCTGACGAGTCTCGTTTTCAACTGTATCGGGCAGATGGACGTGCATGGGTATGGAGACAACCTCATGAACCCATGGACCATGCATATCTACAGAAGACTGTTCAAGATGTTGTAGCCTCTGTGATAGTATGGGACGTGTATAGTTGGTACCCATTCATGTCCATGGTGCATTCGGCCGGACTTGGACAATTCCAGCAGGACAATGCGACACCCCACACGTCGAGAGTTGCTACAAACTGGGGCTCCAGAAACATTCTTTTGACTCTAGATATTTCCGTTGGCCACCTAAATCCCCAGATATGAACATTATTGTCCAGAAGAGATTTCTACCACCTCGTATTCCAGTTGTTTTTGTGAACTTCCCTGCAGGATTCATGGTGTTTGAATTGCCTCTAGGATACCTTGAGACATTAGTCCAATCTATGTCACGGCCGACCAAACGGTACAGTGGTTAGCGTGCTAGCTTCTAGACCGAGAGGTTGCGTGTTCGAGTCCCGTGTAAAGGCATGGGTGTTTGTAAATGTATGTTGGCTTGTCTAATGACGAATGTTTCGGCGCATTATAGCCCTCGTGTTGATGACGGCGCCAGATAATCTGAAAACAACCAACCAATCTATGTCACGTCGTCTAGTGGCACTTCTGAATGCTCGTGGAAGCGCTATACAATATTAGGCAGGTGTACTTGCTTTTCTAGCTCTTCAGTGTACATGGTCAGTAGCGCAACCAAGGGATTTTAGGGTCAGAAACCTTCTAGGGTCCCTAACATCCTGATTTGTTATGATTGAATAAGAAATACTTAATATATCGTAAATAATTTCAAAAGAATACTTTTTAATATACCATAATTCAATGCATACGTATACATTAGGAAATGCGAAATTTGACTAAAGTATGCGTTTTTGTTTCAAAATATTCCCGAATTCATTACCTTTAAAATAATACCATTTTCTTTCCGAGACACAAATTACTCTTTAAATTACAGTAGGTTTTGTGAGCTTGTTTTGTATCACATCAATTAGTGTAGTAAGCTTTAAACGCGTTTTCTGAAGAAAGATATTTTGGTGTTATATTACTTTACGCAAACAGTTATAACTTTATTATAAATGGTCTGATTTACAAAATTCTAATTATGTTTTGTAGACAATAGTTGTGAATATGTTTCCATTGAAAAAATCTATTATATATTGTTGTAAACACATTTCTTATTTATATTTTAATCTTAAATTTTTTGGTAAAAACTATGTATTTTTTTCAAACATTTTATTTAAAAACTTATAATTAAATAAATATTGAAGACAAATTCACAATTCTGTATGGAAACATGCATCAATATAATATCTTTTATTTGCAATAAAAATCCAACCTCAAAGTTAATTACAAGTTTATTTATGTCCGTTCGTAAAACGTCCTGATTAATCATTTTAATTGCAATTAGCTAATTAAAATATTAATGGAAAAAAAGTTTATGTATAAAAATGCATCATTTTTAATTCTAATATACTACCAAAAAGTTTGAAATTCTAACTTAAATATTAAAGAAAATCATCTCAATTGTATATGTATTAAAGTAGTTATTAGGACCAAGAAACTTTGAAGTAAATTAGCATATTTGTAAATATCCTAGCATCGAAAAACTATTATACATCATTTTGGATCTACTTAAGTCCAATATAAAGTGTCGTTGAAAAGAAATCTAAAAATACGGATTTTTCCGTTATTCAAATACCAATTATAGTGTTTCAGTGCCAATGCTCTTGTATTTAAAGAGCAATAAAAATATAGTAAAATCAGCCTGATATTAGTGTTTGTCCCATTTACTTAAAACATTACTCCTTCTTCAAATGAATTTAAAAACAAACGGAGCAAAAAAAACATTAATTTATAATTTAAGAAATATGGATAATACGAGATTTAGTTAAAATGTAGTCCCATGTTAGGTTGTTTTGTATAACTCGAAGACTGGACAAAAACCATTTTAATATTTTGTCATCTGTAAGTGACAGAAAACTGCAAAAATACTGATAACATGTGACGAATAGAGAATGATTAAGTTCTGCATGGAAGTTATATCCTACACATAATATAGGAGCAAACTTAAGCCTTGATTGAAAACCCCTCCCATAGAAATTTTCTGTTTGCACCCCTGTATATGGCTTGTGCACCCCCCCCCCCCCTTTCCAATAATTTTAAATTGTTATGCTTCTCTGCTGTCATAAGTTAAAATGCCCTAAATCCCCCCCCCCCTCCCAAAAATAAATTCAAATGCATATTTTGCGTTCTTCCTTTGGAATTATTATTATTATTATTTTTTTTTTAATGTTGTATAGGTTAGTATTACTTAAGATCTTGAAACATTCAATGAAATAAAAATATAATTTTCTAATGACTAAGCAAAAAGTCAAAATATGCATTTGAAGTTTTTTGGGTTTCGAGTCTTTTAGCTACTAACGGCAGCTCTGTCCAAAAAAAATAAAAATTAGGACGTGACATTTTTTTTTTTTTTTTACAATGCCGATTGCAATTTTTCCTTACAATTTTCTCTATTTCTGTCGAATTTTGAGAAATTCTTCAACTTTTCCTTGATATTTCCAGGATGAAAAAACTGCCTTTGAGTTTTTTAGTTTCTAATAACGCTCTCCTTTTTTTTTTTTTTTTATCTTCAGGTTTTTACAGTTGGATTAGTTTCAGGAAACGATAGCGTAAACAAATCTACCGAGGAACAAGATCTGTGCCGGGTGTCCAATGGGTTGCGATTGCCACCTGAAATATTCGCATACTACGCATGCGCAAAGTGCTACCGACACATGGATGCAAGACTCTTTGCCAACGGGTGAGTATTAATTTGCGGGCCATAAGTCACGCAAACCAATATTCAAATGCGTAGCAAAAAAGTTGAGTATTCGGAATCGCACTAGTGGCAGCACTGATGACCTTTTATAGTTTAAGATAATTTGGACCAACTAAAATATACTCTCCTTTAACCGGCTTAACTGGGACAGAGGACACACCGGTTAAGTGAAAATATAGTTAAAACGAAGAATTGAAGAAACAGAAAAATTTGGTGAGGGATGTCTGTTTTTCGGACAATTAAATGAAAAATTTAACAAATGCGCAGCTACTTTTTAAAAAAAATTCGGCATTATTATAATGCATGTTATTAAAGAATCTTGAGACGAAATCAGTGACTTTTTTTTTTCTTCTGCTGACGGTGATTGATTCGATTACTTGCAGCTTAGTTTTGCCAATTTTTAAATAATAAAAAAAAAATCACATCAGCAGAAAAAAAGAAGCCGATGTCTGCCGTTCCATATAACAGAGAGTCTTTAATGCTTTTAACTCGTCAATATGCGATATAAGGGATGTGACATGGTCATCAACTTCATCTTAAACTACATCGGTGGCGGCTGCGATAGTGCCGCCGTCATCCAACAAACGCTCTTGTTGTAGAGGCTTCTCAATGTCCAGCTAACTGTTCCACGTCTTCCGCATCGATGTCTTCCCATGATGCACTAAGATTTTTAAATGCCGATTACAAAGTTGCCTGTATAGAATATACCAAAACGTTTGTGGAATTACTGAATTAAAAAGCATGTTCGATACTATAACAGTACTAGGGAAAAAACATTATTTTTTTTTTTAAAGTTTTTAATCCAGTTAAACGAAGACCGGTTGAAACAGGTTCTACTGAATTAACCAACCACATCTTTTTTTTTTTTTACAGTGTTTCATCGCAGTAAAACTATAGTTTTAGCTTTATCTAAGGCTAAGGCCACACGAGCATTTTTTCACACCGAAACGCAGCTTGAAAACAAGCAACAAAATATAGAAAAGCTGGTTTAACATACACGTGGTCAGACGTAGCTTGTTTACACTCTTGGGGGGGAGGATCGTCTGTCGCATTCTCAAGGTCACCCGCTGGAGATGCAACCAGGCCGATTTTTCAAGCTCAGTGGCTACCACATCGCTAGTGAAAACACTTCGCTGCAAATAACTGTTCGTTGTTGTTATATTCGTGCGTTATCGTCTTAAATTTTTGATATTTAAATTAACTACATCATGGGATAGATACTACTTGGATTGTAAACTTATCATTTTTGAAATTGAAAAATATCCATATCTTTAAGATTTAAGGCATAATGATTTCAAAAAACCGTGAACTGAAAAGAGATGCTTGGATTGAAAACGAATTCACGTTGCACTGGAGATCACAAACAATTGACTGAGCTCGCGCTAAAGAACACGCACTTGTAGCCGGCTTGTGTAGATTTTCAAGCTGCGTGAAAAGAAGCTGCTTTTATGTGTAAAGCTTGGCGTCCACTATCGTTGAGCAGAGCAGAGTGGAGTGAACTAGAGACAATTACAAGGCTGCCAACGTCTACTATAGCACGAGCCTCGTGCTACAATGGACGTTGACAGTCTTGTAATTGGCTCTAATCCACTCCACTCTGCTCTGCTCTACTCTGCTCAGCCATAGTGGACGCCAAGCTTAAAAATGCTCGTGTAGCCTTAAGCTTGGCGTCCACTATCGCTAAGCAGAGCAGATCAGAGTGGATTAGACAGTGGATTAGAGCCATTAGAGTGGATTAGAGCCAATTATAAGGCTGCCAATATCTACTATAGCACGAGGACGTTGACAGCCTTGTAGTTGGCTCTAATCCACTCCGCTCTGATCTGCTCTGCTTAGCGATAGTGGACGCCAAGCTTCAGTCTCGGGTCTCTCTGACATCACAAGCACAGTTTTCGAATTTCTCCTTTTCTCCTTTTTAACACAATTATAAGTAATTTAATTGACAGCTTCAAAATAATTCCCAAAGTGAAAGGTTTACGATATAGTTTGACAAAGATTTTTTTTATCTCTATTCCAGGACGAAGTTTGTTGAGAAAGGAACTCGTCTTCAGGATCCTGTCTCCAAAGAGCTTTACTTGGCCACTTACAAGAATCGGTCGAGTCCGATTTTCGGGACCTTCCGCACCACCAAGCAGCAGGTCTTGTGGATCAGCTGTTGCCAAGCTGCCGAGACATGCTGCGATTACATGAGGAACGCGCCACCAACGCATCATGGTAAGAACACATGACACCAATTCGAGGATATATGTATGTAACGAAATGAACGTACGCGAATGTATTGTCTATTACCACCGGGAAATAGCTCCCGTCAGTTTGTCTAATGTTGTAGGTTTGCCCTAGAAACAAGACAAGCCCATTTCCACTATGGATTTCAGGAGATTGCTTCTACTTTATAGGCTTTGGACGTCAATTTTCTGCATGGATCACCCCTATTCTATAACAGACGAATATTTTGTTTTCTATAGAGACCACCATCAACTAGACTAGGTGGTGGGAACTAATCTCCTGGTAGACATAGTATCGTGCGAAACGTGTGGTATATTAATGTGTAGATTTTGTTTTTCTTTCTGTGTTGAGTACTCAAACGAATGTCTTGGATTACAATCTGTGGTGTTGAATGATAAATACTTCATATTTACTTTACAGTAAATACAGCACGACTAGCGGTTATAGAATTATTCATAATTCTATTCAGATTTGGTTCGCTTACCGTGAGAGGCAAGCGTTTTACCAGATCTCAGATTTAGAATTCTTAGGTAGGCAATTATTCAGAATGCATTTTGGACATAGTACATTTTAAAATCCATTATATTAACTTAGACTTTGTGTGCCGATGGCGGGCAAATCTGCCCCTAATTCTCCCCCTTGCCGTCATCCAATCGGTCTGAAACTTTGCAGATAGATTCGATGTCTACAATTCTATCAAATTTTGGCGGGTGTCACTGTCGCTGAATATTAATAAACCGACTTTCCGTCATCCAATCGCCCTGAAGTAGCATTTAACGGATATTGAAGAAATTCTTTCCTGTTTCCAAAATTATTTTAATAAATAAATAAATAATAAAATTATTTTAATCAGAAATTATTGAAAATATTTGGATATGTGAATTTTATTGAATAAATATTGAAAAGTAGATTGCCCAATACTTTTTCTGTTAAGAGATGTTTGTAATATTTAAAATGAGATGCCAACACCGAGCACACGCGGGCAACGGAAACGGCGCTTTGGTAATGAATATGAAAATTGCCTATAAATTATTTCGATTAAAAACTTTTTTATGGGTTATATTACTACCTATTGAAATATCCATATAGAACTTCAAAAAAAAAAAAATAATAATAACTCTAAAAAAACACTAAGAAAGGCACAATGTTAAAATATTGGTGTCGGAAAAACAATAGCGTGGTATTAAAAATACTATGCCTGGCAAACACTGGTGACGGCTGCTCCTCTTTTCACAACTCTTTTAGCTCGCTAGCTCTTTTCACAACAATAGAGCACAAAACAGCAGTTAAAAACTTGACAACACAACTGCTCAAATCGCTGCAAAAGACAATGCAATATACAGTTCGCTTTCGGAACTCTTTGAACGCTCACTGAGACTCAGTATCTCAACTCAGTAACTCCAGTCAACTAATGGACTCATCTAACAACTAACTAACTAACCCATCTCATGGCCGGGCTTATATATAGGGGAGGCAAGCATTCTTGAAATTTCTAGAGGTAGATATTTGGAGAACTTTCCAGATCGGTAGTCGAAAAGTCCTATACATGTACATGGGGACCGAAAATGTCGCCAAGTTTGGCGACATTTGGCGATTTATGGCCAAATTTGGCGACAAAAATTATTCGCCAAAACCGTCGCCAACTTGGCTCTATCTCGCCAATTTGGCAAAATTTCCATTACCATAATGTTAAATGCCCTGCTCCATGTAACACTCGCTTCCCAGCGTTACCTCTGTAAAACCCGTTATCAAGCATCAAGACCCATATTTCCGGGAAGCCAACTTAACGACGAACTTTTGCACTGCCTTATGCAAAATGTACATAATTTTTCCTACTTACAAAATTACACTTCGAAATATTTACAAATATACAAAAATTCGTAACATTGCTCAAAAATTCGTAACAGTACTGATTCGTAAATCTTTCACAACCATCGTTGTCGAATGGTTCCGTACTTGAGTCGCCAAGAGCAATGGTGTGAGGATTTGTCATCAGAGGAACGATTTATGCATTTTTATCACCAAAAATACTTCTAGTGACATATTTACATATTTATTTAATTCCTCAGGTGTTTCCCAAAAGACACAAAATCTAATTTCGGAGAGTTTTTGGTAAAAAGAGGAATTTTTTTTTTATATAAGATGTCCTTTCTTTCTATTGAGTAAGGATTTAGATGTGGGATTAATTAATTATCTACCGCAATACGGCCAACAGTTTTGAAAGCCACCCGTATAAAAACGGAGGAATCTATTCATTTCTAGGTTTAAGGGCACTTGTCTATTTTGGACGCATGAAAAAAAAAAAAAACGCTATTTTTATAAATTTTTTTTTAAGAATACTGTTTTGATAATTGATATAAAACTTGTTAGGATTAACAAAAACATTCATAAATTACAAAAAAAAAAAAAAAAAAAAAAAGATTTAACCGGTTTTTTAGTGTGAAAATGCCAATTAAACAGGAGTCCTCAAAAAGAAGGTAGGTGTGCACTGTTGAAAAAATCGCAGAATCTACTGAAGTGATCCTTATGAAATTTTAACCACATATTCTGTACACTTATCGCTATATTCCGTACCAAAATTAATGCACATTTTTTTTCCCGCCATTTTGTGGTTTTTGCATTTAAATTAATATTGGAGGTACCGGATATAGCTGCTGTCACACTAAACTTAAAACCATTCAATTTTTTTTGTTTCAGATGGGTAGTTGTTCAGATTTTTCCCAACAGCACACACCTAACCTACTTTTTGAGGACTCTTGTTTACCTGGCATTTTCAAACTAAAAAAATGGCTAAAATCAATATTTTTTTTTTTTTTTTTTTTGTAATTTACGAATGTTTTTGTTAAGCCTGACAAGTTTTATAATCAATGAACATAACAGTATTCTTAAAAACAATTAATAAAAATAGCTTTTTTTTTTCATGCAAAGTAGACAGAGACAAAGTAGACAGAGCCTTTAAAGACTTCCACACTCCGATCAACGAATACGAAATTTTCCATTTGTACCCGGCCGACCAAACGGTATAGTGGTTAGCGTGCTAGCCTCTAGACCACGAGGTTTACGGGTTCGAGTCCCGTGTTAGGCATGGGTGTTGGTAAATGTATGTTGGCTTGTCTAATGACGAATGTTTCGGCGCATTATAGCCCTCGTGTTGCTGACGGCACCAGATAATCTGAAAATAACCAACCTGAAAGCCTAACACGGGTTTCGAACCCGCAACCTCGCCGTCTAGAAGCTAGCACGCTAACCTAACCGCCAATCGAAGAATGTGTGAAAGCAACAATTTAGTGACAGTGATAGCGCCCCCGAAACATGATTTTATACAATACAATACGCCAACCACTATACCGTTTGGTCGGCCTTTAACATCGTTGGAGTTAAGCCTGGATCTTTGTAATGAAAGTAGCCAGTTTTGTAAGCCCTCTTAATTATTTTCTTTTGTAAATATATCATCTAACTCTCTAAATTTCACCTTAAGGTTAATTAAAGTAGTTAAGCCATCATTAAAAAAATTTCAAATTATTTGAAGTATGCGATTTAAATTACATTCCATCCACATCTCAAACTTTGCTTCGCCAACCAAACGGTATAGTGGTTAGCGTGCTAGCTTCTAGACCGCGAGGTTGCGGGTTCGTGTTAGGCATGGGTGTTTTTAAATGTATGTTGGCTTGTCTAATGACGAATGTTTCGGCGCATTATAGCCCTCGTGATGCTAACGGCGCCAGATAATCTGAAAACGACTAATCCATTTGTACCCGAATTATTGTATACATACGTTTTTCATTTTGTGTTTTATAGAGAATAGCATGAAATAAATATGTTTACTAATAACTTTGATATTGATATCAAATTAGGGTATTTCAATATAAAATAATATAACTCATAAAAACAAAGTTTTAGTGTCGATTTTTTATATTTATTAACATAGCGCCTTTACTTTTGCCTGCTTGTGCTTGTTTTTAATATTTAAAGTTAGATGCAAACACCTTCTTTATCAGCAAAATATGCGGTTAACTACTTTTCAAAATTTTTTTCATTAAAAACGAATGTGAATTTATGCACTCACATCGAAACATCTTTTTATTCTGATCAAAGCAATTTTATTATTTATTCATTAAAACAATTTTGGCAACGGGAAAGAGATTCTTTCAGTGATCGGTTAGATGTTAATTTCAGCGCGATTGGATGACGGCAAGTTGGTTCATTAGAATTCCGCAAAAGTGACCTTTTAGTGACCGTGGCAGCCCTTCAAATGTGATAGAATGATTGTCATCAACATCGAATCTATCTGCCAAGTTTCAGCCCGATCGGATGACGGCAAGGGGATTAGTTAGGCCTCCGCAGATTTGCCGCCATCGACAAGCATAACCACACACAAAATCTAAATTAATACAAAGATTTTAAAAAATAAAATACCATTCTGACGATTTTGCCTTTTACAACAGATGGCGATGTGTGTCCTCGCACGTGGGACGGGTGGAATTGTTGGCCGGACACCCCGTCCGGGACGGTACAGGAGGCCTCCTGCCCGTCTTACATCTACTTTAATAGCGAGTTGCCACAGTGCACGCGTAAGTATTTTCACATTTATCTCGAAGGGATTGTTTTATAGCAAGAGAAACAACGACAAAAAATGTACGTCATTCCCAATAAGGACATATATCATTCCCTACACTCGCTATGATACAATCTTCTAGCCCAGTGCATTTAGAAACTACTTTCTATAAATCCTTGTAATTTCGTGAGTACATGGGCGCCCCCAGGAATATTTGCAAGGGTGTACAAGACTAAATTTTATCAAAATCATTAATTTTTTTATAAATGTTATTTAATAATTATGCAATATAAATTATACTCTTTGAGAATAATTAAAATGCATGGTATATATTTTTGAAAGCGCAACCCTGTTAAAGAGAAAAAAATACAAAATTGTAAAAATATTAAAATATATATTTTTAACGATTTTTTTTTTTATCATCCAACTACATCTCGCAGCATTCAAGAGACAGTGTTTAGAATAGAGGAACTCAAAGATGCAAAAATACAGAAGAGTAACATTTCATTTCTTCCAAGTTTCGGATATAATAATAATAATAATAAAAATTTACACATGAAGGCTATATTGGAATATGTTCAATTGAATTCCAAAAATAGATTTCAAGATAGTATATCTGAAACATATTTTCCTAGAATTTTGAGAACTATACACAGGACATGATTATACCAATAAAAGAAATAAATACTACTATTCATCAGCCTCTAATAATCATACACAACAAGTTCCAGAAAATCGTCACGCAAGTAGCTATAAAAAACGACGTAGGAAAGAAACAAAAGACTACATTAATAGAGAAAGAAACGCATTGCAAGATAACGTATATATATATTTTATCTCGGAATTTAAATCTTTTCCCTCATTTTTTTAAATTTTCAAGAGCCAGGGGGGTGCAAGTGCACCTCTTTGCATCCTACTGGGGGCGCCCATGCTCGAGTAGATACTAAAAAGATCACTTAATAAAATAACATGAATTGTTTTCATTTAATGTTTATATATTATAAATGAAAATTGAAATATCAAAAGACAAAACCAGGTGGAGCCACTGCATATGCATTGACGTAAGGATTTCAAATATAAAACAAAATATATAAAACGCTATTTTCGAGTTTTTAATTAATGTCATTCCATTAAAAAGTCATATTTGTACCTTCTCACCAAATTTCAAGGTTTTATACAAAGTAGTTTCTAAATGCACTGGGCTAGAAAATTTTAACATAGCGAGTATAGGAATTAACCCTTACTAAGGCTTCTTCTTAACATTGCTGATAATGTTTTGAAATGTATGCCAAGTTTTTGGTGGAGCTTTTTGGTTTTCCCAGTCCGAAAGAGTTGAAATACCCAACAAAGTTTCAAGATAAAATATATAAATAACATTGCGCGACTTTCAAGTACACTATAATACTGGTCTTTGCATTTCAGTTTTGACGTAATTGAAGATTCATACCAGGATTGATTGAAAAAGTGTCAGTCTGGCAATATTTAATATTTTGGAAAGAAGCACGTCAAAATGGCGAAATTGGTGACATGTTGTACGATAAGTAAAGTATTATCATTTCAGGTGAGTGGGGAGGAACAGTCATTGATGGGCGATGCTCAAGGAGAGAGAATATACTCTGTGTTTTTACGCCTTTATCGCATTTCTAAGGGAATTTCGGAGACGGGGATGTTTAGAACACCTTCAACGGTTTTCCACAATGATTTTGATCAAAATCGTTTGTTTTGGTGATTGTTTGAAATACATAATTATTTTTCAATGGAAGTTACCTTATGTGCATGCACAATTTTTAACAAAACTTGTATGACAGTTTGAGCGGGTTAGTGATGGCTTATGTAGTTACCGCTAACCCGTATACAAAAGTTGAACATGGTAAGTCAATCCATTCAGGAGTTATGATGCCCACAGACAGATGAACAAACATTTTTTCTATACCACATTTTAGTACTCAGGATTTTTATATTCTCTATGTTACAACCTTCTAGCCCAGTGCATTTAGAAACTACTTTCTATAGAAACCTTACAAATTTGTCGAGTAGGTATGAAAAAAATAACTTAATGAAAGGATATAAATTGTTTTCATTTAATATCTATCTATTATAAAAGAAAATTAAAACAGTAAAAGACAAAATCAGGTTGAGCCACTGCATAGGCATTGGTTTAAATATTTAAAAAATAAAATAAAATATATTAGAAGCTATTTTCTATTTTTTAAATTATGTCATTTCATTTCATAAGTAATTATCATTCATTAAGTAAGATAAATTCATTAAGTGATCATTTTCATACATACTCGCCAAATATCCAGGTGGTTATAGAAAGTAGTTTCTAAATGCACTGGGGCTAGAAGATTGTAACATAGCGAGTATAGGGAATGATCCTTACTGGGACTTCCTCTTAAAAAAAAGCTGTTTTGTTTTAGGTTACGCCACGAAAACTTGCTGGGATAATGCCACTTGGTACCTGAACTTCAAGGGAAAGGAATTCAGCGATTACTCTACCTGCGGGCAAGGTGAGGTAAGGAAAGGCAAACACATTAAACTATTGTCAGTTTATTAGGAAAATAGCTCCCACCGGGTAGTCTGGATGGCGGTGACCGTTATTGAAATGAGATTCCTTGATTGGGGAGATGCATGCAGGAAACTGCTCCAAAGGTCACGGCAAATGCAGTTGTATTTCTCTTGGGAAATGGGGCTAGTTTTGTCCCCATAGCAAGAGACAATGCTAGACAGTGTGACGGAAGCTATTCTTATGATACACAGATATAGTAGCTAGCTTCAAGGTTCCCACTCAATTCACAGAATGAAAATCAATGACTTTTAAGAACCTAAATAATGTTTTTAAGGACCGTTGAAAATTTGTTTTCAGGCATATGTCTATAGATAAATTTTTAATAAAGTATATTCTACTAAAAAATTATATATAAAATATTCTACTACTGGTGGATGCATAGTACAAATATGTCGGAGAATTCCAATTCGGTACAGATAAGTGGCGGTCACGCAAGGATAGCAAATCTGAGTTGTATTTTTTATGAATTTTGCAACTGGCCACACAACATCCACAAAATTGAAGGACTTTTAAGGACCTCTAAGCATTTTCAAGGCCTTGAAAACAAGCTTAAAAATATTAAGCACTTTTAATGACTTTCAATGACCGTGGGAACCCTGTAGATTTATCGTTTCTTAAAAATATTTGAATTCAAACAACTTCTAAATGTGTATTTATGTACTTATAAAAAAGAAGAAAAAAATCTACCACTTTGTAACTATTCTGTATTTTGTATTTGAAAAAAGGATATCAAGCTGCGACTGAACATTCATTTGGTGACCTTTGGAATCTCCATCATTTTACTTATTCCAGCTCTAGGGATATTTTTCTACTATAGGTAAGATTCAAAATAGTTTCATGTTATCATAAGCATTCTGTTCATACAATACTGCTGAAGTGTGGTTGTTTTTTAAGTTAGAAGTGTAATGTTAAGGAATAATTTAAACTTTTCATTATAGCCCAAACTATTTTTAAAAAATTGGTATATTATCCCTTTATCATACATATTCAATTTGATCAGGGTGTCTACACATCTGGAAAAGTTGAGGAAATTTGAAAAAAAGTTTGCCGTAAAATCAGGGAATTTTTTTAGAAATCTATCAGGGAAATCGAGGAATTTTTTTAGAAATCTATCAGGGAAATCAGGGAATTTTTTTTAGAAATCTATCAGGGAAATCAGGGAATTTTTTTTAGAAATCTATCAGAGAAATCAGGGAACTTTTTTTCCTGAACTTTGTGGCCACCCTGTTTTTTGGTAACACTTATTTATAAAACTATCTATTGATGACTATTCTCTTTCCAGCAAGACTGATTCAATTGTAAATGATATCTTTTAAGTTTAGTAGGATGTTATAGCATTGTTTTTATCCCCTTTTCTAGGCAGCTTCGTGTCCACAGAATAGTTATGCACAGGAATCTCTTTGTCTCACTCCTGTTAACTGCTGTCTGTGTTACCACTTATGAAAGTTTTTTCATTAGAAACTTCATCAACAATCCAGACAGTATAGCAGAATCAAATCAGGTATTCATTTCAAAATCTCATCATTTTTTCACTTGTGTAAAGTAAATCATAAATGTTTATATTCAAATTGCAATGTCTTAAACCATTTAATTTAATTTCACAACATCGTAAACTGTATGTAATAAAAAAAAAGAAGATATTTGTGTTAATTTATTCAAGACTGTGCAGTAATATTGTACACAACACACTTGACTTAGGAGTGGAGGATATTTTTTATAAAATTTTCAAAAGTGAACTTGGCTCTTATCATGTTTTTAATAAGGTGGTGCAATATCAAGACTTTATTTTGCTTTTTGATTCTGCTGAAAAACAATTAACATGATACTTAACTGACTTGTGATGGTTTTTTTTTTAATTCAATTGCACTTCATTCAATGAACTGCTCTGTCGTTACATTTTTCAGATAGGATGTAAAATGTTTTATGCCTTCACAAAGTACATAAGGCTTTGTAATTACATGTGGATGTTCTGCGAGGGTTTTTATCTGCACCGGCTGATTGCAGCTGCATTTGCAGAGCAGAAAGGGATTCTCATCTTCCATCTCATTGGATGGGGTAAGATTTTAAGTATTGATCCGTACAATTGTCTCTTAATAATACAAAGTAAATATCCAAAAAAACTGCTGCGTTAAAATTGGTATCGTCACAAAACTGTAAGTGGTCAAAATGAAACTGGCCTTTACATTTTAATTGTGCAAATTGACCAAATTCAATCCTAAGCAGTAGACCAGAAACTTGCATTTGCCCAACATGCCCTTCTAGCATGTCGGAATTCTTCAAATCGAGTCTCTCCCACCGATTTATAATTACAACCTCAGGATAATGGTTGCTGAATTTTGGATACATCAGGATAACGATTGTGAACTTGGCTACATCAGAATAATGATTGCGAACTTGGCTACTGACTTGAAGCGAAAAAAGCTTAACAATCACCATAGAGACCTATGTTAAGTCTCTATGGTGATTGTTAAACCTTAATAATTCTTCAAATCAAGTCTCTCCCACTGATTTCTAATTACAACCTCAGGATAATGGTTGCTGAATTTTGGATACATCAGGATAATGATTGTGAACTTGGCTACTGACTTGGAGCTCACCAAACAAATTACAATGTGTTTGTGACCATTGGCAACCTATTACGTGGTATAGATGAGGCGAAGTATTCGATTGGCCTCTTATCTGCTTGACAAGTTGAAAACGCTTTTCCCGAATTTGTAGTTAGAGAACAGTAGTCTCACTTGGCACACTTGTAGCCTTTGTAACCCATGTATACCAAAAGGATCTTTAAGATAAGGACAGGTCACTCGACTTTTACATTACTGAATTTGTTGTAAACTAATTTACTGGTGGGAAACGTGCAACGCCATCTGTTGGTGACTGCTGATAGATCCAACTGGTTGGTTGGTTGGAGTTTAACGGTGCAAGGGAAACACGTGGGCCATACTGTGCCGAATAGATCGAAATGGAAAACAGTATTTGTTTTCAAAGTGAATCGGCAAAAAGGGAGAACTATTGGGCTGTCTGATGAAAATCTCTCCCATTTGAAATGTAAGTAAGGATGACAGGGTGGCCACAAAATTCAGGAAACAAAAGCTTCCTGATAATTTCCTGATTTCCTGGCAAACTTTTATAAAATTTCCCCAACTTTTTCGAGTTTGTATAGATTCTGATAAAATTCGTCATGTCTGCCAAAGAGATAATATGTCAATTTTTTAAAAATAGCTTTGGTAGTAATGAAAAGTTTAAATTATTCTGTAACATGAATAGCAAATTTCCCCGATTTTTGTGAAATTTAAAAAAATTCCATGACATTTCCCTGATTTTCAGGTCATGTCGCCACTCTGAATCATCGATATAAATAAACAGCTGGATAGACTGCTCCATTGTCAATGCAAAGATAAAAACGCGCCGGGGATTGCGAAGCTGGTGGGAAGATTAACCAATCACGATTGACTTTTATAGTTGGATGGAAATGCGAAAAACCTTGTAAAGTGTTAGAGTAGATATTTTTTTGCACATTATTACTAATTAAGGTCTACTATTGACATTTCTGCTGTGTACAACCCAAAATTTTATTTTCAATCCTCGGCAATCCGTATTTTTTATCCCACCAACGGCATCTGGCAACGGCTTCATTTTCCCAGCGTTAAGCAGTCTATCCAGTTGTTTATCTATATCGATGCTCTGAATCAGTTTCCCCTTGGAATGATCGCCAAGTAAACTTATCTCCCTTGACAAAGTGTAGTCTTTGTTAGTTACCACACAAGAAAAAGTCAATACAAATGACTAATCCATGTTTGCAACCATATCATGGTTGGTTGGTTGTTTTCAGATTATCTGGCACTGTCAGCAACACAAGTGCTATAATGCGCCAAAACATTCGTCATTTGACAAGTCACCATACATTTACAAACATCCATACCTTACACGGGACTTGAGCCAGCAACCTCACGGTCTAGATGCTAGTATGCTAACCACTATACCATTTGCAGGGTTCCCACTCTTATTGAAGAAAAAAATCCAAGGACTTTCAAGGACCTTTTTAGAAAAATTTAAGGACTATAATTTTAAATACTACATCAGATGTAAAATTACAAAATGGAGATTATCGGTGGTCAGGGATGTAGTGGAGTAGAAACACGAGACAACGGAGATCCTTTACATTTATAGAAGGCGGAATGACGTTCCCTCAACTAAAATTTTTTTTTCTTTTCTTCTTTTTACGTGATACTGAACTCAAAGCCAAGTAAGCAAACATAAAAGTCATTTTGTGGAAACTTGCTTTCGTATGGGATCAACAATTTAAGAGCTGAGCAGGCAAGTTCTAGTTTTTGTAAAACACTTGAAAGAGGCGCAGCAACCCACACATGGCCATTTCTCCTTGATTAGAAATGAACTGACATATATGTTTACATCTAGCTATGATTCATTCAATAGCAATTATCCTCTTCAACGAATAATCTGTATTTGTGGAGGAATACCAGACGTCAAATTTGTATGGTTCGTCGTATATACAGTCTAAAACTTCCATACACAAATTCATGCCAATTATCTACATTTTTAAAGAACAAAACTGTGACCTAGCACATTCAGTTCTTTGCGCCCTTTCCTTGAAGAATATTTCGCCTCCTCTAATTTTAACGGGAACGCTAACCGATTTATCAACAAAAGTTATGTAACTTTTTTTTTTTTTTTTTTTTTTTTCAATTTTTATATCACGGACGGATTTAATAAATTATTTGTAAACCACTCAACGTACCTAAGAAATTAATTCGTTCAAGAGGAAAAAACAAATGGCAATAAAAGATGGGGTTTTTTCATAATCTAAAAAAGTTTAGCAAACCTGCGGTTCTGATGGGAAAAACTGGTTAGTGCTAAAAATCCAGATAGGTAAGAGCAGAATGTTGATATTTTATATTAGCTTTTAAGGTGTTTTGATATCACGGAATTATGCATTTATATTTTATCAGATATTGGGAAATATTTATTTTATTCCCAGTTATTGGAAAAATCGAACATAACTTGTTTGAACATGAAAAAATATTTTCAAAATAGTATTGATTTTTAAATCCTTTATATTAACTTTGCTTTTGAATGTTTGTGAATTTGAATATGTTTAGTTCAACACATAAAATGTTGCTTGAATGTACATTTAAGAGACTGGCTTCAAGCGCTCCGCTACGTTGTTGTGACAGAACTGAACAGTTGTTAACTTTGTTTCACTTTAACTTGGCAGTACTGATAATGCTACATTAGCCAAATTGCAGCCCTTCACAACCCAAAGTTTAAAAGGGGTTCCAAGGCTTGCGCTCAGAGCGGAGGACTACTAAAAAAAGTAATACGTAGCAAAAATTAGTAATTTTAATAACACGTATTTTATTCAATTCTTACAAAATTAATTTTATTACAATTTTTATATTTTATAAAAAGAAATTGAATCTGTGGGTTCATTAATAAAAGCTGACTTAAAATAATGTTATTTAGTGCAGAAAACGCTACGATTTTAATAGTTTGCTTCCATACCATATAGAGCACCCTTACCATTTTTAAAGTGTTTTCTATACCCATTTTCATTGTAAGGGGCGCCAAAACTCATTCTTGCACACATAGCATTTTACTCCAAGGCCGGTCCTGTATATTTGATTTTCCTTAATATAAAAGTGCTAATGGTTTTGCAAATGGGTATAATACATCGAAATTGGGCTGCGAACAAGTAGAAAAGCAATTCACATGTACAACTTTAAAATGCAAAATTAAATTGCTTTTCGGTTTGAGAATGGGAAAGTTTTACATTTACAGTTATTACAGAATTTATTCCAAAAATGTAGCAGTAGTTCTTAAAAAAAAATCATACAGTGGCGGCAATAAGGGGTATTATTATAGTAATATTAACAAAACTATTTAAAGTTGTCATTTTCACTCTCCCCCCCCCCCCCCCACACACACAGAATATACATTTGTAACGACGCTACATAACATTCCCACACTTTTTTATTTTACACTACACCACTGTCATTGGTCACTGAAAAATTCAAGAACTTTCAAGGACCTTATCCTTTTTTCAAGGACTTTCAAGGACCAAATTTCATCAAAAAAAATTCAAGGACTTTCAAGGACCGTGGGAACCTTGCATTTGGTCGGCAACAACCATCTCATGAACTACATGCTATGTAAGCTTATGTACATTGTACATAATGTGACCAGATATTTCTATCTCCAGAAACTTCATCAGTTACCCATTCTGTAAGTGGGACTGTCCCACCAAAATCGGGATGTCTGATCACATTTATGATACACATAGCTACATCGAGACACTTTCAAAACTGGCCCAATCCAATAATGTAAGAGAAGCCCAAAATATTTTTCAGTCGCCCTTTAGTTTTGTGCTAGGCATTGAATTTGGATACCTTTTTATATTGATTGAGATACATTACGTTTATTCCGCTAACTTAGGGGATGATGCAGCGCAGCAAGAAATTGTAAAATAATAACTTAATAAAAAAAGTGTATTGAACAAATTTTGAAACTATTAAATATGCATATTAGACTGCCATACAAATTGGTCAAGATACTATAGCAAAAAGAGTATCCAACCAAATTGTTGTAGGCCTAAGTATGACCAGTTCCAATTTTCTGATAGTATAAATTAGCCATTCTCAGATAATACTTAAGACAGTAACTCATAACCAAACTTCATAACCAATACAGAGTATTTTAGAACCAAATCAAGCATTCATTAAAACTATCCAGTTAATATTCGATAAAAGCATAATTGTTTAGGAAATGAACTTATTCAAACTTAAATAAGTTGCACCTGTTTGTTTTGAAAGGTTTATACAAGTACATTGTTGTAGTTTTGCATATTATACCATTTATAGGAAGTAGATTTTTATGCAACATTAAATATAATTTTTCTAAACAGGTTTACCAGCAATTCCAGTAGGAATCTGGGCAATTGTCAGGCACCAAGTTGCTGATGAACTGTAAGAAACCATTTTTTTTTTATTAACGTAGCTTGATTAGGCTTTGAACTGGAAAACTTAACTAACAGATTTAATTTGTACTATTGACAGGTGCTGGATGGTACCATATGGACACATTGAGTGGATCATTTATGCGCCAATGCTACTTGCGCTAGTGGTAAGTTACATCTGAAATATTTAGTTGTCAGTTCAGTATTACTTTTTAGAATTTTTTTTAAAGTAAACTAAAGCATTCCATCTAAGATTGATAAATACAGAATTTTACAAACATCTTCTAACATCATAAAAATATTTTGTTTAGTCAATGATTGAAAATGCTGGCTTTATGGTATTTCTTATAGTTATTGAAATCAATCAATGACAATTTACTTTACTTTTAAAGCAGTTTTCTAAATGAGAAATGAATAACTAATTACCATTCAAAATCCAATCTCTGGTGAAAATTAGTGTAATATGTATTGACATCATGAATATTACTAAAATATATTTATGTACATTTGAGTTGCTAAAATTTATTACAAAGGTAAGCTCAACCCAATATCGTGTTAGTAATTTTAAAGAATTATTACATACATAGTGAAGCTTGATTTACTTACATCCTCTCTATATGTATGTGTACACTCTTTGTCATATATCAGTTCATCATTTTCAGTTATAGGCAGTGTTTATGACATTTTAAAATTTGTAAACTCAATGGCACAGTGATGAGACTCTTCAAATTGATAAGGAGAATATTTTATGGATAGTAGTAAGTTTTGATGTATTTTGGTATTGTGTATTTTTTGCAGGTGAACTTCTGCTTTCTAACACATATAGTGCAGATCATAATCACCAAATTAAGATCGACTCATGCGGATGAACCAGCACAATTCAGGTAAGCATAACTATATTTATCAAGTAAATTTATCAATTCAATTTGGTTTATTTTGCAAAATAAAATAATTTAGAGCTAAATGCCTTGTATAATTGTCTTTAAATATATATATATAATCGATATGAATGCATATATGACCATATCTAATTTCATATATAATTGCATATCTGGCGATACATGCATTATAATTGTGATCATAGAATTGTTGATTCCTCATTGTTTAAAAGAAGAAGCGTTAATACAACTTTTGAATGAAAATTCTAGTATTGAATCGATTACCTCATGACATTCGTTGAGAACATAATTAAAGACACAATAACTCTTCATATAACCAATTTATAATGAAACCAAATTTACTATAAATACAACCTAGCAAATCTAAATTTAGAAAATAAAATTATTTAAATTTTAAACCATGTTGAGTTTTAACAAAATGGAAAAAATATCTCTGGAAGAATTTATATTGTGCTTATTTATAAATGCAGTGAATGTCATATGAAAAAGTAAAATTTAACTAAGTTATGAACTAAATACATTTTGTTAAAAAAATATATAATTTATAATACAGTAGCTCCTCGATATATCACACTTGTCGGAAGA
Source organism: Linyphia triangularis (assembly GCA_963978545.1). Taxonomy (NCBI): domain Eukaryota; kingdom Metazoa; phylum Arthropoda; class Arachnida; order Araneae; family Linyphiidae; genus Linyphia; species Linyphia triangularis. The sequence continues at coordinate 90,613,213 of OZ021726.1, forward strand.
CAAGCAAAATGCCAGATATATTGCGCGATATGATAAAATGTAAAAATGAGAAGGAAAAAAAAAGGGAGACAAAGCAAAAGCGTAATATATCCAAATCAAATGTGCAATATATTGAGGCGCGATATAACAAGGAGTTACTGTATGTGTTAAGTTGTAAAAATATCTGTACTTTTGCAGTAGAAGAGAGCATTAAAAAAGTTTTTGACCATGTTATGAAGAAATTTTAATCGAAGTTACAGACTCTATAGATACTGTTTAAAACATAATTCATACAGGGTTTTATTTGTTAAAGCGTTTGTAAATCGATAGTATGTGTGTAAGAAAACATATCACAAAAACATGGTGTATTTGCTTTTATTTATTCTAGTAATATCTAAATCAGTGAAACATATGAATGTAGTAAAAATACTTTAATTAAGATAAATTATTTAATGTGTTGACTAAACTAAATTTTAAGTAAAATTTTTCTAGTACATTGTAATATTTAAAGTTTGAATATGCATAAGACTAAACTCAATCATAAATTGTAGCGATTAACTTACCAAATTAATAGAAGATTTTGATTGCTTCTTCACATTGAATGTATAGGTCAAAATCATATAAAACATCGCACAGTGTAAATATAAATTGAAAAGATATTTGTTCTCTTTAAGGGAGATGGTACCCAAAAATTTATAATAAATAAATTTTGAGTTTGTTGTTGTTTATTAAAATTTGAATTTTTCTCTTTAAAATGATACCTCATTTGTAATAAATAACTTATTTAAAAGTATTTTTAATAATTTTTGGAAGGAATGTGGAACTATAAGTGTAAGTAATGTTTTCTTTAAAATGTGTTTTTCTCAAAACTACATTTTTCATTACTCATGTACATTTTTCTCAGAAACTGCACAAGCTATCTACATAAAATATTTCTCGCATATTCCTTTTATGTATCTGTATATACTGAAGTAAGATTTTGTTATTATTTTAAAAATATTTTTTGTTATTAATTATGTTTATTTGCATAAAAAAAATCTTATGATTTTTAACAAATTTGAACAGCTTACACGATAATTAATTTAAAATAAAAAGTAAATGCATTAAAATTAAAATCCAACTTCAGTAGAATAGCAAGTGTCTGCTAAATGTGATGAAAAAAGAATTAGGCTTCTATATCAAGTATTTTCTGAGGAAAAGGTACATGAGTAATCAAAAATGTCGTTATGAGATAAACGCATTTGAAAGAAAAGCTTACTTCGACTAATAGTTCATAATTATATATTAAAATTTAAAAAAAAAATACTTCTAAATAAGGTATTATTACAAATGAGGTATCATTTTAAAGGGAAGAATACAAATTTTAATAAACTATAGTAAACTCAAAATAATTTTTTTATAAATTTTAGGGTACCCACTCCCCTTAAGGTACCAGTACATTCCTCTAGGCAGCAGTTCACAAAATAAATAAGAAAAAACAGAAGAATTCATTAATAAAATTTTTAGCTATCATTTTTCAAATAAAGGAATTTATGCATAAAATTGAACTTTGAGAAAAACATGTTTCAAGTTAAAAATATCATTTTACAGATATCTGTCTTTATAGCATTTATCCTTACTTTTGTTCTAATTGACACACACTAAAAGTGAAAATTGTTTCGGAAATTAAATAATGTAGAAAATAACATAATGCAAAAAAATATATATATATATATAATTTTTTCGAAAATTGACTTTTCAACGTAGTTGGATACCTTACATTTCTTTGAAATTTACAGTACAGGATGTAAAAAAATTACCCCCCCCCCCCCCTCAACAGTTTGTATTCATAGGAGATTTCTCATTTGTTCACATGTAAAGCGCTATCTAGGGGCATTTCTTTAAACCTCTAGGCCATGACTCATCCAGTAACATAACTTTCATTCACAAGATTTTCGTCATTCCATAAATATAAATATTTTAGATAAGAGCCTTGGGGTCATTCATTGTGATACACCCTGTCTATTGGTACCTTTAATAGAAATCAGGGTGGTCACAAAATTCAGGAAAAAGAGTTACCTGATAAATTTCAGAAAAATTCTGATTTTACGGCAAATTTTTAATTTTTTAAAAAAAATTCTCCAATTTTTCCAGATGTGTAGACACCGTGATCAAATAGAACATTTATGCCAAAGAGATAATATGCTTATTTTTAAAAAATAGTTTTGGCTGTAATGAAAAACTTTTCGTAACATTAAACTTCTAACAATTACCACCACAATTCTCTAGGTAAATGTCGCCAAAATACTTTAAAACAATGACAGAAAATTTCCCCGATTTTCGTGAAATTTAAAAAAATTTCCTGACATTTCCCTGATTTTTTCCAGAATCAGAAAGCTCCCTGATTTTCAGGTTCTGTGGCCACTCAATAAATGCAATCATTCTCCAGTTCATGTTTCTTTTCTTTTTTTTGTGATTTTAGGAGAGCAGTACGAGCCACAATGGTTCTTGTTCCGCTGTTTGGGATTCATTTACTGTTTCTCAGTTACCATCCACACAAAGATTGCCATGGGCTTCTATTTTACAACATGGCAACTTATTCTTTGGATGGTCTACAAGTAAGCACACATTTCTTAATGCAGTTTGATCCAAAAGTAATTAAAAGGTTTAAATTTCCATAATTGACAAACTATTAATGGATGGGTCATGCAGTTTTTATAGAAATGCATTTTTTTTTTTTTGTTGTTATCACCAGGTTTTGTTTAAAAGGAACATTTTACTGATCTGCATTTTCAGTCTATTTAACTAGCAAGTTGCTCACAGATAGCTATAGCACCACCTCTATTGGCCAAAAAAATAAACGTATTTTTTTCTCTTTGTAGGTAAAATACTTTCCTTGTATTTCTGTAAAAATTGCATTGATTATACCCAATTGTTTGCAAATTATTAATTCTTCCAGTTTTTTGGATATCTATTTTGTGACCTTTACTTCCAATAGTTGATAACTGCTTATATTTTTTAAAAATTAGCATTCCACTTTTTGTTTTGCATGAAATTATTTATATTTTGCTTGAAAACAGTCGAAAATGTTAGCATCTAAATAAGTAAGTTTTTTTTTTTACTATCTAAATAGTTATTAATCAAAAACAGTAATTGTAAAAAAAAAAAAAAAATAATAATAATTGTCTGCTTAAAAAAAGTAAAAGTAATTGTCACATTTTTAATCATTGATATATGTATAATTGTGATTAAACTGTGATTGCGATTAAAATTGTGATTATAGAAATTAATGGATATTAAACTACACAAATTTTTGAAGTATTCAGAAGTTGATTAAAAGTTTTCTTTGTAAATGTATAACATATATACAAATTGTTCTTAATTTGGAAAAAAAAAAAATCATGTGTTTATTCTTTACAGGGTGGAATTGTATCATTGCTGTTTTGCTACTTCAACAATGAGGTATGTATATGTAAACTAGTGTATAAAATTTTGCTCAACCATCAACTTGCTAAAGAAACTGAAGTAGCAACTCTGGCAAAAATTGTAAATATTTAATCGAGTTAATATAAAGTGTGTGCAAACTTAACTTTATTTACTTAACCACTGTAGTTGTATGCTTATAAGTTTTAAACCTGAAGAAAAAAATCTACACACAGAGGTAAAGGTTAAAAATATTGAAGGGTTAAACAATAATTTTATATAAATCTTAATAAAAATATCTTAGTAAAAAAAACCATAATAAAACAGCAATTTCAGATAAAAATTTGTTTATAAAAGCTACTTTGGGTTTATTTTAGTATAACTTTATGTGCAAACCTGCATTCGTTTTACAGCAAACACATAATTTTGGACAATTGTCTTATTACAACCACTTTGAGTGGAATGTACTTTCCTAAAGAAGTCTTATTTATGTTTAGATGTAGATTTGAGTACCTTCATCTTTAAGACCACAAAAAAAAAATCCATTTAAAAACCAAGCAGCATTTAGTAAAAGCTCATTAAAGTTCTATTTAGATACAGAGAGTCACTAAATGATATATATTAAAATTATTCAATTATTTTTTTAAATGGAAAAATCTTTAGACAAATAAAATTTTTAAAAAATAAAAATTGCAAAATATAATACAGGGTTCCCACTGAAATCACAGAATGAAAATCAATGACTTTTAAGGACCTAATTAATATTTTTAAGGACCTTTGAATATTGGTTTTCAGGTATCATGTCTATATATAAATTTTTAATAAAGTATATTTTACCAAAAAAGTTACAAGTTGGTGGATGCGTAATATAAATATGTCGGGAAATTCCGATACGGTGCAGATAAGTAGCAGTCACCAGGGCATAGCAAGTCAGAGTTGTATTTGCAGTTGGCCACACAACATCTGCAAAAATTAAGGACTTTTAAGGACCTATAAGCACTTTCAAGGCCTTGAAAACAAGTTCACAAATATTAAGCACTTTTTATGATTTTCAATGACAGTGGGAATCCTGTAATAGGCCATGTAGAAAAATATATTTCCTTCAATTAATATAAAAGACTAACTGTAACGGCCCATTGTTGGCTATTATATTTTAATTTAATGAATAAACATTTGTCGCTTATTCTAATCTACCAGGTATTATTCCTTCTGAAACGATCTTACAACAGAAAGATGATGATTCGAGACATCAACAGCCACATGAGCAGCCGGAAGAAGTCTCGAACTTCCGTTTCGACGAACTTCGACTCGATAGAGAACGAAGGTTTGCGAAGCCAAAAGAAATGACGTCGGCTGAGAAGATGCAAGAAGCATCTTCAAAACATTTATCGCCCGGTGCAAGTTACTGCTTTGTGAAGTTCCTCTTAAAACTTGTGGATGGTTGATTAATCACAGTGGCAAAGAGACGAGAAAACAATACAGAATTATTTGTAGTTGGAATGCATATGGTTTTAAGTGCACTAAGTCTGTTGCAGTAAGGTCAAGGAGCGTAATTGTAGATATATTTACAGACACCAACAGAAAAATAGACACTTGCTCTAAAAGGTGAAGGAAGAAAACATTGTGATATATGTGCTAATTTTTTTTTACTGTGGGCCTCATTGATTTGAACATTTGATGCTACATGTGTTTATTTTAAAGTGTACATATTGAACTTAGAATAAAGAGTTGAAAAATACCAAGTGAATTATCAGTAAATATATTAGAGCTTTGTTAAATATTACTATGTATAAAAACATCTGGAAGTTAATAAAACATACTGAAAGACTGTTCTAATGCATTAGTTCTATGTTAAACAGAATACATAGATTGTAATAGTAAAAAAAAAGTATTTAATATTTTTGAAAATAGAAACACAATACAAAGTAACCTAATTTGTAACACTTTACAAAATACCTTTCCAATTGCCTCAGTGTTCAGAAATCGGATAATTTAGATAAATTATTTAAGCTGATTTACTGCTATTTTCACGAAGCTACTTTCTTATCATCTGTAGCCGGTGGTCTGTCTAGCACTTTATCTATCAGACCAAATTCCATCGCTTGTTCTGGGTTCATATAGCGATCCCGCTCCATATTTTGCTCTAAGGAAGAGAAAATGAAGCAATATTAGCATAATACAACCCATAAAAACAAAGTTTTTAATATGCATTGCCAATTTTTATATTAATTAACACAGCGTCAATTCTCTAAACAGTGTGTGATTGGTATCTAAATTTATACATAAAAAATATTACTATCAACAATATGTGCAAAAAAACTGTTTCAAATCTATTTATTGAAAACGTTTGTGAATTTATGCACTCGCATCCAAATGCCTTTTATTTATGCTGATTAAAACAATTTTAGCAACAGGAAACTTTGTTCAATGTTCGGTTAAATGCTATATCAACACGATGGGATGATGGCAAGTTGGTTTATTAGTATTCTGTAAAAGAGACCTTTTAGTGACAGTTACAGCTCAAAATTTGATTAAATGCATTGCCATCGAAACTATTTGTCAAGTTTCAGACCAGTTGGATGACGGCAAGAGGGGGGATAATTAGGCCTCTGCAGATTTGCCCACCATCGAGATATCCACCCACACACACAAGGATAAGAATATAAAGGATTTAATAAAAATAGTGACAAATGAACAAACTATTCATCTTCACTAAAAAACATGCACTAACACATAAATTTATATAGTTAATATTTGGCTAAAATGCTTGGTAAATGCTATTCCGTCAAATACAAAAGTCGGCATAAATCTGGTTGAATTCGCACCAATTATTTCTGGCCTAATTCGCATTGAAAATATTGGCAATTCCGTATTGGTGTAAATCTTGCGTTTTAGTGGTCAAAAAATTCTTGAAGGGATGATACATAGTATACTCTAATATTTATTGCAAATACCAAGGTTTTTGTACTAACTTAATGCAAGACAATATATAAAAAACTATATTTGCAGGTAAGTATTACCGTTTGCATAGTGTTAAAAAATGTGCTACTCAAGGATGCAATGAAATTAATTGGTTGGTTATTGCAAAATTAATTTTGTAAATAAAATATGCAAATTTAAAGTTAACTATGTACCTACTTAATGTGATTAATATTAAATTGTCACAAGAAAATATATTTAAACAAAACACAGTACAATTTTGGAGGGGGAAAAACTATATTCCTTTAAAAATATTTTCACTTGGCTTAGTAAATAAAATAGGAGCAAGTAACAACACAGAAGAAAATATATGCGATTCTATACTATATTAATTAAATTATTTTTTTAACACAATAACAGGTTTCTTTTTGTCATGGATTTACAGAAAATTTTCTGCATTTGAGTATTATCCTTTTTCAAACAGGGCTATCATAAAATTGGCATTAAATTATGGATTCAAAAGAAAATACACTTTAAAATTCCCAAACAAAAATTGTCAAAAATATAAATTTATATAAATATCAAACAAAAAAGTAACTTACGAATTACTTCCAAGGGCTGCTTTGTGTGTTGCGCATACAACAAATTTATCCGCTTTTTCAGGTAAGAAATTTCATCGGCTTGAATCAGAATATCAGTTGCTTGACCCTATAATACAAAAAAAAAATCCCATGAGAATTTTGCAATCAAAGAAAATATGTACAAGTTGTATAAATATTTGCTATAAACCAATTTTACTTTTAACTTTAAATGAAAATTATTGTTATTAATGGCTAGCACTCTTTCAGTTTGAGTTAGATTTATACTAAGAAGCTCAAATTATAGAGAAACAATTTCATCATGCATTTGATTATTTCTCCTATCGGCATTGAAATAGGGTGATTATCATTTTTGCTATTCTAAACTTATATCACACAATCCTAAACCAACCATTTAATACTACAAATATTTCTATGGATAATAACAATCACTGCCACAAAATCATTAACCTATTATTACAACTAAATAAGAGCAAAACCATAGTTTTGGGAAAAACGTATTTGAAAGTTTTTCGAAACATAGAAATCGTACTACACCCTAATGGTGCCTTGCTACAGTTATTCGCTTGTGGCACATAAAATAAAGGTGAATAATTTATTATTGATCAAGCACATTTCTAATATAACCCATAAAAACAATTTTTTTAAAAATAAATCCTTTATATGCATTGCCAATTTTTAAATTCATCAACATAGCACAATTTTTGCTCTATGCATACGATTGGTATTTGCATCTAGTTTTAAATATTAAAAACATCTCTATCGGGAATACGTGGTAAATTGTTTTTCAAAATTTATTCATTAAAAATAAATGTGAATTTATGCATTCGCAATCAAATATGTTTTTTTGATTCTGATTAAATCAATTTTATTATTAAAACAATATTGGCAATAGGAAAGAGATTCTTCAATGAATGGTTAAATGCTATTTTAGCATGATTAGATAACAGCTAAGTTGGTTCATTATTATTCCTTAATAGCAACCTTTTACTGTCATTCATAAGCCCCAAAGTTTGATAGAATGCATTGTCACCGACATTGAATCTATCTGCCAAGTTTCAGGCTAATGAAGGCTAGGGGTTACTTAGGCCTCTGCATATTTGTTAATTAGGCCTCAGTCATCAACAAACACAGCCAATCACCCACCCACACACAAATGGAAGTTAATATAAAGGATTTAAAAAATTTAAATTTTGGAGTTGCTATTTAGTTGTATTACTAGGTGACAATATATGATTTGTAGATCACATTGCCTGTTTCTTGGATCAATTAACAAAACTATTTCATGCCTCAAAGTTAAATTTTATACCGTGTTAAAATGTCTAAAGACTGGGACTTTGGGCAAGATCAGTTGAATAAAATGAACATTATTTTGAAAGGATTAAAGAATAAAATAAAAAAAAGTTAGGAGAGTTTCTATGATATGAGAAAGCCAAGATGGCATCGCCAGAAAGAAGAGGTGTAGACTTCCATTTAAAAGTATAAAACATAAATATTTAAGGAAACAACTGGCTATGTATATTCTAATCAAGCCTTGATAGTACTAAAACTACATCACATGACATATTTCCAGTGCTATTTCTGTTATTCAAATGGTATTTAATAAGTGTCTACTATTCTAAGTTTTTCAGTACATATAAAAAATTTTAGGAGTACATGTTTAACAAATTTTTCTGACCATTGGGTTTCAAAAGCTCTTAATCTTAAAAAAATCATTCAATCATAAGTACCTAACCACATAAAATTAGAGAGTGTGCAATATAAAAATCAAATTTCAATCAGTTATGAAGTTAAAACTTCAACAATAGAACAAGAAAAGCTATAGCTATAAAAAAATCTGGTTTAAAAAAAAAAGCAAAGGTTATTTTCAACCTTAATTTAGCATGACTTACGACTGCCTGCCCAGATGGCTGGTGAATCATAATCCTGGAATTTGGCAGCGAGTGTCTCATACCTGGTTCCCCAGCGCACAGAAGAAAACTAGCCATGCTGCAAGCTTGGCCCACGCACCATGTTGCAATAGGGGGAAGGATATACTGCATGGTATCATATATGCCCATGCCAGCAGTCACAGAGCCCCCTGTAAATGAAGGCATATATATTCTCATATTTAACTGTTATGTAATTGATAAGCATATTAATAGTAGAATACTGATAGGGTTACAAAAGTAATTTAAGAAATTTCCTGATGTTTCTAGATCATATTTTAAAAATTAGGTTAGTAACTTTCAATAAATGCTAATGCTTTTAAACAATATTGAAAGTCAATAATATAGTGTATATGTAAATATTAACCTTTTAAAGTACTAAAAATTAGAACATTTCATAAAGGGCTACTGGAGAGAAATAAAATGATATCCCTCGCAGAAGCCAAACCACAATACACAATTAAAAAATTTCCCGATTTTTTTTCAGAAATCAAGAGAAATTTAGTTTTACTTGCATTCTGGAACTATTTTCATTTTCTCTGGCAACTCAAGAATTTCATTTAGCACAATTATATAATGATTATTCAAAAAATTGGGCTTGGAAAAATTTATAAATGACAAATGTAGGAAAGAAAAACAGTTAAGCTTTCCACATTCTTGTAAATCACTAAAAAATAGAATTAGATGATTAGATACAGATGATAACTTTACATATAGACAATTTTCTATAATTTAATGTTTCTAAAAACTGGAAAGTAGATAGAAGAAATTTGCAAAAAAAATTTTGAACTCTCTTTTTTATTTAAAATAAAATTGTAAGACGTAATTAGAAGAGAATTAATAATTGAAATAACTCCTTGAATATTAAAGTTAAAATTGTTATTGTTTAACAAAAATAAGTTGATTAAGAAGATAACACAAAACTCTAAGTAACAAATGTAATCAATGTTGACATATTTTGCACTAAAAATTTAATAGCAACGATAAAGTGTGCACAAATGTTTAGTAAATTATTTAAAGCAACGCAAAACAAAATGTATTTTGTTGCATTGAAACATGAAGTAACTTTTAATATGTTAAGTTTTTGCACTAATAAATTAAGTAAAACATCATTTCAATAAATGATATATTTACCAGGGCTATTGATGTACATATGAATTGGTTTTTTACTACTTTCCGACTGAAGAAAAAGGAGTTGAGCCACAACCAAACTGGACATTTCATCTGATATCTAAATTACAAAATAACATTAATTAATAACTAAGAAACACTATATAAGTAAAATATTATTTTTCAAACTGATTGTGAATAAACATTATAAAGGAATTTTTTAAAGTATGAAGTTAAAAAGTATTTCCTTAATGTTTTGCCATTATGTAAAAATTGAAATGATTAGGGTGAAGAAAATTTGTGATAATGCAGATTGCAGTTCTGGTTAACCAAACAAATGTGCAGAGTATTTACAAAATTGTGAACATCAAGATGTAACAATACGCAATGTGCAACATACTGTGAACATTTGTATTTTTAGTTCTTAAAAGTATGAAGTATTTTGACTTCTTTTAGTTCACAGGGCAACAAATGTGCACAAATATTAACAAAATGTGAACAATCCATCCACTCTTTCAAGAACTAAAAATATTACAGGTTACAAATATTGCAAGTTCTCCAATGATTTCCTAGTTTTGAATATTTTTTTTCTAATTGCATTATTATTTTGCATAGTTTACTCAGACATATATTATTCTGAATACAATTTTTTTTTTTAAATTTAAGTTAACAATGAATCAAAATTAGTGGATTACAATTAAAGTCAACACCCATTTTGGCAATCATTGGCCACAAAACACCACAAAAAACACACCATAATAATATTGACTGAAAGATATTGTTTAGAGTCCTTCACCCCTAAAATCCTCATTTATCAAACGAGACATTCACACAATACTAATATTAGGGTAACAGAATTTGGTGCTTCTCTAATAACTTTGGCAACATTTAGCAAGGTCGTATTAATACTCAAAATGACATACCATAACTTTTATATGTTAATTACAGAATTTTTTTAATAAAGTTCATAATAACTGCCATGTAATGGTAGTCCTTGAAATACCCTTAGCAAAAAATGTGAATAAATGTCTTAAATTTTCAATTTTTTTAAGCAAATTTTATTTCTTTTTCATTTTGTAGAGAAACATTTTCTATTCTCTTATTAAAATTAGAATCGTCCTAACCTGACACTAAATACCCAGATGAAACTATGCTTAGTAAAGGGTCCGATTGGCTATGAATTCTTTGCAGCCAATTAAAGTGTCCAAAGATAGCGTGTTTTCATCTGGGCACTTAGTGTCAGGTTAGGGGTGATTTCAAGTATAGAATGTGTAACAGAAACTCCAGATGGTTTAAACAGGTTTGCTTTAGTGACAACCACACAAATGCGAATAAAGAAGCAAAGTGTGCTCACAGGTCCCATCACACATATGATTCTTTCTTTGAGCAGCCTTGAATAGATATCATAAGCACGTTCTCCTCTTCCAGTCTGCTCAATGACGATGGGAATCAGAGGCAGATGTGTTTTAGAGCTCACATGGAATGCCCTGGAGGCAACAGGAGCAGAGAACAGACCTGAAAACTGAAAAACAAATTGTAAAACATTTTAAGCATATACTTTCAAACAAAGTGAAACAGCCAAATCCAGCTCAACACCAAAAAATAAATTCTCCAACAAAGCAAGCTGATCTGTTTCACAACGCATTGAATGTTTCCTCGACACTCTATGTTTCAATCTTTGTAGTATCTTATCTGAATGTTTCATCATCGATCTCAATAAATTCTATGTTAGCTTTAAAGCAAGAAATAAACTCCTACAACAGCAAGAATAGGACTATTTTTTAATAATATTAAAATTCCACTCCAGCAAGTTAGAACAGGGTTCCCACTCAAATCACAGAATGAAAATCAATGACTTTTAAGCACCTAAATAACATTTTCAAGGACCTTTGAAAATTTGTTTTCAGACATCAGGGCTATATATAAATTTTTAATAAAGTATATTCTACCAAAAAAGTTACAAGTTGGCGCATGCGTAATACAAATATGTCAGAGAATTCTGATACAGTGCGAATAAGTGGTGGTCACTTGGAAATAGCAAGTCCGAGTTGTATTTTTATAAATTTTGCAGTTGAGCACACAACATCTGCAAAAATTAAGGACTTTTAAGGACACCTAAGCAATTTCAGGAACTTTTAAGCACCTCTAAGCATTTCCAAGCACTTTCAAGGCCTTGAAAACAAGTTCAAAAATATTAAGCACTTTTTATGACTTTCAATGACCGTGGGAACCCTGTAGAATGTGGCAGTTACTGTCAATAAAATTCTGCATCTAGCACACACTTTGATAAGGATATATAAGTACTTTCAATGCAAGTAATATATTCTAAATCTTATCGACCATGAAAGATGCTTCAGATATCACTAAACAGCCAATCCTTTTGGTGGTAAACAATTTCTGATAAAAAGGTTTCATACTTTTATTTTGATAAAACTATTGATGCTTAGGTACTTAAAATAACTCAAGAAACCAGTTTTGTACCTTTTGTATATAAAAAATAGACCTTTGTAACCGAAACATAGTTATTCCTTTTCGTAATTTATGCAACGACAAAAATATTAGAATTTAAGTGGCATTATAACAACTTAACTTTTTTTGTGTGTGCTTAATTACACGTTTACAACAAAAGGGACATAATTCAAAGTTCTTCATTTCTGCGTTACAATGAACACAGAATCACAAGGATGGGTCATTCCGCACAGAACACACTATTTCAGCAGCAAAAGTTGAAAAAATGCTTAGAATTTTCTCCCATAGAGCTTGTGACGGTTCGCATTGGCTGGTTTTTGCATATCATTGCCATAATTGGTTAAGCCACACCATCGGCAAGGCCCACATGTTGGTTGCATAAAAGCACGGTCCTGGTCCAACTCTCTCTCTCTTAGCCGTTGGGTTTTGGTAGTGTCGTTTTAATTCAAACGTCCAGTCTATGTTTGGGTTACCGCTGGCCAGTAAGCCCTGGTTTTTATAAGTGTCCACAAAGCTAACAACTGAACCTAATGAGGTGTTAGCCACTGTTACAGTCCCTACATGCTAACAGTGAGCCCTGCGACGCTGTTCTACCTCTCCTGGTGAGATGTATTTTTCCTATAGTTACCCCCTAATCGGTGTAGCCTGTCTACAAATGCTATACAGTATCAAATAAAATTCTATGTGCAATCTTCTAAAACCACCTAGTGTCATTCTTTAATTACCAGGGTGTGTTATAAGCTTATCAATTACAATACAATTATGACGTTGGCTGAGATTGTCTGATAATCTATAAAGATCGTCCATAGTTATTCCATTGATTGATGTCCACAGACACAACAATTTCGTTGTTATTGTTTAGATAGTTCTGAAAAGAACTCTAGGTTTACAAACGTGAGATTATCAAATGGATATCTGTGCAACTAATACAATCAAATAAGTAATTAATAATAAATTTAATTGAGGGCCGGAGAAGCAAAGGGGTCTAAGTGACTTTTCTTAACTTTTGAGAAAATACACTTTAAAATTTCTTATTTATATTAAATTCTATGAAAACTAGTGATATCTTCATTCCAGAGGTTAGTATTTGAACAACAAATAATTTTCAAACGAATTTAATATAAAAAAATAAACTTTAAAGTGCATTTTTTCCATAAGTTAAGAAAAGTCACTTGAACCCCTTTACTTCTCAGGCCCTCAATTATTCTTAACTAATTTTATCTTGGCCATGCACATGTCAACATAATCTTTACAGTTACAACTCTTTTACATATAAATAATAAAATATGATTCTTGTATTGAAAAATAGAATACACTATGTGTATTGGAACCAAAATGGTTAACGTTAGATTTCTTTCCAATATCACAGTTGACTTGTTGTGTCACTTGGTGGGCTATTAAACAACAAAAAACTGCTGTCCACTCCCGTGACGCGTCCGTTTTGCGACAAGAGGTATTACATTAGTTCTAATGAAATTATTACTCATAAAAGTCCCAGGCATAACATTGCTTAACATAACTCATAGCTAAGAATAAATAAATATTGACATCAAGGAAATATGAAGTGAAATTCAAATATTCGCAGGGATGAGACTGGCAGAAAAGCAAATAGACTGAAATCATAGACGCGAGCAAGAAATTTGTACAATAATTTATACACAAAAGATGTTATAAGAAATAAAACATCAAAACATGCAACATGATGAAAATATTACATGCCAATAATTAATAACTTAGTTATTTTTTATTCAGTAAGTATAAATCAGATGAGAGAGAAGATTTATTAGACCCAAGGTGAGACAAAATAAAACAGAATGCTTTACCCCAAAAACACTGAGGTGACCATGTGATTTCAAAAATCAATCACAGCGTTCTGGTGCAAATATGGTTAAAATAAAGCATTTGGAGCAGATTTTTGTATTTGGCGCAGTTGGGCGCAGGTCTGAGTCCCCTGACTTTAGCCTATAGGCAGTATACTCTTAAATCTGGAGCTGAGCCTAATTAGCCCCCTTACCACATACAATCTAGCTGAAACTTGGCAGACAGATTCAATGTCAATAACAATGCATTCTAACAAATTTTAGGGGCTGTCACTGTCACTAAAAGGCCCCTTTTTAATGAATACTAATAAACCAAATTGCCATCATCTAATCCCACAGTAATAATATTTAACCGATCATTGAAGAAACTCTTTCGTGTTGCCAAAATTGTTTTGATAAATAGGTAAATAGTAAAATTGTTTTATTCAGAATAAATAAAAGATATTTGGATGGGAATGCATAAATTCACATTCATTTTTAATAAATAAATTTTGAAATCAAGTTTACTGCATATTTTGCAGATAGAGATGTTTTTAATACTTAAAATTAGTAGATGCCAACACCAAGCATGTACGCTGGCCACAGAAATGGCCCTTTGTTAATGAATATAAAAATTGGCAATGCATATAAGGAATTTATATATAAAAAACTTTTTTATGGGTTATATTTTATTCAAGTACGACTTTTAAAAGAGCCTCAGAAACTAGCACTTTTTAAGGATTTTCATGGTGAAAATCAAGTATTTTTTAAGTACTTTAAAGAGCCCTTAGAAGCATATGATAAACACAAGGAATTTTGAAAGATTTTCAATTGCAGTGTGAACCCCGTAATATAGTATTCATTTCCTGGTGACAAAAGGCCAGTTTACTCAAAAACATTCCAATAGGATGCAAAATAGCCAATATGATACGACTTCCAAAGTGGATTTTCACCAAGACATTTTTATATAACACCAGCACCTGAACATGGACACTATACTAAACTTCAACTTAACTAGACATCACTTAGACGATAGATCGTCACAGTGCTCATAGGTATTTAATCCATTTTGGCGGCGTGAAAGCATAATGTTCGCCAAACCACAACCCTATAGAGAACAAAAGGCTATAAGGTTTGGCGAGAATTATGTCTTCACTCCGCTAAAATGGATTAAATGCCTATGAGCACTGTGACGATCTATCGTCTAAGTGATGTCTAGTTAAGTTGAAGTTTAGTATATAAGCCCTTCACTTATTAGTAATCAATGGTGGAAACTATAAATTTTTGGCATTAATCCTCTTAGTTCAGACACACCACCGGAATTGGAAATTCAGCTAACACAGTAAGTATTCTAATAATTAAAGTGAAACATTCTAACACGAAATAGATGTAATAGTATAGCTCATTTGGGGTGGCCTATATTTGAGGGTGCCTCTTGGATTGCCGCCAGGCTGAGTGATGTAGCTCTGTTTATGGCATCCTCTAGTATTTTACAGGATTTATGTTTTGGAAATGCTATCATGACTGTGACTGGTTGGAATATGTGTTGTGCACGTCTTGGCAGGTCATTTCTAAACGCCATTTCTCATGTGAAATGTCGTTTGGTAAGCACGTTTAATATTTTTTGTTTAATTTTGATTTAAAACTGTGTTAATACCAAATGTATGGTTTACCGCTCAGCACTGACCACAACGACTGCTCAACCAATGGTTTCCAACCTATTGTACGGTTGCCGCTGAATAGGATTGAACACTGCTATGATTCATTTGTGTTTAATATTGTTTCTATACTGTGTAATTTACCGTTTTAATAGTTTTTAGCTGAGTGGTTGACCGTAAAATAGGATTGAACGCCAGGTTATACCATTGATTTGTGTTCAATAGTATTTCTATACTGTGATTTTTCACTTTTTAATAGTTTTTAGCTGAGCGGATTGAACCTAAAATTGTATTGTATTCGCTTAGTAATTTTTTTAATGTGTTTAATTCAGTGCCATTTTATATGCCACAGAGTTGCACGTGAGCACAATTGGCAGAAAAAAATCACTTATTTTCGGCAAGGGACACCCCCGAAGTATATTTTCACCAGACATTTGACACTGACGATCAAGAAAATCGCTAAACTCAAGAACGTGGTAACTAAAATAAAAATATTAAAGTTAAAATAGAAATAATTAAAAAGTAAAATATAACTTAAGACAAAACCAGTTCCAAAAAAACACATTTATCCGGAAAAAAATATTTAAAAAACATTGCGCCAAATAAATATGTCCTGTATGGCATCTGTATGGTAAAAAGATTTTTACTATTTAAGAATGCTATGAAATTATTCAAAAATTGAGAATAAACAGGTTGATATAGAAAACCAATTAAGTTACGGTCCCCACTTTTTGTTTGGCGATTTTGCGCTAAATATGGTTGCATTCCCACTTGGCATCCATTTTTGCAAACCTGTAGTTAGGTGTCAATTCAATTTAGCGGCAAAATCACTAAAGTTGGGAAAAGTGGTCGGGACCGTAAAGCACATTCTAGAATGCAAGGAATCTAAGGGAAGATGAAAGGTTATAATTCCAAGTTCGCATCCGGCGCCAAGATGATTTTCGACAAATTTTTTTAACGACAATTGAACTGCCAATGGCTGCCATAATTTGGTGCGGTTTTATGTAGATAATTCTTAGCTCATAATCGGTACCGGACTTGAAATTTTAACCAAATGAATTTGAATACAATATAGGGTACAGTTTGCAAGACACATCGAATTCATGTTTCTTAAAGGAAGTTATTGAGAATATCTTACCCTCTGACTGATTATTTTTAATGAATTAAACATCTTTTAAAAAAAGTAAAAATACTTTTTGAATTTGATGATTTATAAAGGAACACCTCTTTTAGAAGTATATAAAGAAATCAGCTATATCCCGGCAAGTTGTTTTTTAAAACAAAATGTAAACAAATATTTTTGAGATGAGTTGATGAGTGCTTCTTTCAATTATATAGTATAAATTGTCTGACGTCATAACAGATTGTTAGTCATCAAATTTTACATACAGGTCCCATTTTTAGATGATCACTTTTAGCTGGACAAAATTATAAAGCATAATCATTTCCTATAGAATTAATAATTAACTAAAGAAGTGAAAAATCACGCCACTTTCAATTCCACTACAATACTGACGTGGATTTGTGTCATTTACCGTTTTTATATTTTCATCATTCATTTAGCAAAAATGGCCAGTTTGGCGATATTTTTTGCAATAATTCTTGTGTGGGTCTTTTTTTTCTTTTAAAAGCTAAAATGATGATTTTGGCGTTGTACTTTTCGTTCATCCTTATATTATCCAAGGAAAAACGATCGTTGATGAGAACTCTGTGTTAAAGGCATTCGTTTTTCAGCTTTTTACGCCATCATAGCATTTTTACGGGAATTTCGGAGGTGAGGATGTTTTCGTAACACCTTGATTTTGAAATAATTATCACAGCGATTTAAAAAAAAAAAAAAAAACGTTAAAGTAGTTTTTTTTTTCAATGGCAGCTACCTTACACCAAATTTGAACATCATAGGTAAATTTCACCACAGACATTTTTTCTAAAACAGGATGTTCCAAAGCGTGGAGAAATCCAAAAAAAAAAAAAAAAAAAAAAATTTTTTTTTTTTTTTACCGAATACTATATAATATCATT
This sequence comes from Linyphia triangularis, assembly GCA_963978545.1. Lineage (NCBI taxonomy): Eukaryota > Metazoa > Arthropoda > Arachnida > Araneae > Linyphiidae > Linyphia > Linyphia triangularis. The sequence goes on from OZ021726.1 coordinate 90,631,098, forward strand.
ACCCTATGCATATATATGGGAAATTGAAATAAAAAATGTGCATTAATTTACTCTGAAAATACAATTAGAAAATGTCACTGTTACAATATATATTTTAAATACTCTCCTCTCTTTATTTGGTAGCACGCGCAACCATGTTAGACAAGAAAAAAAGTAGAAAAACAAAAATTATATTTTAAACGACTCATTTTTCAATGTTTTTTTATCATCCATCTAGTTTTGGCGGCACTTAATAGATAGTGTTTCGAACAGAGAAATCAGAAGATACAGAAACTCAAGAGAACATTTTTATTTCTTTAAGTTACAGAAAAAATGAGGAAAAAAATATTGAACACAAAAATGCATTAAAGGAGTTGAATTCTAAAAATAGATTTCAACGTCTCATTTATATGAAGCTTTTAATCAAAAATAAAGCACACTCAAAGCACTGCCAACGAGTTCCATACAATTTATTAAGGGTGAATTGAAAGTTCAAATAAAAGGTATTTATTGACTGATAACACATTTTTGGAATAAATTTAAATTCCAAACCGAAACATAAACTCAGATTGATAATTTGCCATTTTGCTTTTAATGTAGTTCAGGCATCATGTCGATATATAGATTTTTAATTAAGTATACTCTACCAAAAAAGTTACAAGTGGGTGAATGCATAATACAAATATGTCGGTGTGAATAAGTAGAGGTCAATCGGGAATAGAGAGTCCAAGTTGTATTTTTATAAATTTTGCAGTTGGACACACAACATCGACAAAAATTAAGGACTTTTAAGGACCTCTAAGCATTTTCAATGCCTTGAAAATAAGTTCGAAAATATTAAGCACTTTTAATGACCGTGGGAACCCTAGTCAATAAGAACAAACATAGAAAAAATAAGCTTTTCCGATCTCAATTGGCCAACTTGTAGTGGGTCAAAAATGGGTGAATAGTTCCAAACGAGAAACATTCATAGACCCACTTCCAATACAGTCGAAAAACTATGATTTTTGGAGCAAGCATAAAGAAAAGTCAACTATACGGATATTGATAAACCAATTTTAAAGGATTGAAACGTTCCAAACGAGGACAATCCAATTTCAAATATAGTCGCAACTCTGAAAGTTGGTACCAGTGGCAAGCGTTTAAAGCTATTCCGGTATCAATTAACCAACTTTAAGAAATCAAAACGTATCTATCGAAGAATAACTTCCCACTTCCAATATTGTCAGCACTCTAAAAACTGGTACAATGGCAAGCATAGATAAAGTAAGCGATTTCGGTATCGATTAACCAACTTTAAGGCGTTCAAACGAGGTCTCTTCAAATGTCCCACTACCAATGTAGTCAAACTCTGAAATGTGGTACACATTAAAAAAACACAGAACAGTCTCGAAACCAAGAGAACCGACTGGATTGCACGTCTCCAACCCTTACCTATCAGGGCTGGCTGTCAAAAAGAAACACCATTCACGATTATTTTTATGAAAAACTACGTAACAATATTGAATTTTTACAAACAAATTTTCCCAACAACAATTTAACGTATTTATAACATAGTATTTCATGGCTTAATGTGGATTCCGAACCACAAAGAACATGCATGCCTAACCCAGGATATAAAATGTTTTAAACAATGGAAAATAATTTTTAAAAATTTAATTTTTTTTCATAATTAGGAAATGTTTGTCATTAAAAAAAGCATAATTGTCTGGACATATTACATTACACTCAATATTTTAACAACAAATGATATCAGCGTTCTATTTTTTGTGCCAATCTTCTATTTACGTAGTAAGCTGTATGAAGAATTACTCTGAATTGGCACCATTTTCTTTTTTGTGGTTCTGTTTTTGTTTAATTAGAATCATTTTCCTTGCATCTACAGAAAATACTTAGGTTAGTAGAAAATTGTTTATATCACACTATAATAAAATTGACTTTTAGAAAATATATACATTTACTTAAAATTTTAAACAGAATGTGCCAGCTTCGAATTATGCAAGTTACATCATTGTCCTGGCAAATAAAGAACACATTACAGCAAACCAGGATAATGATGCTTGTTACTTATTCAAAATATAATTAAAATGGGTATAAGTTTAATAGTACCCCACTATTATTGTAATTAAATTCAAAAATTTAATTTTGTTATTTAAATTAGCATTTTTTTTTTTTTTAAATCTCCTCATTTCCAAAAACTGTCCTATTACCTATGAGCACCATATAGGGATATTGGCATAGGGATTTTTTAAAATACTTTTTCCCTAACCACAAGTAAAAAAATTTAAAAGATTCTCTAAAAAAATATACCTTGGAATAACTATAAAAACACGTTTTAAAACTGACATAAAAGTTCACATTTTTAAATTTCACTTGCCACATGTTACAGATAAACATTTTTTGGTAAATTCCTAGTTCACGTTTATGGGTTGGCGCACTTTTGAAAAGTTGGCGACAAAGCCAGAATGTCGCCAAATCGGAATTCCAATATGAAAAATTGAGAAACGAACCAGCTCCATGATTTGTGGTATAGAAAGGTTGAAGCCAAAGCACGTCAATTAAAAAAATGGGGTTGCCAAATTTAGAACTGTATCGCCTACAAAACAGCGCCAAATCGGCTTGGCGATATTTTAATGTCAACTAGGAATAGACCCATTTTTTATTGCCCAATTACTACTCGGTTCATGATAAATTAGCACATCTCTGATAACTTACTTTTTTTATCATTTAATAAATCAGTTTTGTATTCAAAGCAGAGTTAAATTGGGCATATTTTTAAATTGCGCTTACACAGCACATGCATTATTGTTGAGGCTAACTGCAGTTGCTCTTGCATGAAATTTTCCCATTCCGTAGAGCCCATCACCTCAGCGGCATGGTCCAGAATGAAATCTTGCACAAACGACTCCAAGTCTTGATCTTGGTGCATGTTGGCCAGAACCAACACATCACAGCAATTCAAAACGCTAAGATTTTCTTGGAGAAAGCTCGAACATTTTTTTCTGAGAGCCATGATTCCGTATTTATCCGCAGCAAAATACAGCTTCGAGGCAACTTCACAGTTCAGGTTTTCTAAGGTGTTGGTGTAAATATACAGTAACATTAAGTAGATTATGTCATCATCTATGTCCTCGATTTTCACAATGCCGTTTAGATTTTCTGTCATGTCTTGTTCGAACATAGCGCAGAACACAGCTGACCTGGCACAGAGGATGGCCTTGTGGACAGGAAATTCCTTGCGAGGTGAGCAAACGGTAAAGTCGCTGAACTTACCATCTAAATAGAGACGCTGCAAATCGTCTTTCCAAGAATCTGCAAATTCCGGGTTTTTATGTTGGTTACAAAAGGATGGCTGATATCCATAGGCGTTGCCATTTTCAACTCTTTCAATATTGCTGTATGCAACTGCGGAAGAAAAGGTGAGTTCACAACGCAAGTACGGTTTCTTACAATCGTAAATTTTGCTCATTGGAAAGAACGCAGGCGTCCATACATTTGGAATATCTGATGCGTCGAACCAATACTCCTCTTCTATAGAGGAGACAATTTTATCACCGGCGGATTCCAACAGGGTTATCACGCAAGTTGAGAAAGACGGTTTCTTTGTACCGATCCTTTTTATAACTACTTTAATTCCATCTCTAACTAAAGAATTACCCACGGACAAAATTGAATTCACAGCAAGGGATGGATTTTCAGACGATATTGGATGTTCCTCCGCTGCTATTTCATTTGAAGACAACAATTTTCGAATGTTCTCAAAGGACCAAATGTTAGTGGTCATTTCCATATTTATTATAGTTCTGGCATAACACTGCCCAAACGCTAAAAGCTTATCATCTATTCTCCATACTCGACATCGAACAGTTATCGTGTTGTCATCCAGGTAGGCCTCGGTTCCTTTTTTTCGAAGTTCCTGCATATTCAATAATTCTGGACTTCCAAAATTTTTATGATTTGGTAAAAAAATTGACTTATTATTGCTTTCTTTCTTGAATAACCCTGTGGTGGTACGGATAGAAAGTGCATAATGTACTTCCGTTTTGCTCTGTGCAATCTCTGTCAGGCGCAGTAATCCAAGTCCGATAAAATCGGGGTTGGTTGCCCCTTTCGGATACAGTAACAATCTCCACTTATCATCGGAATTCGTTTTCAAAACGAAAATCGGACTTGCAAGAGCTTCCCCAAATTTATGAAAACAACAATGAAAGTTTTGGATCGTCCAAATGAAAGAAGACCCGTCCGTTTTATCGTCATCAATCAGAGGCATCTTTGGTTTGGGCTAATGATGTTTTCACGTTTCGATGTTCATTTAAGTTTCCTGATAGAGAGTGGAGTATGCTCAATAAAAATAACACTTGGAAAATTTCGGGGTGTGTTGACCAAAACACATATCCGTCATGCGAATTCTACATTATTTCGATTCGAAAACGGTTCATTTGAGAGTACAAGTTGAAGTTACTAGGAGTAATAAAAAACAAGTTATGTTAACTGTTGTGTGCAAAGTACTAATAAATAAAAAAAGCGCAGCAACGTCATATGAAAATAACGTGCTTGTTGCAAGGCAATACATTCGGCATTCCCATTACCTGGCATAGAACTTACAAGCAATTTCAACAGTGAAGTTTTGCATAAATTTCTCTAATTTTTTTTATTTTTCATTTTTAAGCTCCTGCGAATTTAATTGCAAAAGCTCCTTCAATGTTTCGAACGCACTTTTTTCTGTTCGGGTTTTTTGGAATTCCCACATTAAGCAAAATGCTAAAACTCCATAAAATATAAAGACTGGAATTTTTTTTTATTTATTATTATTTTAAAGATCTAGGAACGCGGCAGTGTTCTACCGCCAAGACGATAACAAAGCGGCAGACATTAAGTGTATATTATGTTGACATAGTTTAGGCCCGTTTTCGACCCCTCACAGCTCAGCTTCTATTATAGCTAGAACCCTGATTTTTTTGCAATCGTGTTGCCCCGGGTGAGAAGACGAAAAATTACAAAATCATTGTTAACATTGAACAAGGGAACATGGTAAAAAAAAATCCTTTGAAAATCACCGAAGTCACCTTAATTTTGTTCTTCTGATTCTTTCGTTTCTTCTGATTTTTCTGGTTCTGACCAAAACTTTAGCCAGGGCTACAGCCAAAACTATTTGATGTATTTTGAATTTTTTTTTTTTTTATTCTTCTCAGCTTGATTAGAGGAAATGCCTTTTGTATGTTTTGATGGGTAGGTGGGTCTGTGCCCTCCTGGAAATGATACCGATGCTTGGGAATTCTAGCCTGGCCTACAGTTTAAACTCTTTAATATATTCAGACCATTCTTTTTTTTTATTCATCTCAAATTTATTAGAGGAAGTGCCTTTTGTATGAATTAATGCGTAAGATGTTATGTATCCCCCCCCCCCTCCCCAGAAATGATCCCGGAAATTGGGAATTTTAGCCCGGATAATGATTGATTAAAACAGGTCAATAGATATCGGATATTCATCTTTTGCTCAATTCCAAGAAGTAACTTTATTATTTTAAGTTGAACTATTTAAACAGTGTAATTAGGAAAAAGTAAAAATTACTTATTGCTTATTACAGAAAAACGTATTGAAAATTTCGCAATCTCAGCAGAGTTTTTTTTTTTTTTTTTTTCAAATATTATCAAAAATATCGCCAAACTGGAATTTTTTTTTTTAAGTATTGAAAATAGGAAAACAAAAATAGTAAATTACTCTGATCCATGTCAAACTTAAATGCTGTGACCAGTATTAAAGTGTAATTAAAAGTTTGGCAATGTTCTACACTCCTATAGTCTTTGAATTTTTATGATCAAGTGTGATTTTATTGCGTATTAAATATGTTGTGCGAAGATTACTCAAAGAGATATTAGTCATATTATGGCAAAGTGGTAAGATTATATTGTCGTATTTGGCGATGTTTAAAACCAAATTTATGTGAATAAAATGCAATTATGTAGTTTGGAAAAAAAAAGTACTTTGACTTAATATGTGAGTAACTGAAAACCTTGGCAAATTTTTAAAAATTAGAAAGATTAATGGAAAGCAGGACTCGACTGCAGTTAAGTTAGGAAACTCTACAAAAAGATTTGATATCTTCCCGAAAAACCAACTAGACGTTGAAATCCGCCAAGTCAGCCAGAAAAAGTTATGAAATCTAATGTTTGCCTCCAAGTGGCCGCATTTAGTTTCTTTGGGGTACTTGTACATAGGCAATCAGACTTGGCAGGCTAGAGTTATTTCTGATTAATCTCATTTCATTTGCACTCATTGCACTGAATTGAGATAAATTTTATAAAAACTCTAGCCTGCCAAGTACTAAGTGCCTATGTACAATTATCCCATTCGTGCATTTTGTGTACAAAATATACCCCAAAGAAAGTAAACGCAGCCGCTTGGCGGCAAACATTAGATTTCATAACTTTTTCTGGCTAACTTAGCGGGATTTTTTTTTTTTTTACAAAAGTCTATTTTTTTTGGGGGGGGGGGGGAGAGATCTATTTAACAAAAATAGGCATGGGTAATAAATAAAATGCAAATGAATAAAATGCACACTTTTTTTACAATTTTAAATGTTGAAAAAAATTCTTTTTTTTTTTACTTAGAGGTATAGTTTTTATTTTATTTCTCCAAACTATTACACTTACTCAAAATTCGATGTCTAAGAGTTTCGAGTATATTACTGGGAATATTTTTTTAAAAAAAATTATGAAGAAATATTGAAAAATGAAAAAGAAGATAGAATTTGAAATTTTATGAATTTTTTAAATTACTGTTGTTTGGATGTTGGCGAGAGTCAGCGAGCAGGAGTTCTCTAGTATTATAGCAATCTGATAAATTAAAATTTCACTCATACGCAATTATATATATATATATATAAAAGAAAAAATTAAGCGTACTGTATAGAAAAAAAAAAAAGAAAAAAAAAAAAAAAAAAATTACCCAATATGCTCATTATCTTCAGAGAATTGAATTTGTAGAAAGGCTAATAGAAATCCCAATCTCTAGTGACGTCATGGCACGAATCTTATTATTCTTGATGGTATCCTTAAGTTTGGCTCATGAAAATTCATGCTTTGAAGAGCGCGCTCCGTGATCATCGACTTTAGCATGAATGTCAAACGAAACACCTGGCCAAATACTGATAGGAATGAGAAATAGTGTTTACGGCGAATGCATGCGGTCATATGAAAGAAAAGGAAAACTTAAAAATAAAAAGATATTTTTATGAATTGGTTTATTTTTATATCCTAAGCAAACACCCCATGACAAATTATTTAAAAGTTATGTCATTTTCATTCTTTTTATGTTCACGGCAGAATTATTTTCAGTGTAGTGCAAATGGTATCCAAGGGGGTGCAAGGTAGTTAATTTTTAGTTTAAACCTTGGTTTTTACTTTTAATTACCCAAATGTTTACATAGGATAATGAAAGTATGACATTCGGTTTAAAAAAAAAAAAAAAAAAAAAAAAATCGATTTTTTATTTTTATTTTTCTACGTTTTGAAACATTCTGATTTCAAAAAAGTGGTCTAGAAAAACTATCTGTCTGTGCGTCTGTATGTCTGTGTGTACGTGGTCAGCATTACTCCCGAATAAATTGACCATAGACTTATTATTACCAATAGACTGCGCGTTCCCACTTCAATCATACAACAAGAATGAAACCAAAATGAATCACAAAATTCGTCTATCAGTCACGAGGTCTTTAATTTGGCTACGTCGTAAAATTAATCCTTTATCTAATAATCTTATTATCCTTTATCGCCTGAGTGAAGAGAAACCCGCCAAATCTGCAACCCTGCTCCCGAAAAGTCCCTACTCATGTGATTCATTTTGGTTTCATTCTCGTTGTATAATTGAAGTGGGAACGCGCAGAAGTCTATGAAATTGACCTACGATGTTCAAATTTTGTGTGCGGATTAGTGGTGGTCATGGAGCCTACCATTAAAGGTTTTCGTCAAAATCGCGCGTGCGCCTAAGGTTGAAATCACGAAAAAACACGTTTTTCAGCAATTGCTATAAAACGGCTCTAACAATTTTGATTAAAATCTCTGTTCTTTAAAGTGTTTTAAATCGTCCTCACCTCCGAAATTCCCTTGGAAATGTAATAAATGCGCAAAAACATGAAAAACGAGTGCCTTTAACACGGAGCTCTCTGCTCTTGAGCATCGCCCATCAACGATATTTTTTCTTCAGCTTCACGCACGAGAAAGAACAATGTAATATCTATTGAATACCATCGACAATTTCGCCATTTTGGTGGTGTTTTTTTCTTTTTCCCATGTAAAAATTAATGCCAAAAATATCGCCAAACAGCCCATTTTTATTTAAATGAGTGAAAATATGAACACGGTAAATAACACCATACATTTTAATGCAATGACCAACGTTATAGTGTAATTGAAAGTTGCGCGACATTCCACACCCCTAGTTTAATTAACAACCTTTGGCATCTTTTTCAATTGGCATCCGAGTCTTGGCAACCTGAAAATGGATAGGACGGACAAATAATGGGGTGGGGCAAAAGTCTTGTTCACGGTGGTTTCATTTAAACAATTTTGTTCAACATTTTGACATCTGTATATTCATGAAATGTGAGCCGACCAAACGGTATAGTGGTTAGTGTGCTAGCTTCTGGACCGCGAGGTTGCGGGTTCCGAGTCCCGTGTTAGGCATGGGTGTTTGTAAATGTATGTTGGCTTGTCTAATGACGAATGTTTCGGAGCATTATAGCCCTCGTGTTGCTGACGGCACCAGATAATTTGAATACAACCAACCAACTATGAAATGTGCATTACCATTTCAATTCGAAACCATGTATTTAAGTAATTCGACTCGTTTGAAAAAAAGAGACGGACACAGGGGTGGTTTTAAGGTGGTAGTGCGGTGGATGCAATCGCACCCCTCTTAAAATTTATTTTGCAATTAAAAAAAATCATTAAAATTATTTTTTTCTGCGTTATAAATGTTTTTTTTTTTTTTTTTTTTTTTTTTTTTTAAATTCCGTTAACAAAAACAAAATACTCAAATAATTAAAAAAAAAAAAAAAAAAAGCTAAGCAAAGTGTCACTTTAGTATTTTTTAAATTTTGTAGAACACTGGAATGCAGATAGTTTCGATTAAGATACTCCAGATACTCCTACTTCACGTCAGTATAAACCTTGAGGTCTATTCGCAGGGGTTCCCAATTTTTTCAAACGTCTAAAAGGGGGGGGGGGGGATAAACGACCTCTCTCTCGGAGACCTTCATGAGCGCTGCCAGGATAGTGCAAGGGTTAGCACGTGCATCCTCACTCCTTGAATTTTGAAAATTAAAAAATAATATAAAGAAAAGTGGTATCATACACTTTAAATAGAAGTATGATATAGGTTTTAAAATATTCAATGGATGCGGAATTTGATTCGTAAATATTTATTTTAAAATTATGCAAGATACTCAATTGAAAAATCAAGCTTAAATAAGAAAGTTACTGCATTGCACCCCTTAAGTGCCATTTACACTCCCTGAAAATAATTGTACCTGTGCTCATGAAGACCTTGAAACTAAAGAATACAGAGAGCTCGTTGCGAGGTCCTTTCACTTCCTATATTTAAAGGAGAACTTTCTCTCCTTCATGGGTATCCATTTACTGAAATTCTTATAAGGATTGGTTAACTTTGTGTGTTGCACTAGTGTAGGATGGGGTACAGAAATTGAGCTTGAAATGTTGCAAGAGAAGGTGCGATTTGCTATATTCGATTAGAGCATAGATTCGACTGCGATTTGAATACAGAGAGCTCGTTGCGAGGTCCTTTCACTTCCTATATTTAAAGGAGAACTTTCTCTCCTTCATGGGTATCCATTTACTGAAATTCTTATAAGGATTGGTTAACTTTGTGTGTTGCACTAGTGTAGGATGGGGTACAGAAATTGAGCTTGAAATGTTGCAAGAGAAGGTGCGATTTGCTATATTCGATTAGAGCATAGATTCGACTGCGATTTGAATACAGAGAGCTCGTTGCGAGGTCCTTTCACTTCCTATATTTAAAGGAGAACTTTCTCTCCTTCATGGGTATCCATTTACTGAAATTCTTATAAGGATTGGTTAACTTTGTGTGTTGCACTAGTGTAGGATGGGGTACAGAAATTGAGCTTGAAATGTTGCAAGAGAAGGTGCGATTTGCTATATTCGATTAGAGCATAGATTCGACTGCGATTTGAATACAGAGAGCTCGTTGCGAGGTCCTTTCACTTCCTATATTTAAAGGAGAACTTTCTCTCCTTCATGGGTATCCATTTACTGAAATTCTTATAAGGATTGGTTAACTTTGTGTGTTGCACTAGTGTAGGATGGGGTACAGAAATTGAGCTTGAAATGTTGCAAGAGAAGGTGCGATTTGCTATATTCGATTAGAGCATAGATTCGACTGCGATTTGAATACAGAGAGCTCGTTGCGAGGTCCTTTCACTTCCTATATTTAAAGGAGAACTTTCTCTCCTTCATGGGTATCCATTTACTGAAATTCTTATAAGGATTGGTTAACTTTGTGTGTTGCACTAGTGTAGGATGGGGTACAGAAATTGAGCTTGAAATGTTGCAAGAGAAGGTGCGATTTGCTATATTCGATTAGAGCATAGATTCGACTGCGATTTGAATACAGAGAGCTCGTTGCGAGGTCCTTTCACTTCCTATATTTAAAGGAGAACTTTCTCTCCTTCATGGGTATCCATTTACTGAAATTCTTATAAGGATTGGTTAACTTTGTGTGTTGCACTAGTGTAGGATGGGGTACAGAAATTGAGCTTGAAATGTTGCAAGAGAAGGTGCGATTTGCTATATTCGATTAGAGCATAGATTCGACTGCGATTTGAATACAGAGAGCTCGTTGCGAGGTCCTTTCACTTCCTATATTTAAAGGAGAACTTTCTCTCCTTCATGGGTATCCATTTACTGAAATTCTTATAAGGATTGGTTAACTTTGTGTGTTGCACTAGTGTAGGATGGGGTACAGAAATTGAGCTTGAAATGTTGCAAGAGAAGGTGCGATTTGCTATATTCGATTAGAGCATAGATTCGACTGCGATTTGAATACAGAGAGCTCGTTGCGAGGTCCTTTCACTTCCTATATTTAAAGGAGAACTTTCTCTCCTTCATGGGTATCCATTTACTGAAATTCTTATAAGGATTGGTTAACTTTGTGTGTTGCACTAGTGTAGGATGGGGTACAGAAATTGAGCTTGAAATGTTGCAAGAGAAGGTGCGATTTGCTATATTCGATTAGAGCATAGATTCGACTGCGATTTGAATACAGAGAGCTCGTTGCGAGGTCCTTTCACTTCCTATATTTAAAGGAGAACTTTCTCTCCTTCATGGGTATCCATTTACTGAAATTCTTATAAGGATTGGTTAACTTTGTGTGTTGCACTAGTGTAGGATGGGGTACAGAAATTGAGCTTGAAATGTTGCAAGAGAAGGTGCGATTTGCTATATTCGATTAGAGCATAGATTCGACTGCGATTTGAATACAGAGAGCTCGTTGCGAGGTCCTTTCACTTCCTATATTTAAAGGAGAACTTTCTCTCCTTCATGGGTATCCATTTACTGAAATTCTTATAAGGATTGGTTAACTTTGTGTGTTGCACTAGTGTAGGATGGGGTACAGAAATTGAGCTTGAAATGTTGCAAGAGAAGGTGCGATTTGCTATATTCGATTAGAGCATAGATTCGACTGCGATTTGAATACAGAGAGCTCGTTGCGAGGTCCTTTCACTTCCTATATTTAAAGGAGAACTTTCTCTCCTTCATGGGTATCCATTTACTGAAATTCTTATAAGGATTGGTTAACTTTGTGTGTTGCACTAGTGTAGGATGGGGTACAGAAATTGAGCTTGAAATGTTGCAAGAGAAGGTGCGATTTGCTATATTCGATTAGAGCATAGATTCGACTGCGATTTGAATACAGAGAGCTCGTTGCGAGGTCCTTTCACTTCCTATATTTAAAGGAGAACTTTCTCTCCTTCATGGGTATCCATTTACTGAAATTCTTATAAGGATTGGTTAACTTTGTGTGTTGCACTAGTGTAGGATGGGGTACAGAAATTGAGCTTGAAATGTTGCAAGAGAAGGTGCGATTTGCTATATTCGATTAGAGCATAGATTCGACTGCGATTTGAATACAGAGAGCTCGTTGCGAGGTCCTTTCACTTCCTATATTTAAAGGAGAACTTTCTCTCCTTCATGGGTATCCATTTACTGAAATTCTTATAAGGATTGGTTAACTTTGTGTGTTGCACTAGTGTAGGATGGGGTACAGAAATTGAGCTTGAAATGTTGCAAGAGAAGGTGCGATTTGCTATATTCGATTAGAGCATAGATTCGACTGCGATTTGAATACAGAGAGCTCGTTGCGAGGTCCTTTCACTTCCTATATTTAAAGGAGAACTTTCTCTCCTTCATGGGTATCCATTTACTGAAATTCTTATAAGGATTGGTTAACTTTGTGTGTTGCACTAGTGTAGGATGGGGTACAGAAATTGAGCTTGAAATGTTGCAAGAGAAGGTGCGATTTGCTATATTCGATTAGAGCATAGATTCGACTGCGATTTGAATACAGAGAGCTCGTTGCGAGGTCCTTTCACTTCCTATATTTAAAGGAGAACTTTCTCTCCTTCATGGGTATCCATTTACTGAAATTCTTATAAGGATTGGTTAACTTTGTGTGTTGCACTAGTGTAGGATGGGGTACAGAAATTGAGCTTGAAATGTTGCAAGAGAAGGTGCGATTTGCTATATTCGATTAGAGCATAGATTCGACTGCGATTTGAATACAGAGAGCTCGTTGCGAGGTCCTTTCACTTCCTATATTTAAAGGAGAACTTTCTCTCCTTCATGGGTATCCATTTACTGAAATTCTTATAAGGATTGGTTAACTTTGTGTGTTGCACTAGTGTAGGATGGGGTACAGAAATTGAGCTTGAAATGTTGCAAGAGAAGGTGCGATTTGCTATATTCGATTAGAGCATAGATTCGACTGCGATTTGAATACAGAGAGCTCGTTGCGAGGTCCTTTCACTTCCTATATTTAAAGGAGAACTTTCTCTCCTTCATGGGTATCCATTTACTGAAATTCTTATAAGGATTGGTTAACTTTGTGTGTTGCACTAGTGTAGGATGGGGTACAGAAATTGAGCTTGAAATGTTGCAAGAGAAGGTGCGATTTGCTATATTCGATTAGAGCATAGATTCGACTGCGATTTGAATACAGAGAGCTCGTTGCGAGGTCCTTTCACTTCCTATATTTAAAGGAGAACTTTCTCTCCTTCATGGGTATCCATTTACTGAAATTCTTATAAGGATTGGTTAACTTTGTGTGTTGCACTAGTGTAGGATGGGGTACAGAAATTGAGCTTGAAATGTTGCAAGAGAAGGTGCGATTTGCTATATTCGATTAGAGCATAGATTCGACTGCGATTTGAATACAGAGAGCTCGTTGCGAGGTCCTTTCACTTCCTATATTTAAAGGAGAACTTTCTCTCCTTCATGGGTATCCATTTACTGAAATTCTTATAAGGATTGGTTAACTTTGTGTGTTGCACTAGTGTAGGATGGGGTACAGAAATTGAGCTTGAAATGTTGCAAGAGAAGGTGCGATTTGCTATATTCGATTAGAGCATAGATTCGACTGCGATTTGAATACAGAGAGCTCGTTGCGAGGTCCTTTCACTTCCTATATTTAAAGGAGAACTTTCTCTCCTTCATGGGTATCCATTTACTGAAATTCTTATAAGGATTGGTTAACTTTGTGTGTTGCACTAGTGTAGGATGGGGTACAGAAATTGAGCTTGAAATGTTGCAAGAGAAGGTGCGATTTGCTATATTCGATTAGAGCATAGATTCGACTGCGATTTGAATACAGAGAGCTCGTTGCGAGGTCCTTTCACTTCCTATATTTAAAGGAGAACTTTCTCTCCTTCATGGGTATCCATTTACTGAAATTCTTATAAGGATTGGTTAACTTTGTGTGTTGCACTAGTGTAGGATGGGGTACAGAAATTGAGCTTGAAATGTTGCAAGAGAAGGTGCGATTTGCTATATTCGATTAGAGCATAGATTCGACTGCGATTTGAATACAGAGAGCTCGTTGCGAGGTCCTTTCACTTCCTATATTTAAAGGAGAACTTTCTCTCCTTCATGGGTATCCATTTACTGAAATTCTTATAAGGATTGGTTAACTTTGTGTGTTGCACTAGTGTAGGATGGGGTACAGAAATTGAGCTTGAAATGTTGCAAGAGAAGGTGCGATTTGCTATATTCGATTAGAGCATAGATTCGACTGCGATTTGAATACAGAGAGCTCGTTGCGAGGTCCTTTCACTTCCTATATTTAAAGGAGAACTTTCTCTCCTTCATGGGTATCCATTTACTGAAATTCTTATAAGGATTGGTTAACTTTGTGTGTTGCACTAGTGTAGGATGGGGTACAGAAATTGAGCTTGAAATGTTGCAAGAGAAGGTGCGATTTGCTATATTCGATTAGAGCATAGATTCGACTGCGATTTGAATACAGAGAGCTCGTTGCGAGGTCCTTTCACTTCCTATATTTAAAGGAGAACTTTCTCTCCTTCATGGGTATCCATTTACTGAAATTCTTATAAGGATTGGTTAACTTTGTGTGTTGCACTAGTGTAGGATGGGGTACAGAAATTGAGCTTGAAATGTTGCAAGAGAAGGTGCGATTTGCTATATTCGATTAGAGCATAGATTCGACTGCGATTTGAATACAGAGAGCTCGTTGCGAGGTCCTTTCACTTCCTATATTTAAAGGAGAACTTTCTCTCCTTCATGGGTATCCATTTACTGAAATTCTTATAAGGATTGGTTAACTTTGTGTGTTGCACTAGTGTAGGATGGGGTACAGAAATTGAGCTTGAAATGTTGCAAGAGAAGGTGCGATTTGCTATATTCGATTAGAGCATAGATTCGACTGCGATTTGAATACAGAGAGCTCGTTGCGAGGTCCTTTCACTTCCTATATTTAAAGGAGAACTTTCTCTCCTTC
Organism: Linyphia triangularis; assembly: GCA_963978545.1. Classification (NCBI taxonomy): domain Eukaryota; kingdom Metazoa; phylum Arthropoda; class Arachnida; order Araneae; family Linyphiidae; genus Linyphia; species Linyphia triangularis. The sequence goes on from OZ021726.1 coordinate 90,646,126, forward strand.
ATGGGTATCCATTTACTGAAATTCTTATAAGGATTGGTTAACTTTGTGTGTTGCACTAGTGTAGGATGGGGTACAGAAATTGAGCTTGAAATGTTGCAAGAGAAGGTGCGATTTGCTATATTCGATTAGAGCATAGATTCGACTGCGATTTGAATACAGAGAGCTCGTTGCGAGGTCCTTTCACTTCCTATATTTAAAGGAGAACTTTCTCTCCTTCATGGGTATCCATTTACTGAAATTCTTATAAGGATTGGTTAACTTTGTGTGTTGCACTAGTGTAGGATGGGGTACAGAAATTGAGCTTGAAATGTTGCAAGAGAAGGTGCGATTTGCTATATTCGATTAGAGCATAGATTCGACTGCGATTTGAATACAGAGAGCTCGTTGCGAGGTCCTTTCACTTCCTATATTTAAAGGAGAACTTTCTCTCCTTCATGGGTATCCATTTACTGAAATTCTTATAAGGATTGGTTAACTTTGTGTGTTGCACTAGTGTAGGATGGGGTACAGAAATTGAGCTTGAAATGTTGCAAGAGAAGGTGCGATTTGCTATATTCGATTAGAGCATAGATTCGACTGCGATTTGAATACAGAGAGCTCGTTGCGAGGTCCTTTCACTTCCTATATTTAAAGGAGAACTTTCTCTCCTTCATGGGTATCCATTTACTGAAATTCTTATAAGGATTGGTTAACTTTGTGTGTTGCACTAGTGTAGGATGGGGTACAGAAATTGAGCTTGAAATGTTGCAAGAGAAGGTGCGATTTGCTATATTCGATTAGAGCATAGATTCGACTGCGATTTGAATACAGAGAGCTCGTTGCGAGGTCCTTTCACTTCCTATATTTAAAGGAGAACTTTCTCTCCTTCATGGGTATCCATTTACTGAAATTCTTATAAGGATTGGTTAACTTTGTGTGTTGCACTAGTGTAGGATGGGGTACAGAAATTGAGCTTGAAATGTTGCAAGAGAAGGTGCGATTTGCTATATTCGATTAGAGCATAGATTCGACTGCGATTTGAATACAGAGAGCTCGTTGCGAGGTCCTTTCACTTCCTATATTTAAAGGAGAACTTTCTCTCCTTCATGGGTATCCATTTACTGAAATTCTTATAAGGATTGGTTAACTTTGTGTGTTGCACTAGTGTAGGATGGGGTACAGAAATTGAGCTTGAAATGTTGCAAGAGAAGGTGCGATTTGCTATATTCGATTAGAGCATAGATTCGACTGCGATTTGAATACAGAGAGCTCGTTGCGAGGTCCTTTCACTTCCTATATTTAAAGGAGAACTTTCTCTCCTTCATGGGTATCCATTTACTGAAATTCTTATAAGGATTGGTTAACTTTGTGTGTTGCACTAGTGTAGGATGGGGTACAGAAATTGAGCTTGAAATGTTGCAAGAGAAGGTGCGATTTGCTATATTCGATTAGAGCATAGATTCGACTGCGATTTGAATACAGAGAGCTCGTTGCGAGGTCCTTTCACTTCCTATATTTAAAGGAGAACTTTCTCTCCTTCATGGGTATCCATTTACTGAAATTCTTATAAGGATTGGTTAACTTTGTGTGTTGCACTAGTGTAGGATGGGGTACAGAAATTGAGCTTGAAATGTTGCAAGAGAAGGTGCGATTTGCTATATTCGATTAGAGCATAGATTCGACTGCGATTTGAATACAGAGAGCTCGTTGCGAGGTCCTTTCACTTCCTATATTTAAAGGAGAACTTTCTCTCCTTCATGGGTATCCATTTACTGAAATTCTTATAAGGATTGGTTAACTTTGTGTGTTGCACTAGTGTAGGATGGGGTACAGAAATTGAGCTTGAAATGTTGCAAGAGAAGGTGCGATTTGCTATATTCGATTAGAGCATAGATTCGACTGCGATTTGAATACAGAGAGCTCGTTGCGAGGTCCTTTCACTTCCTATATTTAAAGGAGAACTTTCTCTCCTTCATGGGTATCCATTTACTGAAATTCTTATAAGGATTGGTTAACTTTGTGTGTTGCACTAGTGTAGGATGGGGTACAGAAATTGAGCTTGAAATGTTGCAAGAGAAGGTGCGATTTGCTATATTCGATTAGAGCATAGATTCGACTGCGATTTGAATACAGAGAGCTCGTTGCGAGGTCCTTTCACTTCCTATATTTAAAGGAGAACTTTCTCTCCTTCATGGGTATCCATTTACTGAAATTCTTATAAGGATTGGTTAACTTTGTGTGTTGCACTAGTGTAGGATGGGGTACAGAAATTGAGCTTGAAATGTTGCAAGAGAAGGTGCGATTTGCTATATTCGATTAGAGCATAGATTCGACTGCGATTTGAATACAGAGAGCTCGTTGCGAGGTCCTTTCACTTCCTATATTTAAAGGAGAACTTTCTCTCCTTCATGGGTATCCATTTACTGAAATTCTTATAAGGATTGGTTAACTTTGTGTGTTGCACTAGTGTAGGATGGGGTACAGAAATTGAGCTTGAAATGTTGCAAGAGAAGTTGCGATTTGCTATATTCGATTAGAGCATAGATTCGACTGCGATTTGAATACAGAGAGCTCGTTGCGAGATCCTTTCACTTCCTATTTTTTAAGGGGGAACTCTCACTCTCTCTGCCATGGGTACCAATTTACTGAAATTCTTATATGGACTGGATAAGGATTGAACAGAGATTACTGCGATTTGAATCAGAGAGCTCGTTCTAAGTTCTTTCACTTCCTATTTTTTAAGGGGGAACTCTCACTCTCTCTGCCATGGGTACCAATTTACTGAAATTCTTATATGGACTGGATAAGGATTGAACAGAGATTACTGCGATTTGAATCAGAGAGCTCGTTCTAAGTTCTTTCACTTCCTATTTTTTAAGGGGGAACTCTCACTCTCTCTGCCATGGGTACCAATTTACTGAAATTCTTATATGGACTGGATAAGGATTGAACAGAGATTACTGCGATTTGAATCAGAGAGCTCGTTCTAAGTTCTTTCACTTCCTATTTTTTAAGGGGGAACTCTCACTCTCTCTGCCATGGGTACCAATTTACTGAAATTCTTATATGGACTGGATAAGGATTGAACAGAGATTACTGCGATTTGAATCAGAGAGCTCGTTCTAAGTTCTTTCACTTCCTATTTTTTAAGGGGGAACTCTCACTCTCTCTGCCATGGGTACCAATTTACTGAAATTCTTATATGGACTGGATAAGGATTGAACAGAGATTACTGCGATTTGAATACAGAGAGCTCGTTGCGAGATCCTTTCACTTCCTATTTTTTAAGGGGGAACTCTCACTCTCTCTGCCATGGGTACCAATTTACTGAAATTCTTATATGGACTGGATAAGGATTGAACAGAGATTACTGCGATTTGAATCAGAGAGCTCGTTCTAAGTTCTTTCACTTCCTATTTTTTAAGGGGGAACTCTCACTCTCTCTGCCATGGGTACCAATTTACTGAAATTCTTATATGGACTGGATAAGGATTGAACAGAGATTACTGCGATTTGAATCAGAGAGCTCGTTCTAAGTTCTTTCACTTCCTATTTTTTAAGGGGGAACTCTCACTCTCTCTGCCATGGGTACCAATTTACTGAAATTCTTATATGGACTGGATAAGGATTGAACAGAGATTACTGCGATTTGAATCAGAGAGCTCGTTCTAAGTTCTTTCACTTCCTATTTTTTAAGGGGGAACTCTCACTCTCTCTGCCATGGGTACCAATTTACTGAAATTCTTATATGGACTGGATAAGGATTGAACAGAGATTACTGCGATTTGAATCAGAGAGCTCGTTCTAAGTTCTTTCACTTCCTATTTTTTAAGGGGGAACTCTCACTCTCTCTGCCATGGGTACCAATTTACTGAAATTCTTATATGGACTGGATAAGGATTGAACAGAGATTACTGCGATTTGAATCAGAGAGCTCGTTCTAAGTTCTTTCACTTCCTATTTTTTAAGGGGGAACTCTCACTCTCTCTGCCATGGGTACCAATTTACTGAAATTCTTATATGGACTGGATAAGGATTGAACAGAGATTACTGCGATTTGAATCAGAGAGCTCGTTCTAAGTTCTTTCACTTCCTATTTTTTAAGGGGGAACTCTCACTCTCTCTGCCATGGGTACCAATTTACTGAAATTCTTATATGGACTGGATAAGGATTGAACAGAGATTACTGCGATTTGAATCAGAGAGCTCGTTCTAAGTTCTTTCACTTCCTATTTTTTAAGGGGGAACTCTCACTCTCTCTGCCATGGGTACCAATTTACTGAAATTCTTATATGGACTGGATAAGGATTGAACAGAGATTACTGCGATTTGAATCAGAGAGCTCGTTCTAAGTTCTTTCACTTCCTATTTTTTAAGGGGGAACTCTCACTCTCTCTGCCATGGGTACCAATTTACTGAAATTCTTATATGGACTGGATAAGGATTGAACAGAGATTACTGCGATTTGAATCAGAGAGCTCGTTCTAAGTTCTTTCACTTCCTATTTTTTAAGGGGGAACTCTCACTCTCTCTGCCATGGGTACCAATTTACTGAAATTCTTATATGGACTGGATAAGGATTGAACAGAGATTACTGCGATTTGAATCAGAGAGCTCGTTCTAAGTTCTTTCACTTCCTATTTTTTAAGGGGGAACTCTCACTCTCTCTGCCATGGGTACCAATTTACTGAAATTCTTATATGGACTGGATAAGGATTGAACAGAGATTACTGCGATTTGAATCAGAGAGCTCGTTCTAAGTTCTTTCACTTCCTATTTTTTAAGGGGGAACTCTCACTCTCTCTGCCATGGGTACCAATTTACTGAAATTCTTATATGGACTGGATAAGGATTGAACAGAGATTACTGCGATTTGAATCAGAGAGCTCGTTCTAAGTTCTTTCACTTCCTATTTTTTAAGGGGGGGGGGGGACTTTCTCTCTCTCCTTCATAGGTATCAATTTACTGAAATTCTTATAAGGAATGGTCAACTTTGTGTGTTGCACAAAAGTAGGATGGGGATCAGAAATTGAGCTAGGAATGTTACAAGATAAGGAGCCATTTGGAATATCGCAAGTAAAAAGAAAATGACTGTGAAAAGTCAGATATAATAGATACAAAATTACATGGGCGTCGTCAGGACAGTGCAAGAGAAACACTTGCACTGAAAATTACCATTGGCTTTTGAAAATTACCAAAATGTGAAGGAAAAATTATTTACAGCAAAAAAGAGGTCGTGTGTTTTGTATAATACAATTTAAAGTGTTCATTTGAGCAAAAAATAAATAACTATTAAGTATGAAAGTATATTTTTTTATGAATTATTTTGTGATTATTTATATGAAAGCATATTTTTTACTTAACGGGGGTCCAGAACCGAAATTTTTTCAAAAATCCAAATTTTTTTTTCTGATTTTAAAAAATAGTTCATACATTCCTGAAGAGAATGATGTTTTTATCTTATTCCTCTGTTGATTAGAACGCCACAAAATTACCTGTTATTTAAACATCACTAATGGGCGTAATACCTTGAAGCGTCTGCTTAAAGTGCGTTTTTAGAACACTAGTGTTTTTCACAGATGTTGCATATTCAAATCGATATATCTCCAGAACCATTGATAATTGGTTATTTATATTTTTGGAGCATTTAATTTATATAGTTTTAAATATTTTGTCTTCGCAGAATTTTATTTTTTTAATTCTGTTTTAAAATATGACATTTAGCGTAAAAGATAACATAAAAAAAGCAAAAATTTCAATATTTTAACTTTGAGAATTTTTTAAATTTTTTTTAAATTCACCTATTAAAATTCTGTGAAGACAAATTTTTCCTTATATAATTATGCATTACAGAAAGCTTTCACTTTGAAATTTTTTTTATTTTTATATCAAAATACGCAAACATCAATTATTATGGATTTTTCTTGGGTTTTTTTTTTTTTTAAATAACTAAATACAATATTTAAAAAAACATTTTCTCAAAGATATATAAATAGTATCTCATACATAAAATAAATTTTTGACATAAAAATGTCCATAAATAAAGTTTTTTTTATTTTCGGTACCGGACCCCCTTAACACTACTTCATGTCCAAAATCATTTAAAAATTTTTGCATATGTACAAAAATTTACTAGAACATTATAAATGGGGATTTTCATTCCTTATACAGTACTGGCTGAATTTATTCAAAAATAATACTTCAACATTCTGCCTTTACTATCCCTTAAATAATTTATGTTGAAAATATCGATACTATAGTTTAACATATTCAAAAGGGACATCTTCAGGTTTATTAAACTTGGTGAAGCCCTTCTCATGGATTAGCTCAATTTGTAATGGTGTTTTTTTATATCATGAAAATATTTTTCTTTTTATTTACTTTGATTTTAGAGGTGACTTTTCATATGAATTATATGGAGGACAAAGTTAGGCGTTTGGTTTCCCCCCCCCCCCCCCCCTCCTCTATTTCGGTATCCAATGTATTGAAGTATTATACCAAAAAAAAAAAAAACAATGGTCCTCCCACCCTCCTTTGACAGACATCTAAATCCGTCCCTGGACGGACATTAAGTAACGTAGAGTTATAAGTTTTGTTAATCGTTTGAATATCTTGATTATCCTTCAGATACTATTGTATTTTAAACTATTTTTCTTTTTTGCGCAATTGTTTGAGCACTTTCGTTTATGGATTGGGTACGAAAAAGTTTTTTATGACAAATTGCAAGTTCATATAGCACGAAGGATCCTAATTTTCTTTAAATAAATAAATAAATAAATAAATAAATAAATAAATAAATAAATAAATAAATAAATAAATTGTTTTAATTAGAATAAATAAAAGATATTTGGATGTGAGTGCATAAATTCACATTAATTTTTAAAAATAATGAATAAATTTTAAAAGCTAGTATACAGCATATTTTGCTGATAGAGATGTTTTTTATATTTAAAATTAGATGCAAACACCAAGCACACGCTGACAACAGAAACGGAGCTATGTTAACGAATATAAAAATTGGCGATGCAAATAAAGAATTTATATTAAAAACTTTGTTTTTATGGGTTATATTATTATGTGTTAAAAATGTTTTCTCTTTACCTTATGTGACACAGAGCCGCAACCATTCCTGTAAAGATATATGAATTGTAATAACATTTCTTATCAAGTGTTTTAAAGTGGATCAATGGTAGCTTTTCTATTTTGTTGAAATGCCGCAACTATTTCTGCGATAATTGAGGTAATTTAATCTCTCTGAGCCAGAAAGTTCCTTATATGACGTGCCTGGGTCAACTCCTCGTTTAGAAGCTATTTCATTCGTTAAACGCCTACCGAATACATTAAATTCGGATACAAGAGAGTCAGAAAAGATAACAGCACCGTGAATATTGAAGCAAATTGTGAAAGGATGATCATGTATGGCTGATCTGCATGTATCGCCATAATGGTATATTAATTGTTATTGATTCAAAGAACATGGGAGCGTTTACGAAACTAGGGCTGTGGAACATCGCACAACTTTCAATTACAGTATAATATCGATCAATGCATTAAAACTTATGGTGTTATTTACCATTTTTATACTTACACTAAACCTATTTTCACATCACCAAATAAAAATGTCCAGTTTGGAGATATTTTTGCAATAATTTTTTACATAGGCAAAAAAACAAACCAAAAAAAACCCATCAAGATGGTAAAATTAGCGATGGTATTCGATAGACATTACATTGTCGTTTTTTTCTGCATGAAACAGTACATAATTAATCGTTAATGGGCTGTGCTTAAGTACAGAGAGCTCTGTTTTAAAGGTACTTAAAAAAAAATTATCGCATTTTTACGAGAATTTCGAAGGTTGAAGTGATTAGAACACCTTAAGAGGCATTAGCACTGAGATTTTAGTCAAAATCGTTCGAGCCCATTTTTAGTAATTGCTGAAAACATGATTTTTTCATGACTTTTCATTATTCCATCCTTATGCGCATGCGCAATTTTGACGAAAACCTTAATTGTAGGTCCCGTGGCTACCTCCAACCCGCAAACCAGATTTGAACATCGTAGGTCAATTTGTACGGGAGTTATGCTGACCACGTACACACAAACATACAGACACACAGACGGATATTTTTTCTAGACAATTTTTTTTTTATATATCAAGGTGTTCCAAAACGTAAAGAAATGCAAAAAACAAACAAACAAATTCTATACACATATGTGTAACTAAAAGTTGTAAGCTATTCCGAGCTTACTAAGCCAACATTCAGTGGTTGAAAAATGGCTAAGAGGCTAATGATAATAAAAATGGCTAATTCAATAAACTTCCTAATCTAAAATTTGCTATAAATGTGAAACAAGGTATTCCGATCTTGATCAACTAACTTTCAAGAGTCGAAGCGGAGCCAAACGTTTTAAATGTGGAACTTCACAATTTCCAAATAAAGCTTTGGATCTGTAAATTGTGCAAAAGATCATAAAATCAAACATAGTATAATATAACCCATAAAAAGTTTTCCCTGTAAACTCTTTATATGCATTATCAATTTTAATATTCATTAACAAAGTACTGTTTCTGTTGCCGGCATTTGCTTGGTGTTGGCATCTAATTTTAAATACTAAATACATCTCTATCAGAAAAAATATGCGGTAAACTACGTACATTAAAAATGAATGTGAATTTATGCACTCACAATCAAATATGTTTTATTTTTTCTGATTAAAACAATTTTTATAATTACTGTATTAAAACAATTTTCTGAACAGGACGTTAAAAATGAATGGGAATTTATGCACTCACAATCAAATATGTTTTAATTTTTTCTGATTAAAACAATTTTTATTATTACTGTATTAAAACAATTTTGGGAACAGGACGTTAAAAATGAATGGGAATTTATGCAATCACAATCAAATATGTTTTATTTTTTCTGATTAAAACAATTTTTATTATTACTGTATTAAAACAATTTTGGGAACAGGACGTTAAAAATGAATGTGAATTTATGCACTCACAATCAAATATGTTTTAATTTTTTCTGATTAAAACAATTTTTATAATTACTGTATTAAAACAATTTTGGGAACAGGACGTTAAAAATGAATGGGAATTTATGCACTCACAATCAAATATGTTTTATTTTTTCTGATTAAAACAATTTTTATAATTACTGTATTAAAACAATTTTGGGAACAGGACGTTAAAAATGAATGTGAATTTATGCACTCACAATCAAATATGTTTTATTTTTTCTGATTAAAACAATTTTTATTATTACTGTATTAAAACAATTTTGGGAACAGGACGTTAAAAATGAATGGGAATTTATGCACTCACAATCAAATATGTTTTATTTTTTTCTGATTAAAACAATTTTTATTATTACTGTATTAAAACAATTTTGGGAACAGGACGTTAAAAATGAATGGGAATTTATGCACTCACAATCAAATATGTTTTATTTTTTCTGATTAAAACAATTTTTATTATTACTGTATTAAAACAATTTTGGGAACAGGACGTTAAAAATGAATGGGAATTTATGCACTCACAATCAAATATGTTTTATTTTTTCTGATTAAAAATTTTTTTATTATTACTGTATTAAAACAATTTTGGGAACAGGACGTTAAAAATGAATGTGAATTTATGCACTCACAATCAAATATGTTTTATTTTTTCTGATTAAAACAATTTTTATTATTACTGTATTAAAACAATTTTGGGAACAGGACGTTAAAAATGAATGGGAATTTATGCACTCACAATCAAATATGTTTTATTTTTTCTGATTAAAACAATTTTTATTATTACTGTATTAAAACAATTTTGGGAACAGGACGTTAAAAATGAATGTGAATTTATGCACTCACAATCAAATATGTTTTATTTTTTCTGATTAAAACAATTTTTATTATTACTGTATTAAAACAATTTTGGGAACAGGACGTTAAAAATGAATGTGAATTTATGCACTCACAATCAAATATGTTTTATTTTTTCTGATTAAAACAATTTTTATTATTACTGTATTAAAACAATTTTGGGAACAGGACGTTAAAAATGAATGTGAATTTATGCACTCACAATCAAATATGTTTTATTTTTTCTGATTAAAACAATTTTTATTATTACTGTATTAAAACAATTTTGGGAACAGGACGTTAAAAATGAATGTGAATTTATGCACTCACAATCAAATATGTTTTATTTTTTCTGATTAAAACAATTTTTATTATTACTGTATTAAAACAATTTTGGGAACAGGACGTTAAAAATGAATGTGAATTTATGCACTCACAATCAAATACGTTTTATTTTTTCTGATTAAAACAATTTTTATTATTACTGTATTAAAACAATTTTGGGAACAGGACGTTAAAAATGAATGGGAATTTATGCACTCACAATCAAATATGTTTTATTTTTTCTGATTAAAACAATTTTTATTATTACAGTATTAAAACAATTTTGGGAACAGGACGTTAAAAATGAATGTGAATTTATGCACTCACAATCAAATATGTTTTATTTTTTCTGATTAAAACAATTTTTATTATTACTGTATTAAAACAATTTTGGGAACAGGACGTTAAAAATGAATGTGAATTTATGCACTCACAATCAAATATGTTTTATTTTTTCTGATTAAAACAATTTTTATTATTACTGTATTAAAACAATTTTGGGAACAGGACGTTAAAAATGAATGAGAATTTATGCACTCACAATCAAATATGTTTTAATTTTTTCTGATTAAAACAATTTTTATAATTACTGTATTAAAACAATTTTGGAAAAAGGACATTAAAAATGAATGGGAATTTATGCAATCACAATCAAATGATTTATTCTGATTAAGACAATTTTATTATTACTTTATTAAAACAATTTTGGCAACAGGAAAGAATTTCTTCAATGATCGGTTGAATGCTATTTCAGCACGATTGGATGACGGCAAGTTGCTTTATTAGTATTCTATAAAAAGGTACTTTTAGTAACAGTGACAGCCGCCAAAATTTGATAGAATGCATTGCCATCGACATCGAATCTATCTGCCAAGTATCAACCCGTTTGAATTTCAGCAAGTGTGTTAATTAGGCATCCACAGATTTTTCCGGCAGCCACAAACAAACAAACAGAATAGAAGTTAATAAAAATGATTTAAAAAGAAAGTTCGCGTGATTTTGACTCACTATGTTTTCGATACAAAAAGCATAAAACTTTTCGAAGATGGAATGCTCTTATGTCCAACTTCCAACGGAATCAGGAAGCTGAAAATTGGTAACTTGCTTCCAGCCAAGCTATTACAATTCCCGCATTTTTTAAAAACGAGTGAAATTAGTTTATATTTATGAAGAATTTCTTTCTGAACCCAAATATTCAAACAATAGTTCCTTAAAAAAAATTATTGATTTAAATATTAAAAAAAGAAATTGAACCGAAACCTCGTTCCATCGCAGTCCGATCAAAACGATCCGAAGCAGCTGTGACGTCAAAACATCCTTCCGTTTTCATGGTTATTGTGAGGTTTCTTCCAAATTTTTTTACGTGTGTTTGGTAGACAATTGCTATATCCCGCACCGATTGGCGCGGTTTGCGAGAAACTTGCAAAACTGGTTTCCGCCGCTGCATTTCAAGCCAAGTTGTTTCAGATCAAGTGGCATCACTTTCGCTTCGAACCGATTGTGTCGTTTTTTCTGCGAAAACTATCGAGAGAACTTCAATTACAAATTAAAATAATAATAATAATAATAAATAATATTAATAATAATAATAATAATAAAAAAAAAAAAAGTTAAATGAGCAGAAATTTTTGCGTTTATGGCTTTTTCGAAATTATTTAAAATTGAATAAAAAACAAAAAAAAAATGAGGGAATTGTCCAGTGTTAGAATGCACAGAAGAAAAAAAAAATATTTTTCTTCTGTCCGTGCTTCTTAAAAGTCACACTCACTAATCAGTGGCTGATCACACAAAGCTTAATCCATTGGCCGTCGTTTTGTTTTAATTCTGAATAATGGTGCAATGCTTAACAAGGAGTTGATGGTGTTAGATATTTGAACAGTGGGACGAGATGGTATCGAGATTTTTCAGTTGGGACCTACTTATAGTGTGAACGTAGGAAGATTCTCGACACTTTGCGGTAACGGTTCCAAAAAACAATGAAGGCCTCACTACTTCTGGTCGCCATTTGGTGCCTTCTCTTCTCGAATTCAAATGGTAAGTTAAATATTTCTTCGTTACATTTGCATAGATTTCAAGTTAAGTTATAGATATCTTTGTACCTTAAATTAGTCTTTAGACTCGATAAATTTGGGAAATTTTTTTGTAAATTAAGAGGTTGGTTGGTTGTATTCAGATTATCTGGCGCCGTCAGCAACACGAGGGCTATAATGCGCCGAAACACCCAGTCATTAGACAAGCCAACATACATTTACAAACACCCATGCCTAACACGGGACTCGGAACCCGCAACCTCGCGGTCTAGAAGCCAGCACGCTAACCACTATACCGTTTGGTCGGCTGTAAATTAAGAGGAATTTCCTAGTACGGATCATTCTCTATATTCGCAGTGTTACAATTTTCTAATCAAGTGTACTTAGAAATTATTGTGCAGAAAACTTTGAAATTTGGTGAGTAGGTACGAAAATGATCACTTGATGAAATGACATAAATTGAAAACTTGAAAATAAGGTCTAATATATTTTATATTATATTTGAAATCGTTACGTCAATGCATATGCAGTGGCTCCACCTGGTTTTTGTCTGTTACTCTCTTAATTTTCAAATGTAATAGATAGATATTAAACGAAAATAATTTATGTCATTTCATTAAGTGATAATTTTCGTACCTACTCACCAAATAAGAAGACTTTATTGAAAGTAGTTTCTAAATGCACTGGGCTATAAGGTAACATAGCGAGTATAGGGAATGATCCTTACAAGGACTTCTTCTCAACTTTTAGAACGTGAGCTTTCAGAAATACATCACTAGAAGAAATATGGGGTTTTGCTTAGAAATATAAGTTAAACTATAAGTTAATTTTAAAAAATGGAGTATTATTCTTGTTAACGTAATTTTTAAATAAAAAAAAAAGATTTTGTGGTTGACCTTTTTCTCCTTGTGTATGGACTGTATAAAAAATAAAATTCTGAAATTTTTAAATAAATTACCGATAAAATCACGTTGTTGTTGTTATTATTATTATTTTTTTTAAATAATTTCTTACCATATTTTGAGCATTTTTGCAGTTAAATTTGTGACAAATCAGTCGTAAGCAAAAAAAGAAATAATTCCCTTGAAACCTTTTTTAGAAATTTAATGATGTTATTAATTGAAAATTATATTTTCATCAATTTTTTTTATGATAAAAAATTATATTCAAAACATATGGTAACGCATTTACTACCATGCTTTGCAGAGCAGTGATTCCCAACCTTTTTAGTCCTGTGGCCCACCTATTTTGCATGAAAAAACTTTGAGGACCACTAATTTACTATGTGCGTGAGCGTTCATTAGTAATAAACATTTTTGTACAAGAAGGATTAAAAAATAATTTTTTTTTTATAAAGAAAAGAACTTTCTTGTATTCACTTTGTTGTCGCAACTATAAGAATACTAAAAAACAAGTGGTCAAAGTTAGAAAGTAAAAAAAACTAATTGGATTTTTGACATTGTTTGTATCCCTCAAGAGAGACAATATCTGGAATAAAGCTGGATATTTTTAGCCATGCTGTTGAATTCACTCATTATTCACTCGTTAAACCGTAAAAAAAAATATATATATAATCGAATAACTTGATTGTTGTTAACAATCAATTGACTTTATTGTCCCCATCTCTACATCTGAAGCTACTATAACATTTATCTTGGCTTAGAGTCCCGACCAGCGTCCACGGCCCAGTACTATGCTACTCGCGACTAACTTTTGGGCCGCGCCTCATATGTTGGGTTGGTTGTTTCAAGATTATCTGGCGCAGTCACCAACACGCCGAAACATTCGTCATTAGACAAGCCAACATACATTTACAAACACCCATGCCTAACACGGGACTCGGAACCCGCAACCTCGCTGTCTAGAAGCTAGCACGCTAACCACTATACCGTTTGGTCGGCCCATAGGTTGGGAATCGCTGCTGTAGAGGATTAATAGAGGTAGCTGTAGAGGACTCCGATAGTCTAGTGGTTAGAGTATCGGTCCTCGGTCCGCCAATTATCGGTGTTATACCTAATGGGGGCTAGGTGCGCATTAAATCTGTCTCGGCCTCAATGTCCTCTTGTTGGTGTGGTGAGGTCGGAGAGAGAGGTTTATACTAAAAGATTTCGATCTCGTTTTCTTCTAGATGCTCAAAATTACGAGACGTATAAGGCTGTGTTGAGTATTTTATAAGAAATAGACACTCGGAACTTACGAACCAAAAAAACCAAAATACAGCATAGATTAGCAAGCAAAGTGGAAATATCTTTATGAAATGGCTCTACACACCAATAGGATATAGACTTCAATGAATTATTCATGTGAAATAGGATATAATATGTATAGATCATTTGTGGTGTTAAAGTATTGTTAAGATTTTTTCGCAGAGGCAGTGATGGCACAGTTTTTAAGATAAAAACTATTATTTATTCTCTTCAGAAAGCTCAAAAAATTTATTCACAGACAACAGTGCAATCACTCACAAGCTTCAGTAAGAACAACTTCGAATACAGCGATTATTACAAGTCCACTCTAGTAGGTAAACAAAGCGATCAGCTTTCATCGAAGTCAATCTGAAAACTTTCCCGATCTCCGGTCTTTATACACCAGGCGCGAGAGGACATTCCCGAAATATCCAGCCAATTCGTTGAAAAAGAAACATCTCGAAATTTCTCAATTGCTTTAGGTGTTGCCACCTTTTTCTGGCTGTTAATAAATGAAATAAGATAAAATTAATTATAAATTGAATTTTAAAATAATACGTCACTATATACAGACAATTTGTGCAACAGTATTTTCCGTTAAATTGCAAGATATTACATTTAAAACCGGTTAACTCGAAATTGCTTAACACTTTATCCCGTTTAACGAGAATTTTTCTGTACTATGCAGCTTAAACTTAAGGTCAATTTATTCGTTTAATACGAGTTCGTATAACACTAAATATTCCGCTTAAGACGAAACAAAATTTGGTCTTTAAAGCACTTTTTTTGTTAGATAATCTTCATTATTTAAGTCGAACTATAAAAGTTCTACGAAAACATTTCTCACGTTGAAACAATATGAAATGGGAAAAATGTCCGAGTGATTTAATCGGAGTGGAAATCCGATGGAAATCGTTCATCAAGTCGATTTCGGCGGGTATTTTAAATGCCGTCCATTTGTAAACTGGTTTTTTGAGTTAAGTTTAGGAACTCAATCGCACCTGCATGTTGAATATTGTTAGTACTATGAGTCGGAAGCAGCAATCGTTATCGTTATAAACGAAGCAAAATATTTGAAATGAAATTGAATAAAGGAAAATCTGGAAAAGATTGAAACGACTTAGACTGTAACTAAATTTGAACCTGCAAGGATGCCAAAATAAAAGACGTGTATTCAAAACAGCAGTATTAAATACACATATAGCTTTAGTAGTTTAAATCTGCATTACCTAGATGGAAAAGTTTATTGGACGCTTATCCCAAAATTCGGTTAACTCATAAAATTTCGACAGTATCTTCGACTTCGTATTAATGATGTTTTTATTTGATTCTTTTTTTAATTCGTCTACTACAAAGTAAAATTTTTATTATTGCATTTTTTTTTTACAAAAATTAATTGTAAAGTTATTAAATTAAGCTCAAATAAGGATAGATAGAGGACTGATACTAAATTATGTGTTGTACCGTAGTCTATGTAATTTATATAAATATTTTATTAGAAAGAAAAAAATACTTGACTTATGTGTTTTGCTAACAATTATTTATGATATTTTTTTTTTAATTTCAGCACAACAAGGTAAGTACTAATACAATTTTTTTTTTTTTTTTTTTTTTTTTTTTTTTGAGAATAACACTTTGAAACTGATTCAACCAAAAGAAATAACTTTAAATATTTATTATTCACATTGCAGTTCTGGACAATCTGATATAAATAATATAATGAATTAGTGAGATAAAGTGTTAATGGTAAAAATGGTGAATCTATTTAAAAAAATGTTTTTAAAAAATGGGAAAATAGTCAAAATATTACTGAAGTGGGGAAATTTGATAGCTTTTATTAGTGGTGATGGGAGAAGGGAAGGGGGGGGGTAACAATTTACACATGAACACATTTGTTGGGAAAGTTTGAATTCCTCCCCAAAGTCATAGTTACTGCAAATAAAGAACAAAGATTAATAAGGTCTCGGGAAATTTAACAGATGGAAAATATGCTTTTATACATTTCTCCTCATAAGGAATTTTCTATACATTGTATTTAGTTTTTGGGACTGAAAAGTTAAAACATTTTTTTTTTTTTTAGGTAAGGGAGACTTAGCCATCTAATTAATTAAATAATTAACACAATAAACATACATGAAATTTATTTCCTAAAGTGAATGGGGGCATTGTAACCTACTCTAATGGAGCAGGCAGGCAGAAAGGAAAAAAAAAAAAAAAAAAAAAAAAAAAACATAATTATCTAGCTCTCTGAAGAAGAGGCATTGTGTATCACATATCAGAGAAGCAGCAGTTGTCAAAAGTTAGAATAATATATTTGCTGACTGTATTATTTTCTCCATATTATTCCGGCGAAGTGTATTGACGAGTCACTAATGCTCAAACACGAAAAGACTTCAAGGGTTCATTTTGTAATAAAATCCCCAAGACTGACATCATCTTTAGACATTTTTTAACTGTCCGGCCCTCTTACATTTCGTGGATCTTTTAAGTTTTTCATAGCTGCGATATTTTTTGTATTTTATTTTGAATGAAACTCTGTATGAAAGTAGGACATACCAACCAGTTCATCTAAAACATACCATAAGTGGTTTAAAAAAAAAAAAAAAAAAAAAAAAAAAAAAAAAAAACTTTCATAGCTGGCAATTTTTTTTCTCCTTTCATTGGCATCGGAGCAGTCAGTCCAGTTGTTCCATGGTATCAATTCAAAAAAACTAGGCTACAATTTAAAAAATAAATTCAATACGCTGAAAGAATACAAAAACACTCTTAAATAAAATTTTGAAATATTTAAAATTTTGTTTTCTTTTCAGGGCCGTGGAATAACTTAATTGCATTTTATAACACTCAGATTTACTATCAGTCAATTAATTTCGAATATTGAAAATTTTATTCAATTTAGTAAAACTTTTTTTGAAACGCATGCAACTCATTTCTTAAAAATCATACTTTCACCATGTAAAGTACAGGATGTCCTTAATTCAACTTTCAAATTGTTCAACTTTCAAAAAGCTTGACATTTTACCTGTACAATCATACTCAAAAAAGGAGAAACGGCATAATAATAAAATAATACAACCCATAAAAGCAAAGTTTTAATAGAAATTCTTTACATGCATTGCCAATTTTTATATTCGTTAACACAGCGCCAATTCTATAAACACCGTGTGCTAAGTGTTTGCATCTAATTTTAAATATCAAAAATATTTCTATCAGCCAAATGTGCGGCACACTACGTTTCAAAATTTATCTATTAAAAATGAACCGTAAATTTATGCGCTCACATCCGGATATCATTTATTTATTCTTATTAAAACAATTTACATTTTTATTTATTAAAAAGAATTTGGCAACAGGAAAGAGTTTCTTCAATGGTCGGTTGAATGCTATTATCGCGCGACTGGATGATGGCAAGTTGGTTTATTAGTATTTCGTACAAGTGACCTTTTAGTGACAGTAACAGTCCCAAAATTTTGAAAGAATGCATTGTCATCAACATCGAGTTTATTTGCCAAGTTTCAGAATCATTGGATGCCGGCTTAGGGGGTTAATTAGGCCTCTGCAGATCCCGCCGTCTTCGACACACAAAATTGAAGTTAATATAAAGGATTTAGAAATTATTTCGGACCAATTTTTAATGCCATACCATTTCCCGATTCTTCGTGTGTTTCAGTTCATTCTGAACGGTGTGTTTTGAAATGGAACTTTAGTTACGGATACCCTGTGTTCATTCAAGAAATTTGGACTAAAAAAAAATTGTATTTGCTGAAAGAAAACAAAAACACTGTCAAATCAAAGTTGAAGATAATGAACTTTTATTTATTTTCAGGTCCAGGCGTAAACGGAGCTCTACAAGGAGCAGGAGGTGAGATAAAAGAAATACTTAATGGAATTTTACAACACTCAGATTTATTCTCTATTAATCAGTTTTGAATAATGAAAATTTTATTGAATTTAGCAAAAAAGTATTTTTGGAAAGGCATACTACTAATTGCTTAAAAATCATATTTGCTCCATGTAAAGTATATGATATCCATAATTAATGTTGGACTTTCAAAATTTTGTAGAAACACCACTGGTCAGAATAACCCGAAATTGTACACGTATAAATACGAAAAAGAGGACACGGTACGGGATAATAATAAGAAAACTATTTGAGACTGATTTTTTATGCCATACCATTTCCCGATTCTTCGTGTGTTTCAGTTCATTCTGAACGGTGTGTTTTGAAATGGAACTTTAGTTACGGATACCCTGTGTTCATTCAAGAAATTTGGACTAAAAAAAAATTGTATTTGCTGAAAGAAAACAAAAACACTGTCAAATCAAAGTTGAAGATAATGAACTTTTATTTATTTTCAGGTCCAGGCGGAAACGGAGCTCTACAAGGATTACAAGGTGAGATGAAAGAAATACTTAATGGAATTTTACAACACTCAGATTTATTCTCTATTAATCAGTTTTGAATAATGAAAATTTTATTGAATTTAGCAAAAAAGTATTTTTGGAAAGGCATACTACTAATTGCTTAAAAATCATATTTGCTCCATGTAAAGTATATGATATCCATAATTAATGTTGGACTTTCAAAATTTTGTAGAAACACCACTGGTCAGAATTACCTGAAATTGTACACGTATAAATACGAAAAAGAGGACACGGTACGGGATAATAATAAGAAAACTATTTGAGACTGATTTTTTATGCCATACCATTTCCCGATTCTTCGTGTGTTTCAGTTCATTCTGAACGGTGTGTTTTGAAATGGAACTTTAGTTACGGATACCCTGTGTTCATTCAAGAAATTTGGACTAAAAAAAAATTGTATTTGCTGAAAGAAAACAAAAACACTGTCAAATCAAAGTTGAAGATAATGAACTTTTATTTATTTTCAGGTCCAGGCGGAAACGGAGCTCTACAAGGATTACAAGGTGAGATGAAAGAAATACTTAATGGAATTTTACAACACTCAGATTTATTCTCTATTAATCAGTTTTGAATAATGAAAATTTTATTGAATTTAGCAAAAAAGTATTTTTGGAAAGGCATACTACTAATTGCTTAAAAATCATATTTGCTCCATGTAAAGTATATGATATCCATAATTAATGTTGGACTTTCAAAATTTTGTAGAAACACCACTGGTCAGAATAACCCGAAATTGTACACGTATAAATACGAAAAAGAGGACACGGTACGGGATAATAATAAGAAAACTATTTGAGACTGATTTTTTATGCCATACCATTTCCCGATTCTTCGTGTGTTTCAGTTCATTCTGAACGGTGTGTTTTGAAATGGAACTTTAGTTACGGATACCCTGTGTTCATTCAAGAAATTTGGACTAAAAAAAAATTGTATTTGCTGAAAGAAAACAAAAACACTGTCAAATCAAAGTTGAAGATAATGAACTTTTATTTATTTTCAGGTCCAGGCGGAAACGGAGCTCTACAAGGATTACAAGGTGAGATGAAAGAAATACTTAATGGAATTTTACAACACTCAGATTTATTCTCTATTAATCAGTTTTGAATAATGAAAATTTTATTGAATTTAGCAAAAAAGTATTTTTGGAAAGGCATACTACTAATTGCTTAAAAATCATATTTGCTCCATGTAAAGTATATGATATCCATAATTAATGTTGGACTTTCAAAATTTTGTAGAAACACCACTGGTCAGAATAACCCGAAATTGTACACGTATAAATACGAAAAAGAGGACACGGTACGGGATAATAATAAGAAAACTATTTGAGACTGATTTTTTATGCCATACCATTTCCCGATTCTTCGTGTGTTTCAGTTCATTCTGAACGGTGTGTTTTGAAATGGAACTTTAGTTACGGATACCCTGTGTTCATTCAAGAAATTTGGACTAAAAAAAAATTGTATTTGCTGAAAGAAAACAAAAACACTGTCAAATCAAAGTTGAAGATAATGAACTTTTATTTATTTTCAGGTCCAGGCGGAAACGGAGCTCTACAAGGATTACAAGGTGAGATGAAAGAAATACTTAATGGAATTTTACAACACTCAGATTTATTCTCTATTAATCAGTTTTGAATAATGAAAATTTTATTGAATTTAGCAAAAAAGTATTTTTGGAAAGGCATACTACTAATTGCTTAAAAATCATATTTGCTCCATGTAAAGTATATGATATCCATAATTAATGTTGGACTTTCAAAATTTTGTAGAAACACCACTGGTCAGAATAACCCGAAATTGTACACGTATAAATACGAAAAAGAGGACACGGTACGGGATAATAATAAGAAAACTATTTGAGACTGATTTTTTATGCCATACCATTTCCCGATTCTTCGTGTGTTTCAGTTCATTCTGAACGGTGTGTTTTGAAATGGAACTTTAGTTACGGATACCCTGTGTTCATTCAAGAAATTTGGACTAAAAAAAAATTGTATTTGCTGAAAGAAAACAAAAACACTGTCAAATCAAAGTTGAAGATAATGAACTTTTATTTATTTTCAGGTCCAGGCGGAAACGGAGCTCTACAAGGATTACAAGGTGAGATGAAAGAAATACTTAATGGAATTTTACAACACTCAGATTTATTCTCTATTAATCAGTTTTGAATAATGAAAATTTTATTGAATTTAGCAAAAAAGTATTTTTGGAAAGGCATACTACTAATTGCTTAAAAATCATATTTGCTCCATGTAAAGTATATGATATCCATAATTAATGTTGGACTTTCAAAATTTTGTAGAAACACCACTGGTCAAAATAACCCGAAATTGTACACGTATAAATACGAAAAAGAGGACACGGTACGGGATAATAATAAGAAAACTATTTGAGACTGATTTTTTATGCCATACCATTTCCCGATTCTTCGTGTGTTTCAGTTCATTCTGAACGGTGTGTTTTGAAATGGAACTTTAGTTACGGATACCCTGTGTTCATTCAAGAAATTTGGACTAAAAAAAAATTGTATTTGCTGAAAGAAAACAAAAACACTGTCAAATCAAAGTTGAAGATAATGAACTTTTATTTATTTTCAGGTCCAGGCGGAAACGGAGCTCTACAAGGATTACAAGGTGAGATGAAAGAAATACTTAATGGAATTTTACAACACTCAGATTTATTCTCTATTAATCAGTTTTGAATAATGAAAATTTTATTGAATTTAGCAAAAAAGTATTTTTGGAAAGGCATACTACTAATTGCTTAAAAATCATATTTGCTCCATGTAAAGTATATGATATCCATAATTAATGTTGGACTTTCAAAATTTTGTAGAAACACCACTGGTCAGAATAACCCGAAATTTTACCCGTATAAACACGAAAAAGAGGACACGGTACGGGATAATAATAAGAAAACTATTTGAGACTGATTTTTTATGCCATACCATTTCCCGATTCTTCGTGTGTTTCAGTTCATTCTGAACGGTGTGTTTTGAAATGGAACTTTAGTTACGGATACCCTGTGTTCATTCAAGAAATTTGGACTAAAACAAAAATTGTATTTGCTGAAAGAAAACAAAAACACTGTCAAATCAAAGTTGAAGATAATGAACTTTTATTTATTTTCAGGTCTAGGGGGAAACTTAGCTCTACAAGGATTAGGAGGTGAGATGAAAGAAATACTTAATGGAATTTTACAACACTCAGATTTATTCTCTATTAATCAGTTTTGAATAATGAAAATTTTATTGAATTTAGCAAAAAAATATTTTTGGAAAGGCATACTACTAATTGCTTAAAAATCATATTTGCTCCATGTAAAGTATATGATGTCCATAATTAATGTTGGACTTTCAAAATTTTATAGAAACACCACTGGTCAGAATTACCCGAAATTTTACCCTGGCCGATCGAAAAAACGTTGTTTTGAGAAAAACCATTTGAAAGTTTCAAAAACAGATGTTCAACAACAACGATACGCTCTGAAATATTTATAATATCTTCTTTAATATTTTGAATTTCGATCTAAAATCTTTACAATGTATTCTCAATATATTTTACTTTTTAAATAAGTAAGAGATAAAAAATCAATCTTTTCAACCCAAGATACCAGATTGCTACTCTAAAAGTCTATATTTAAACATCAATTTTATTTGGTGACTGTTAGAAGTTGGCCTTACATTTTTTAGTACAAAACATTATGTTCATAGTTTTACTTTCAATCAATCATATATTAGCGTAGAAATAATGAAAATATTGCATATTGTCAAAAAAGAGTTCCAATATTTTTTCAACATAATTTCACACGTTTTGGAAAGTGCTATGTTAAAAAGAAATAATTGTTCTAGAAAAAATTTCTGTTTGTGGTAAGCATAAATCCCGAAGGGATTGACCTACTATGTTTAATTTGTGTGGTGGTGTGACTTGTCTTTAAGGTTTTCGTCAAAATTACGCATGAGCATAAGGAATCTTTCATTGAAAAGGTTATAATATTCAAAATAAGTTATACAATTTAGTTTTTTGTAAGTAGAATTTTATGATCGTAGAATGAATATATTACAATCGCATTACAATTTGGTAATTTAAACATATACATATACATTTGTAAAAAGGGCAGCATTGTGGTTTAAACATAATCTTAATTTAGTTACGTTTGTCTGAACATATTTCGAACTATCACTTTATCGTAATTTTGTTATGAAATTGCAGAAGAAAAGGTATAATTGAAAAAAATATGTGATATGCTTATAACTAAATAAAAAGTTGAATATTAAATAATAAAATGGTAAAATATTCTTATTTTATATTTTAGCGCAACAGGGATTAGGAGGAGGAGGAGGAGGTGATGTATTAGGAGCAAATCCTGGTGAGTGTCTTAAGGAGATGTGTTTTATACAAAAAACTAGGGGTGTGGAACATCGCACAACTTTCAATTACACTATAATATTGGTTATTGCATTTAAATTTGATATGGTGTTGTTTACGATTTTATACTTTCACTCATAAAAACAGACAGTTTGACTATATTTTTGGCAATAATTTTTACATGGGCAAAAAAACGCAAAAATGTCGAAATTGGGTAGTAATTCGGTACACATTGTTCCTTCTGGTGCGGGTAACAGAAAAAAAAAATAAAAAAAAAATAAATAAAAAAAAATAATCGTTGATGACCGAAGCTCAAGGCCAGACAGCTCTGTGTTAAAAGCACTCGTTTTTGAACTTTTAACGCTTTTATCACATTTCTACGGGTATTTCGAAGGTGGGGATGTCTAGAACACTAAGCAATACTTACTACAGCGATTTTGATCAAAATCGTTAGAGCCGTTTTTTGTCAATAATTGAAAAGCATGAATTTTTCAATGGCAGCTACCTTACGTGCATGTGCGATTTTGACGAAAACCTTAATGGTAGGTCTCATGGTCACCATTAACCCGCACAACAAATTTGAACATTGTAAGTCAATTTGTTCGAGGAGTTATTCTGACCACAGACGCACATACAGACATTTTTTCTTGACAAGTTTTTTGAAATCCAAATGTTCCAAAACGTAAAAAAGAAAAAAAAAAATTAGTTTTGACCAAATTCTCTACTTTCATCACCCTATGTATACATATGGGTAATTGAAAGCAATAAATGGGGCTTATAGAGACTGCTTCCAAAGTTAATCACTTAAAATCAATAACATTTAAATTAACATCATGTCTGATAGACTGAGAGGTGACCGCAATTTTTGGACCCCATCGAACATCATTCTGAATTTTTTATAGAAATTTGAGAAAAGTGAGTCGATTCGGAATCCACTGGTCTGCTGTGGCAAAAATGGCCGAAACTGGTCGAAAATCAACAAGTTGGACTAAATCCAATTGCCAAATGCGCCATAACTTGACAAATAATTAGCATTTTTCTTTTTTTTATTTGGTAACCCTCTCTCTTTAATTTTCAATTAAGAAGGTTGCAGACGATTCAGATCTCTGGCGACGGTCTACTTGCACCTATTACAAGGGAACCAAGTTGGCAATAAACATTACATCACTGATGACGTAACTAATGTCGCCAATTTGGCTTACTTTTAAAAGATACAAGTTTTCTGAGCCAGAGATCAGAAATCGTTTGCGCTTTTTCTCATTTAAATTCAAAATGCAATGGGTTGCCAGACGAAAAAGTTTGTTCTCTTTTCGGCAAGTTATGACATATTTGGCAATCGTATTTTAGTTCAACTCATTTCAAGTCGATTATTGATCAGTTTCGGCCATTTTTGCCACGGCAGACCAGCGGATTCCTAATCTACTCACTTTTCTCCAATTTCTATAAAAAATTCAGAATGATGTTCGATGGGGTCCAAAAATTGCAGTCGCCTCTCGGACTATAAATAAGATCCAGGTTGTTTCATTACTCTTTTTATATCCTAATAAATTAAATTTTCACCAGTAAATTTATTTCAATTCCTTAGGATTTTCCACTTTTTACATACCCATCGGTGGCTCAGGAGGATCTGCACCTGGTGGAGTTCCCAACCAAGGTAAATGTTCATTAAATAAATCCATTGTGTATGAAATAAGGTTAATTAGGGGGATTTGGTACCCCATGTTTTCACAAAAAATTATAAAAATATTGATTTTCTATTTTTTCAATGTTTACAATTTTTGAAACCTTCTCCTTATTCTGGCAAAATTTTGAGATGATCCGATAATTTCAATTGCATAAAAACTGTATTTTAATGGAGAATTCGGCATAGCTGCAATAGCTCCTTCAATTTTTCGAAATAATTTTTCTCAGTTCGCTCTTTTTGAAATTCCCACCTTGCTCAAAATGCTGACAAAAATATGCATGAGTTTTTTTAATAAAGTATAAACTTTTTTTTTACAAATTTAAATATTGAAAAATATTTTTTTTAATGATTTTTTTTTTTTTTTTTTTTTTTAACCTATGGGCACATTATGTAATGTTTTTCTCCAAAACTACATTACTTATTCAAAATCCGATACCTCAAAGATTAAACAATATTACTAAGAGCATTAAAGAAAAAAAAGAAAAAAAAAAAAAAAATCAGGAAAATTAAAAAAAAAAGCTAGAATTTAAAAGTTTATAATTTTTTTTAAATTTTTTAAAAATTGATGAATTTTAAAAAACAACAACTTAATTTTGAAAATTTAGAGCACTATGTGAACTTTTTTAAAAATAAAATTTTGTTTTTGCTTAGTAACAGTTTCAAATATGTAAAAATTATAATTTTAAAGGCTTGATTAAAAAAAAAAAAAAAATAGTTTTTAGAGTATCAAGTCTCCTAAAAAAAAGTCATAGAAGATTTCAAATACTTATAATTCACGAACAATCTTCAGTATGGTATGACTTTATTACTTTCCAAGAAATACACGAACAATATATATTTTTTCAAACAAAGCAAACACTACTTTGTGTTTACATCAGCAGATGGAGCTGTATGTATCTCTGATCAAATGAGCAGTGTTAAAGTAAGCTACGGGCGGTAATTTGTAAATTTTGCTGCAAAGCGTCCATTTTGACCAAAATTGTAGCCATTTTTTGAAACGGCAACGCAGTCATTTTCAGGATATATATGTGTCAAAGCTCATCGTCATGAACTCCTTTTATCAATAGTTATTGATTTTTCAATTATGTTATTTTTCGGATCACTCAGTTAGTTTATAGTGATCGGACAAGACTGCATGTCTTCTGATTGTTAAAAAAAAAAAAGTTTTAAAAATTCCTTGTTTCGTTTTTACACCAAGAAAACGCAAGCAGTATATCCTGTGAAAACACGCGGGACATTAAAAAAACCCTCAAGTATTGAATTCCCAGCTGGAAATTGAAAAGTGCGTCTATTCTTAACTAAACAAGTTTTTGGAATATTTTAAAGCTGTCTTTTGTGAGTGTTTAAAAGCGTTTGTATATCATTTTAAACTTGTAAATAATATAACCGATAAAAACAGAGTTTTTTTTAAAAAAAAAATCCCTTTTATGCATCGTCAATTTTTATATTCACTAACACAGTGCCGATATCAGAAACATTTCTATCAGTAAAATGTGCGGCCAACTACGTCTTAAATTTATTTATTAAAAATGAACGTGAACGTCATCCAAATATCACTTATTTATTCTGATTGAATTAATTTGATTACTTATTTATTAAAAAAAAAATTTGGCAACAGGAAAGAGTTTCAACAATGGTCGGATTTTAATGCGATTGAATGACGTCAAGTTGGTGTATTAGTATTCCGAAAAGTGACCTTTTAGTGACAGTAACAGCCCCAACATTTGATATAATGCGTTGTCAACGACATAGTCAAGTTATCTGCCAAGTTTCGGCTCGATTGGATGACTTGGTTATTTAGGCTTCCACAGATTGCGCTCCCATCGATATACAAACATACAAAAGCGAAGTTAATATAAAGGATTTAAAAAAATTAATTATTTACTTTGCGATTTTTGGGTAGTTTTTGATAGATGCTGCCAAAGTTTCTGCAGTTCGATAGTTTTGACAAAGATTTTGCCAGCTGTATGAAGTCAGGTGCAGTACCATCCGTAAGCAGCACTTGCCAATACAAACAGCTAACATAAGCAAGTGAATGTACCACATGATATAATAATTCAGTTATTTCAAATAGAAACTCAGCTGTTTGAATAGGTTATTATTTGCCACAGGGGATTTTACTCCACAAAAACAATGGCAATTTCATTTAAAAAAATGTAATTAGAGACTGTGCTATCGCTGAGTGAAACGAACATTTTAATATTTTCTTTTTAAGTCCTTTACTTGATATGTGTTTTGTCGCAAACCAAGTATTTTCAATTTAAAAAAAAAAAAAAAAAAAAAAATTAGAAAAATTGGTTTTACTTGATTTAAAAAAAAAAAAAAAATCCCAATGACTTGTGGGTGAGGATTGAAAATGATCTCAATTACCTTTGAAAGGTCAAACTCGTTGAATTTCCAAAGTGTCCGAGTCAAACGTGTCTGATTTCAAGCAGCGATTTGGTTAGTTGGTTGTTTGAACTCACGGCTGGGAGTGGAAAGGAAGGACTTTGTGAACTAGCACCTGCCTCCGCGTACATATGTGAGATAAGCACCTCTCTGGAACAGGTTGAAGTTAAAAAAAAAAAGAACTAATAAAAAAAAAAGGGGGGGGGGGGGATATCAAATTATTTCGGTGCAGAAGGAATTTTGTGAAGTTGACATTTCAATGCTTTCTCCGGGTGAGGACGTGGGCGCACACCTGTAATGTAGTTATAGCCGCCAACTGCAAGCAGCGATTTTAAAGCTTGGCGTCCACTTCGCTGAGCAGAGCAGAGTGGATTAGAGCCAATTACAAGTCTGTCAACGTCCATTGTAGCACGAGCCTCGTACTACAGTAGACGTTGGCAGCCTTGGTATTGGCTCTAATCTAATCCACTCCACTCTGCTCTGCTCAGTGATAGTGGACGCCAAGCTTTAAATTGGGAATTCAAAGTTAGGTTGTTGTTATTTGAAATATTTTGTCGCTGAGCTCAAAATTATTTTGGATAAAAATTTTGTAAAGTTGTGATTATGCACGCGGCCTTTCACGGGACTTTTGTAGTCAACAGAGCCTTGGGGAGCGGGACTAATTGACAGATTATCACGTCACTGAATTGTTGAATATTTAATTATTTTATCATTCAATATTTAATTTTGTAGTTATTTATAAGCATATGAAATATCTTTTTAATAATACCCTTTTTAATAATACCCTTTTTATTAAGTCCTTTGTATTAACTTCAATTTTGTGTGCGTGGGTGGTTGGATGGCCGGCAAACCCGAGGATGCCTATACTAAACTTCAACTTAACTTGACATCACTAGACGGTAGATCGTCACAGTGCTCATAGGTATTTAATCCATTTTGGTGGCGGCGTGAAAGCATAATGTTCGCCAAACCACAACACTGTAGAGAACAAAAGGCTGTAAGGTTTGGCGAGAATTATGTCTTCACTCCGCTAAGATGGATTAATTGCCCATGAGCACGGTGAAGATCTATCGTCTAGTGATGTCAAATTAAGTTGGAGTTTAGTATAATCAGCCACCTTGCCGTCATCCTATCTTTTCTGAAACTTAGCAGACATATTCGATGTGGACAATGCATAATGACGAATTTCGGGGGCTGTCAAAGTCTCTAAAAAGTTGCTTTTACGGAATATTAATAAACCAACTTGCCCCTCAACCAGTTGCGCTGAAAGAGTATTTAACCGAACATTGAAGGAACTCTTACTTGTTACTAAAATTATTTTAGTAAATAAATAATAAAATTGTTATAATCGGAATAAATAAAAGATGTTTGGATGTGAATGTATAAAATTCACGATAATTTTTGATAAATATGTTTTGAAAATTAGTTTGCTTCACATTTTGCTGAGAGAAATCTTTTTAATATTTAAAATTTGATGCAAACACCAAACACACGCTGACAACAAAATCCGAGCTATGTTAATGAATATAAAAATTGTCAATGCATGTAAAGGATTTATATTCAAAACTTTGTTTTTATGGGTTATATTATTTTGGGGATACATTAAAAACAGTTACAGTCAATCAGGGTAACATTGAACCACATTTTCAGTATTTTCTTCTTCCCCACTAATGTTTTTATAGTATTTTCAAACTTAATGACATAAAATGGAAGAATAAACCCTAAATTATATTTTAATTTACACAAATTAGTAAATGTTGATGATGAAAGCACCAAATAATAGGAAAATAACCCGGTGCAAAGTTACCCTGCCATTTAGGGTAACTTTGAACCACTATCAGAAGTTTCATATAAAATACCTTTCTTTTATTCAGTCTAGGACTATTCAATATTTGAACTAGTAAAATCAAGTTTCTAAATATTTGAAACATCATCAGCTGCAGTTTTCAACATCCTAAAGTTTGTATATTTTAAATAATACTACAAAGAATATATTAGGTCGGAACAATGGATGATGAATCACATGAATATATTGTAAAAAAACCTATTTATTGTTCAGTTTAAACATACAAATATAGTGAAAAAATAATCTTCAGTTCATTCACTTAAATATAAACTCATTTTATCAATTTAAAAATAAAAAGATAAATAGAAAATAATAAATCTGATAGGCCGCCCTCATGCAATTAGTTAAGTACTATGGTGTTTGCAAGTCACAATGTGGCACAAATACGAATATTATATCCTTAATGTTAGAAATAGTATGACAATATAAAAATAAATTTCAAACTTCATAAAATTCCACTTTGGCATTCTTCAGATTAATAGTTTTGGATCATAAAAATAATTATTGATCTGGAAAACATCTCGTCTTCTAGCTGGAATAATAATTTCTGGAGATAATTTTTTTAAACACTCCTAATTTTTCACTACAGATCACCATTGATATTGGGCCATTTCCAATATGCACCAGATTTCTTCATGAACCACCATATATCACGTTGTCTTGTAAGTCAATTTGATCTGGGTACATTTCTCCATCGTATTAAATAATTATGTGGTCGTAAACTTTGCATATGCCATAACCAAAATCTAAAACACTTGCATGCTTTGTGTATAAAATTCCTTTCTTATTGATGTGCTCAACAGCCACCACTTGAACAATCTCTGATTTTTCAGTAACATTCTCCACAACAATTTCAGCAGTATAAACCTCTATCATGTCCTTATTGTCCAACTTTCACCTTCTCATAAAATGATAGTGTTGCACATACAATGTCATCTGCACCATCTAGTTCAGGTTGGTTGGTTTATATGCTCAACGACCAACAGCTTAACGTGGATTCTGAACTACAACGAACTTCCATGACTAACCCGGGATTCGAACCCGGCACCTTTGGCATGCGGGGCCTGAGCTCTAGCCACACAGCCATCAGGTGGATCATCTGATTTAGGACTTATACTCTTACTGTCTACCAGGAGGTCATATAGTAGAGGACTTTGGATGATCCCCTCATGTCCTCGCTATACATATTCCTTTACCATTTATTTTTTGTGCTTGGAAATTTTTCACTTCCTCAACTGAAACTCTTTTTACAGCCATCACAGGTAGGCAGATTTTTTTTTTAGTTCTGTGAATGACTGCTAGATAATTATTTCTAATATTTTTAGGTACTTCTTGAATTCACTCTCAATATTTGCATTTTATCGGATTTCGCATACAAGGGAAAATTCCATAAATTAAATTGCATTTGTATGTATATAAATGTATTTAAAAGCAAAACCAAACATAAATTGAAATAAAATATGAATTATATGAGCAGTGTATGCATTATACACTGTCATCAGCCTAACTTTGAACCGGCTCAAAGTTACACTGAATACGTGGTAAAATGGTAGTGCCTTAGTTTTTTGCTTTTTACCAAATGTTAGAAATAACCATCAGCTACTAACAATTTCACTATTTCAAGAAAATTATATAACTGATAAAGTGGTAAGTTGATGCTTACTTGCATAAATTAGTTGATTTACATCAACTTCAAATAAGCATTTAAATGGAACTTGCAAACAGTACTTCAGAAAAGCAACTGAATGGCCAAATAAATTATGTACTATTTTGCCAATTCATATTCTAAACTATAGAGCAAAAATCCAATTTCACAATCTTGCCAGCATTTTGCAGCAGTGGATCATTAGCAGTTCTTTAAATCCAAAAATACTGAAAACTAGGAGGTGGTGCAAAGTTATACCCTATGGCTCAAAGTTACCCTGAATGACTGTACAGGAGATGGTCCCATTATCTGCAAGATGGTTTTCTAGAATAACATGTCAAATGTCATGACTCGAACTCTACTACTCAATGGTCATCATTAATGTAACAAAGGAACTTTTTATTCAAACTTTTAACACTAATTCTAAAATCACACCATTTCCAATTTTTATAAAAGTGTGCACACATCAACATCTGAACTGTATGTACAGCCTATTTTTAAAATATGTATGCTCGCAAATAACTCAAATTTATTAATATTTTAGGACTTGCTAATCTTTTTTCATCTGCAAACCAAGCAGGACAACCAGGCTCAGGAAGTGTAGACGTGGCCTCAATATATGCTATTCTTAATGGTCTACAGGTAGGTGGTCAACAGGGAAGTGGTCAACAGGGATTAGGTCTACAGGGAGCTGGTCAACAGGGACCTGGTCTACAGGGATTAGGTCTACAGGGAGCTGGTCAACAGGGACCTGGTCTACAGGGATTAGGTCTACAGGGAGCTGGTCAACAGGGACCTGGTCTACAGGGATTAGGTCTACAGGGAGCTGGTCAACAGGGACCTGGTCTACAGGGATTAGGTCTACAGGGAGCTGGTCAACAGGGACCTGGTCTACAAGGAAGTGGTCCACTGGGAGATGTTGGACTGGGAGCTGGTCCACAGGGAATTGGTCTACAAGGAAGTGGTCCACTGGGAGCTGGTCAACAGGGAATTGATCTACAGGGATTAGGTCTACAGGGAGCTGGTCAACAGGGACCTGGTCTACAGGGATTAGGTCTACAGGGAGCTGGTCAACAGGGACCTGGTCTACAGGGATTAGGTCTACAGGGAGCTGGTCAACAGGGACCTGGTCTACAAGGAAGTGGTCCACTGGGAGATGGTGGACTGGGAGCTGGTCCACAGGGAATTGGTCTACAAGGAAGTGGTCCACTGGGAGATGGTGGACTGGGAGCTGGTCCACAGGGTAACCGTATCTGATTTTTGAATACCCTTTAAAATTTTCCTAGAAACATGCCTATATACATTTACCAAATATTAGATATAACAATCCGAACAACAGTGCCAATAATTTGTTTGGGAAACTGTTGCAAAACATTAAAAAAAGTTATGTGAAATTTCTAGCATTTGGGGCGTGTTGAATGAAGTTTTTTAACCTTGAATATGTGTTAAAACAAGCCGGAAGATTTATTGAATTCGAGATAGCTGTCCTGTAATTTACAGTGTGTCCGTAAAGTCGTGGTGCACTTTTTACCAGTCACAGGAAATCAACGAAACAAGATAGAAATGCGAAATCTGCACCAAACAAAAGGAGAACTCTCCAAGTTTCCGTAGCATTACGCTCATCTACACCACTGTCATTGTTTCAGAATTTCTGGATACAACATTAACCCAGTGATGGATTGGCAAGGGTTCTGTCAAGCCATGGCCACCACGATCCCCTGATCTGACTCCCTAAGACTTTCACTTGTGGGGTTATGTAAAGCGACATGCTTTCAGTGAATGCTTCAACGACTTTAATCGTTTAAAACAGAGAATCACAGACGTTGTTCACTCTGTTACACCAGACATCGATATAGATAAACAACTGGATAGACTGCTCCATTGTCAGTGCAAAGAGAAAAACGCGCCGGGGATTGCGAAGCTGGTGGGATGATTAACCAATCACAGTTCACTTTTATAGTTGGATGGGTATGCGAAAAACCTTGTAAAGTGTTTGAGTATATATTTTTTTGCACATTTTTACTAATTAAGGTCTACTATTGACATTGCTGCTGTATACAACCCAAAATTTTATTTTCAATCCTCGGCAATCCGTATTTTTTATCCCACCTGTGGCATCTGGCAACGGCTTCATTTTCCCAGCGTTAAGCAGTCTATCCAGTTATTTATCTGTATCGATGGTTACACCAGACATCGATAACCATGTGTGGGAAGAACTTGATTTGGTTGGTTGTAGTTTAACGGCGCAAGGGACATACAGCGCCAAGGAAGAACTTGAATATCGTTTAGATGTGTGTAGGGCAACAAATAGAAGTCACGTCGAACTGCACTGATTGGGTAAGAAACTTGGAGAGTTTTCCTTTCATTTGGTGAGGATTCCACATTTCTATCTCGTTTCGTTGATTTCCTGTGACCGGTCAAAAGTGCACCATGACTTTACGGACACACTGTATCGTATATATATATTTTTTTTTTGATGACGTCACCTATTAATCGACACAGTGCCGCCACAAGACAATGAGGGTTTCGTGAAACCGCAAAGTTGTTTCGTGAGGTGAACATTCTTCCACAGTTTAGAAAGATAGTTGTTGCTAGGCCCCGAAGACGGAATAGCTTCTATGATATCCCAGACGTGTTCCACGGGAATCAGGGTGTAACTTTGATGGACGAATTGTATTCGCGAGTTATAGAACAGAAACTAACGATTAAAATGCATTTGTTTCGTGAAAAAATAAATACATTTTAATGTCTAAAAGATTACTTTGTTATTCCCCCCGAGGAAGACTTTTTAATATGATTGGTCATACACAAAGACCGGCGAAACTTAAAAGTTAGTTTGAGTTTGTTTTTCCTCATTAGCACAGATGATTGAATAGCAGATGGGTGATAAATAATGAAGGTTTTATAGAATGCAACATTTGATGACAGGTTTCCTTACATTTCTCAACATAAATCTTCTGAGGGTCATGGGCGTATATATACGTCCTTTGATCCCCAGTTTTTCCCAGCAATACACAGCCCTTTTTAAATTTATAAATAAAATGTAAAATAAAATATTTTTTAAATCTTTTAATTAGGATGATAGTTTAAAACCTACTTAAAACAAATTAAATAAAAAGTAATTTAAAAAAAAATTATATATTTGAATCAGAAATATAATTTAAAAATTATTTGCAGGGAAAACTACTGTATAATTTATGCCTATTCCCTTGACGCTCAGTGGAGCTTTGCCAATATGCCAGTAAATTTCAACCAACCAACCAATTTACTCAACATAAGTTCTTTCCCATGCAATGAATTCTTTTTGTGACCTTCACAGCAAAAATCGAACTTTGTTTTCAACCCTGCATTTCTCTAACGTAACATTCATTTTGGAAAATGGGAGTTATTATTATGATTAATTTACGATTCTGCGTATAAATATGTCATCGAAATATCTCTCGAAACTCCTTTCCTAAAACAAATATTAGCATTTTTACCGTAATATGAAAAAAAATGAAGTTGAGTTTAACACATCCCTAGTAACACAAATGAGCTGGCTCAACTCTGGCTCATCCCGATAATGAACCGTTGTAGACTGGCAAGTTGCTACGAATCTTGGCTAATCTCTCCCAGTGATGGGTGAAATATACATTAAGAGAAGGGATTCTATTGGGATAATAGCTACAGAGTCTAGATGGTCTTTATAGAAACAAGACTCTTCGATTTAGAATAGGAGGAATAGAATTTAGAATTGTGAAAAAGAATTACTTTCCCCACTAGCTGCATAAATAAATATTTTACAAAACAAAGTGCAAAAAATTTAACTTTTTTTTTAAATCAAATCTAGCGAATCAAAAATCTTGGTGAAAACGGCGCTTTTTTGCTAGTGTATGGCACTTGAGTGAAAAAGTACTCTCTAATACACCTCGTGCTCAATTATTAAATAGTCTTGGCATTGAAATGACATATTATCAGAGCAAATTCAACGACCGAGTTGCCAACATCAATAAATATATATATTACAAATATTTTTTTGCCTGTGATTACAAAAAATATTGTTTGCAACACGTGGGAAAATACTTTCTCAAACTCGTTGAATTATTTGACTCTTCAAATAAGTGTTTTACCTCGTTTGAAAACCGTTTCTCCCCACTATACTAAACTTCAAATTAACTAGACATCACTTAGACGATAGATCGTCACAGTGCTCATAGGTATTTAATCCATTTTGGCGGCGTGAAAGCATAATGTTCGCCAAACCACAACCCTGTAGAGAACAAAAGGCTATAAGGTTTGGCGAGAATTATGTCTTCACTCCGCCAAAATGGATTAAATACCTATGAGCACTGTGACGATCTATCGTCTATGATGTCTAATTAAGTTGAAGTTTAGTAAAGTTGTATTAATAACTATCGTTGTTTAATTAGGTGGTGCACCTGCAGCTCCCGGTGCAGGAGGTGCAGCTCCAGCAGCTCCCGGTGCAGGAGGAGCAGCTCCAGCAGCTCCCGGTGCAGGAGGGGCAGCTCCAGCAGCTCCCGGTGCAGGAGGTGCAGCAGCGGCAGCTGGTCCAGGGGGTGCAGCAGCGGCAGCTGGTCCAGGAGGTGCAGCGGCAGCGGCTGCAGGTACATACTTTTCAGTTCTTAAAAGTAGCTTACAATCTGCAGCTCTTAGGTTTTAAAAGTAACATTAATAATAGCTACTATAATCAATACTATAACCAGCATGCAACACGTGGGAAAATACTTTTTAAAAAAACTCGTTGAATTATTTGGTTCGTGCCATCACCCTCTTCAAATAAGTGTTTTACCTCGTTTGAAAAAGTATTACTTTCCCCACTAGTTACCTAAGTAACTATTGGTGTTGTAAAATACTTGGCCGTTGTAAAATACTTTTTCAAACTCGTTGAATTATTTGACTCGTGCCATCACCCTCTTCAAATAAGTGTTTTACCTCGTTTGAAAAAGCATTACTTTCCCTACTAGTTGCCTAAGTAACTATTGGTGTTTAATTAGGAGGTGCAGCTCCAGCTCCTGCAACACCCGGTGCAGGAGGTGCAACTCCAGCACCTGCAACACCCGGTGCAGGAGGTGCAGCAGCGGCAGCTGGTCCTGGAGGTGCAGCGGCAGCGGCTGGAGGTACATACTTTTCAGTTCTAAAAAGTGACTTTCAATCTGCAGCTCTTAGGTTTTAAACGTAACATTAATAATAGCTACTATAATCAGTACTTTTCACTCTTTTTTTTTTTTTTATTTAAAAAAGGATGCTTTTCCATTATAGGGGACCGTTGATACTTCCAAGTACGGTAAGGATTCCTCGCCAAGATTTTCTTACATAAAACCATGCAAATTATGGCAACCATAAGCAGTTCACTTATTATTAAAAAATGGCGGGGCTGTTGCCATTTATCGGAGAAAATCCCCTTGACGCAGAATCCGTACCGTACTTGGAAGTTTTACCCATATTTTATCGATTGCAAACAGCCCTCTTTAACGGAAAAGTGCTTAAAAAGTAACTTTAATGCCAACATTTTTACCTGTATATACTTAAAATGCATAACTCAATTAATTTTTCCTAGTTAAAAAAATATATAATTTTAATTTGCTTTGGCTGGCTGATAGATGGCGCTTCTGCAACCAGCTTTTTCTCCTTAACTTCCATGGATGATATTTTAAAGATATGTTTACGTCGTCTAATACTCATTTTATAACCATTTTCTGTTAGTTATAGCTTGAATACATAATTTTTTTCCCCTGATAAATGATTATTGAAATACAATATTATTAACTATATTAATTTCTTAGTACATTGTTGTTACAATCGATGAATCATCGTCAGCAGCCAGCGATACAATCAATAAATAGGCGCCAATAATTTACTTTTAATACGGGGGGGGGGGGGCGAAACTTGATGAGGATGGGGGATTAGTCCAAGATGACCGGGGCACCACTTATTTCATGGTCTACTTACTGAGTTTGTTGAACGTACCTCGGTACCAAGCAATACATTTTTTCTCAATCTGCTTGATTTATGTATCAATGTTATTTTATGAAAATTAGTTCAGAAACATTTTATGGGAGAAGTAAGGACACTAATCAGCTAATTCATCATTATAAAATAACTTATTTCAATATCATGCAATATTTTGCAAATCTACCTTCATGTTGCACTAAAATGAAGAAAGCAAATTTTAATAATGGCGGATAGTAATTAATAATAATAATAAAAAGGAGCTCATACCATTTATGTAATCATTACAAAATTACTTATTCTAATTAAACTGAGAGGCGGCTGCAATTTTTGGACCCCATCAAACATCATTCTGAATTTTTTATAGAAATTATAGAAAAGTGAGTAGATTGCGAATCCCCTGGTCTGCCGTGCCGAAAATGGCCGAAATTGGTCAAAAATCGACTTTTAATAAGTTGAACTAAATCCAATTGCCAAATGCGCCATAACTTGCCAAATAATGAGCATTTTTTTATTTATTTTTATTTAGTAACCCTCACTCTTCAATTTTCAATTAAGAAGGTTGCAGACGATTCGGATGTGTGGCTATGGCTTACTTACATCTTTCACAAATGAGCCAAATTGGCAATAAACATTACGTCACTGATGACGTAACTGAAGTTGCCAATTTGGCTTACTTTTAAAAAATACAAGTTTTCCGAGCCAGAGATCAGAAATCGTTTGCGCTTTTTCTCATTGAAAATCAAATGCAGTGTGTTACCAGACGAAATTTTTTTTTCTCTTTTTGGCAAGTTATGACATATTTGGCAATCGTATTTTAGTCCAACTCATTCCAAGTCGATTTTTGATCAGTTTCGGCCATTTTTGCCATGGCAGACCAGTGGATTTGTAATCTACTCAGTTTTCTCCAATTTCTATAAAAAAAAATTCAGAATGATGTTCGATGGGGTCCAAAAATTGCAGTTAAATCTCTGACTAAATATCATACACTACTTTAAAATATATATATATTTTTTTATGAAATTGCACAAAAAAGTAGCTACACTCACTTGATTTTATTTAGGGGGGAGAGGGGGGGGGATAGTCTCAATGTGCTTACAAATATTGTGTTTACTTTCTATTTTTGTGGAATTATTTTTCTTTAAAACATTACGGAATGTTCTTTTTAC
Source organism: Linyphia triangularis (assembly GCA_963978545.1). Lineage (NCBI taxonomy): Eukaryota > Metazoa > Arthropoda > Arachnida > Araneae > Linyphiidae > Linyphia > Linyphia triangularis. The sequence goes on from OZ021726.1 coordinate 90,683,978, forward strand.
GCAATATATTATATTGGATAAAAAAATTAAAATTTACAGATTTTTAGAGCGGGGTTGAAATGATATCTTTGCCCCCGTTTTAGGTGGAGCATCCCCGTGTAGTAGGCCGTGCCTATGAATCAATATTTAAGTCAAAGGAATAATTTCGGAATTATCAGACACTATTTTTTTTTTTATCTACGACTTTGTCTTAATCGTCACATTTTTCATTTTGTCTACAGGGAAAAAATGTTCGCAACCAGGATTTGTCCGCACAATGCTTAACATGCTAAACCCTTCAAGTTAAGCGTCGATAAGGCAGAATGTTCTTGTAAAACGAAACGTCGAACTTTTCTTCTGTGTTTCAGTTTATCCATGGAAAGAGACCGATTTCATTTTATCAAACTGATAGTGTTTTTCTTTCAATTTAAATGTATGCGTGGCATAGTATTGTTGAACATTTTATGTGTGTGTAATAAAGCCAGCAAGTGTGAAATTTGTTATTTTTTGTCTGGATTTCTTATTGACTCTAATTCAGCCTGACTAAAATGTATAAGTACTAAAAGTTTAAGTTTTTCCATTTTGACGTATTGTTTTATATGTTATGTTATATCTTAGCGATTGTTCTATGGGTAAGACAAGATTGTATGGGGTAGAACAACAAGATTTAATGTGTGTCTACACATTAAATCTTGTAGTTTCCTTAATAAAATTTCCCAGATTTAAAAAAAAAAAAAACTTTCACAACTATTGACTTTATATCGAAATCACAATCCGTAGTTATAAAGTTTACTATCATCTGTAGAAAACTTTATAATTATTTGAAAAGTTATTGATTCAAATTTGTGAATTTTTTGTAATTTAATTTTATAAGTAGAGAAAAGCTAAAATAGTAAGAATAACTTTATTAAAATACTTGAATGACAACGTCACATCTAAGCGCTTTAAAGCAAATAGGATTATTCTGATTATTTATTTCAAAATGTATATTCAAATGTTGTTTTACCTCTTACTACAATCTTAAAGGTTACAGAAATGTCATTGAAAACTATTTAAGTTATGTTATAGAGGTTTAATTTTCCGCCGTTTCCCAATGGTGTCTGTGGTTGTATCTTTGCAATAATATTCTAGCTTTTGTTTTAGCAGAGGATAGAAATGGCTCTTGGCTATTTTATCTTAGAGCATTCGCCATTTTAGTTCGAGGATTCCGGAATTTTTTTGTGTGTCTTTAGAATAAAATTCGACAGTGGAAATTAAATTTTACAAAAGCAATCCTTACGGGAATTTTTAGTCACTGGGATTTACCAATAAAACCATTGAAACTACCAACCACCCCAAAATTCTTTCCTCATGGTTTAAGACCGAGTCTAGTGTATGGTGGTACATAGAGAAGTACAAATATATTCTTAAACCAAGAAAAAGTGCTGTTATTTGGAATCCTTGAAGTATGGTTACCAGCAAGTCTAAAAGAATATCCAGACACGTGTTGCCAAACTTCGCGAATATTTGTAACGAGGCTTTTTTGTCAAACAACACTACCTACATATATGCAGTTTTGTAGGTGATGTCCTCCAAGTACTGGTAACTAAAGTCCTATATAATGTCATATAGTTTCAGCTATCTAATACAACTTTGTTAAAAATTTTATCCCACCGTGCATTAAAAATTGGTACACACTTAGCTGCAACCAACATTTGATGCTTAGTTTCACGAGTTAATGGTGCTTACGGTCCGAGGTAGTGCCATCAAATCGTGAAACTAAGCGCCAAATGTTGGTTGCAATTAAATGTGTACCCATTTTTAATGAACGGGGAAAACCAAATTTTAACAGTGTACTGGAAATACTTATTTTCCCAGAACTTCATTATCCACAAAACTGCGTCTATGTAGACAGTGTTGTTTGACAAAATGGTGAATATAATATTCCAGACGCGCTTAATTTGCCAGAGCCGGACTTTCAACATTTTCCTATAAACAAAAAAAATCCGTGGCTAATATTTCTACTTCTCTATGTGCAGGGTGCTTAAACCGTGCAGGAGGAAATACTCCCCCCTCCGCAACTTCCACCGCAACGACAGCAGTAAGTGCGACTACAAAAGCACCCTTGAACGGATTACAGAAACTGCTTCAGATCCTGAGCAACAAAGCGACAGATACGCCACCGACTACTGCCGATCCTAATGCTGCAACCACTTCAGCAACAACTGCTGCCGACACTTCAGCTACATCTGCTGCCGATACCTCCGCAACAACTGCTGCAGGTGCGACTACTGCTGATGGAGACTCAACTACTGCTGGCGGATCCTCAGCTACTGCTGGTGATACTACGACTACTGCCGCTCCTGCTGCAAACATGCCGCCTAAGATGAGCATTGGGTAAAATAGAATGATTTTTGCGCCAAACTTTTTTTTGACATCAGGTAAAAGTGACCAGGCTTGAACGTAAATGTATAAAGTCCGTGAAATGTATGTAGTTGATGCCTAGTAAGTAAATAAATAGAACACCAAAATGCGTATTGTGTGTGTATTATTTTTCTGTTTCACTTCGACTTTTGATTTCTCTTATCCTTTTTAGATTAGAAAAGTGAGTGGCAAAGCCATGCGTACTTAGGCTTGTTGACCCATTTTACCCCTCTAAAATCATACTAAGTAGAAAACTGCCTATGGAATGCTCAACAAGGCAGACAGAAGGCCAAACAGTCTGACAGAGAGACATTGCAAAAGGTATCAGACTTGATGCCAATAAAATAATTAAATGTCAAAAATTAAGCATAATGCTCATGAATAATTAGCATTTGTCAAAAACATGCTCTAATGTTTCGGCCGAGTTTCTATCGCCTCTGAAAAGGATGTCCTCAACAACTCTTTTATTCTTACTAACATTTATTAATTTTGCTGTTTTTAAAATTACGCCCTTTTTGAATAGGTCAATCACGAATTGGTGAAAAAGAAACTCTTCAAAGTTTACTTTAGAAGGTTACTTTTATTTCCCACAATTTTTTTTAAAACCACAAAGTAGTTTTTATTTTATAACGCTTGGCTCGTTGAAATGATTTCAGCACTTATGCTAGCAACAAAATGAAACCATATTTCCAGCAAAACTAATAAATGAAAAGAGAAGATCATTTTAACATTTACATTAGAGGCAGTGAGGCACATAGAACAGGTTTTGTAAAATATGAAAGATTTTAGGGATTCTAAATTTGCTTTTAATATATTAGGAAATTAAAACGAGAAATTCAATTAATTACTGCAACAATAACGTATATAAATTTTTTAAAGAGGTCTGCCATTGGAGCCCATGTTAAATGCAACAACTTTGGAGGCACTAACAAAGACTCTTCAATCATCATGATACTTTCACTGTATAATATTTGGATACTTTTGAACACTTTTAATCGATTTTTTTTTTTAAATTAAAATATTTATGACTTTCTAAAAATACGTTTATTTTTTTTTTTTTTTTTTTAACTCTTAGACTAATTTAATAAATATGTATGCTATTTACCATTTATTCCTTGGGGTAAAATACTTAAATACATTAAAAAAAAATGTACAGAAAATTTCAGGCATTTCTGTCAAATAGATTTTAAGCTATGTGCCCCCAAACATGAAAAAAACGGCATTTTGACAAAATTTTGCTTTGAAGTTTAAAAATCACGCATTAAATACCTATACATTTTGTTTACTTCAAGAAATTATAAAAAAAATTACTTCAAAATAAGATATAATAACAAATTAGGCGTCATTTTAAAAAGAAGAATTTATTGGTTGTTGGTTGTATTCAGATTATCTGGCGCCGTCAGCAACACGAGGGCTATAATGCGCCGAAACATTCGTCATTAGACAAGCCAACATACATTTACAAACACCCATGCCCAACACGGGACTCGGAACCCGCAACCTCGCGGTCTAGAAGCTAGCACGCTAACCACTATACCGTTTGGTCGGCAAAAAGAAGAATTTAAATTTTAATAATAAACATTAATAAACTCAAAATTAATAATCTGAAAATATTTCACATGCCACCCCCCCCCCCCTTAAAACATTAAATGAAGTAGTTGTTCAAAATGTCTTTTTTGGGTGGGGTAGTTTGAACATCCAGGAGGGGCAGGTATGAAATACCTCTACAAACTAACATAAACGATTAAGTGTCCTTTCATTGAACACTTAGGATTAGTACTGAACACAGGATGAACACTTCCACTTGGACACGTAGGAACATGTCAACTAGCAATTAAAATGATTAATGTCAACACTAAAATGTAATTCAGAACGAACACTTTTAGGGGAAGCGGTTATCGTTGATTTTGAAAGACACGTCACAATGTTATTTCTGTTTTTGTAACTTTTATCTTAGACGTCTGGTTTTACAAAAATCTTTCGGTCAGTTTAGATTGTTTAAATAGGGAACGGAAAAGTTTAGTTGGTGATAACAAGGTCGATTGAAATAGATGTTCTTGTGTCTGCTTAGAGAGATATTCATGGCAGTACTTACTCTAAAGTCTTCAGGAAAAAAAAAAAAGAAAAAAAAAAAAAAAAAAAAAAAAAAAAACCTTTAAAGTTGTGTGAAACGTCGCACAACTTTCATTTACATTTAATAGGGGAGAGTGGGGCTTGTTGAACAAGTTTTAGATATTATTGAATGTGCATTCAAAACTATTGTAGAATTATGAAAAATGTTATGTTTGAAAAAAAAAAATGTAGCGATGTGCACTAAGTCGGCTAGTCGAACCAGTGACTCCTAGATCAGTAGACCGGTATGTTAACCACTAGACAAAAGTGACCACTAGTGTCTAGGTGTTGTATCTGTCATTTGTACACGAGACCACCACAGAAACTTTATTATATCAGTAAATGAAAACTAGAAATACAATTAATTACTGCATCAAGAATATGGAAAAGACTAATTTTTAAAACAAGACATGAAATGAGTTAATATGCCACCATTGGGTGTGGTAGTTTGAACCTTCAGGAGGGGCAATTTGAGCTCATGCTAAATAGCTCTACAAACTAAAATAAGACATAAATGTATTTTCACTGAATACTTATGATGACACTAGACACTTAGGAACACTTCAACTGATACAATATCGATCGAGCCCTCTTAGTGGAAGAAGTTGTCATTGGTTATGCAAGACACATCATAATATCTTTACTGCTTCTGTAATTTTTATCTTCTGCATCTGGTTTCAAAAGTCAGTTTAGATTTTCTATAAAAATCAACGTCATATTGCTGTTTTGTCATCTTCTCTTAATAGATTAATTATTATTAATTACAATTATTAAACTAGTCAATAAGTTATTTTTTCGAGTTTTCGAATGTTTTGTTAAATCCACAGTTCAATTAATCTCTTAGAAATTACAACTTAATCATAAAAATTGGTTGAGTAGTTTAAGAGGAGTGACTACCACCAAAAAACATTCTACGTATCAATTATATTGATTGTTGTTTGTTTCGTTCGATCATAAACAATGTTCTATTGATTAATAAAATCATAGGTCACTACTATTATATTTACATAATAAACAGTCTATTACATGAGGAAATTGTCAATCTGATGCCTGTGGGGTTAGAGGTTCATCGTTCGATCATAAACAATGTTCTATTGATTAATAAAATCATAGGTCACTACTATTCTATTTACATAATAAACAGTCTATTACATGAGGAAATTGTCAATCTGATGCCTGTGGGGTTAGAGCATTGACCTCGCTTGCCAAAGGTCCTAGGTTAGGCATGAATGTTCACTGTGATTCGGAATCCACGTCAAGCTGTAAGTCCCAGCCCGATTTTCCGTTATTGTGCACAAAAACAGGTAGTTGAGCGTACAAACAAAACAAAATGTGAGGAAATTACGGAAGTCGTACTACAATCAGATGCTTAATCATATTTATAAGATGACTCACAATTTAAATAACAGTTATAGTTATCCCGAATGTCATGTTCTCCACTAAAAAAATCATAACGAGCTAACACAAGCCCGTATTTTCATTTTCTAAATTTTTCAACTTACTTATTCTGATTTACAGCATAAGAAAAATAAAAATGAAAGCCTGCAATTTAGCCTCTTTTTTTTTTTTAACAAAATTTGCTAAATAATTAATTTTTCTAACCTTGCAATTTAAAGCACACATTAAAAATGTCAATTATTTTTTTAAAAAATAATTGAATCTATAAAGACATTGTTATAATAATTTGAAGCTTAATAAAAAAAGTTGTTCGAAAATAAATTTGCAAAAATAATTACCATTAAAAATAAATTCGTGATTTGGAAAAAATGAAAGTTAAATAAAATTTAACTTTTAAACTTTACTGGTCAAATTCCTATATTTATTCTTCATCTTCCATAACAGTTGTTTCCCTACTTTAATCCAGTTAATTAAAAAAAAAAAAAAAAACCTTCCATTCTGACACTCACTTTTTTTTTAAAAAAGGAAATTATCTGGCTGATGCACGGGACATGTATCGCTCATTTTTGTACTCTTAAACAAATAAGAGTAACAAATAAATGATGACTTTATTAGTTATGTTTTTGTTTTCGATAATTTTAGCTGTTCGCAAAGTTATATGGAAAAATAATTGTTCAAATATGCATCTCTAGGCAACTGACGCACGGGACAGGAAGAAACAAAAGAAAATAACGTTCAAGACAAAAGTCTAAATTTTCTCTGAATTTTTAAGCACTAAAATTATGAAATTCATAGGTACATTTGTGTAAATGTTAATAATATTATATGTATCAAAGTTGTTACAAAAAGGTTATTTTTGTGGATTTAATAAACAAAAACGTGAACTGACGCACGGGATATTCAGGAACCAACCAACGGGAAATACTATTATACCAGTGGGAAACAGTGATATTTTTACCGTTACAATTTTTGTATGTTTTGTGAGGCAAATTATACATGCTTTATGCTACTTGATAATCAAAGTAGGCATAATTTTGGAACATTTTGCTAGATAGATTTGTTACTACTATTAACATAATGTATAACCCTTTGTGGTAGTAATGGCTAATCCCTCAGGAAAATACTACAGAGTTTATTTATGATCTTAGAAAGAAAACTTTCTTACATGATTGGCCATGTTAGGAGAAGGACATCAAGTATTAGTCCTAAACTTCACACACGCACACACACACACACACACACACACACACACACACACACACACACACACACACACACACACACACACACACACACACACACACACACACACACACACACACACACACACACACACACACACACACACACACACACACAACTTTTAAAAACTAAATTGCCAAAATTAAGTTGTTCACACTTAACTTATAGTATTTACATAAATAATCAGAAAAAATTACCTTTTTTTTTTTTTTAATCCTACGAAACACTTGAACTACAAATATTTTTTCCATGCATCGTCTGGCACAATTGTCCACCTTGAAGTGATTATAAAGAATACATTCTTAAAAGATATTTATTTAAAAATTCTTTTTTAGCATAATCACATCTTTGTTAAGTACGATCTTGTTGGACCTGGATTGCAATTCATCTTCAGATCTTCAGAACTGGATCTACTGCAGACAAGTCCTCTACGAAAAACAATTATTCAATTTCTTAAGTTATTTGGCAATTTGCGTTCTCATACTTGGAGAACAAGGTCATAACGCAGTTATATCCTTATTAAAAAACGATAAATGTGTCTTATAGTTTTACTGAAAGAGGATTAAGACGAATTAGCAGTAAGTTGATGAATGTTCCAGTTCCATTAAGCTTCTCCTAAAATCGAAGTTAAAGATATCAAAAGAAAAGGTCCCGATAATTCGTTTTATGACTGCATTCAGATTTAAAAAAAAAAAAAAATCGTAAAACTTATCATTGAGGCCTGTTTCAATAAAGATAAGGCACTAGCGAAACGCATTTTTTATCGAAGGTGTCGAAATGCTAGTTATGAGCAATAAAATTGGTTTCCAACTTCGTATATGGAGTACTGATGAGAACTTTAATATGTTTGATCAATGCTTCTTAATGTGTTTTAACCGAGAACGTATCCGTGGTATAAAAAGCGATGCAAATGTCTATCATTTGCAATTAACTTGATCAAAAATGAAGGTAGCAATCATCCTTATAGCCCTCCTTGGGCTTTTTTGCAGCAATGCCTCAGGTAAGGAAGTTATGAACGTCTTTCAACTCTAAGCTTTTAAGATCTGTTTCAAAAGAAGCTGAACAGTGCATTATAAAATGTAACCATGGTTGGTTAGGCTTAAGAACAATATATCATTATCAATTGTTGTTACTAAAATACATAAAAAGCTACAATAATACAAGTGAAATAAGTATTAGAAGTTATAGTTTGATTAAAAAACATTTCTAATTTACTTTTTAAAAATGCGAATTATAGCTAAAAACGTTTCTATTTGAAATTGATAAAAATAGTTACGTAGCCTTAAATGTAAAAATAAATAAATTAGAGCTCACAAAATCATTGAATTACGATAGAAAAAAATGTTTGTAGGTGATAAAATTCTAAGGCATACATCTATGTATTTTGATAGAAAAAATCCAGCTAATTTACTATAGCAAATCTATTGATTAGCATCGTCATAAATAAAATAATAATTTAGAGATTTTCTAAAGATTAATACAGAAAATTCACCGACAAGTAATTTTCTACAGAATTTTATAAACGTATCAATAGAAGAGATAGTATCAATAGATAGAAATCAATAGAAATTATCAATAGATCTAATATAACAATGCACAAATAATTTTTTGGCATTTTTTTTTAATCTTGATGTTTTATAAAAAAAAGTGCGTATTGCTAAATATTTTCAAATTGAAATTCAATGAAAAAATGCATTTTACTAAAAATCTATTACATTTGTAATTCTTGTGGATTCGATATAAGAAATACTTTTGTATCATTTACAATTCAAATTATAATTCTAAATAAATTACAAATGTCAAACTGTTACTCGGGTCGTTTTGCCCTAATTTGTTAATTAAGTTTAAATTAATTTATCAAAAGTCATCAAATGATGATATTTTTTGCTTTCATATATTAGTTTTCTAAAAAAAAATTTGAGTTTCTTTCCAAAAAATGTAAGAAAAATTATTATAATATCGGTATAAACGAATGTTGGAAACAAAGGTTCTGAGAAGATTGGCTATTTCATGCCGAATTTCTAGAATCGTTCCAAAATCATCACAAAACATTTTTATTTTCGCTTTTGTCCTTTCTTAAAAAAAAAAAAAAAAAAAAAATGTGTTTCAATTTTCAAATTCTGAATCAACATTTCAAAACATCCAGTATATTTTCTAACTCTGAGCGAGATTGTTACCGCGATATTGGCCAGTGAATTTGTGCTACTTGGGTACTTAGTAGAGTATAAAGAAAATATATGGTGGTCAGAAAGAAACTTTGCCGATATATGGACCTCAAGCTGCCATTCCGTCGAACAGATCGAGAAGAGATTTCAGGTATAGTTATGCAGATGTATGAGCTCGGGATTTCGTGAATGGCAACAAAATGGCGCTCTAGGTTGCGGTTATAGTTGCAGAAACTCGAAACTCTCGAATGGCAACACCTACTTTTTCCTATCGCAAAATGCTCAAAGCATGCAAAAACCATTAAGAGCATTGGAAAGGTACGAATATCACAAAAAATGGACACGTTATGCACTCTAAAAAAACAGCTCTACGAACGGCCAACAAAAACACAATAGGGTGCACGGTAGAAATTTGCATATGACATAGGTCAAAATTCACATGGGTGCCATCAAAAGCAATTTTATCGGTTTTCTACCCTGGATATCTGACTAGCGGCCTCCGTGCGTCCCGATCGTGATTCTGTTGGCCGTTCACAGAGCTGTTTTTAGTGCGAGCGAAACACGTCCGTTTTTGTGATATTCGAACCCTTCCAACGCACTTTGGGGTTTTAGCATGCGCTGAGCATTTTGCTGTAGGAAAAGTGGGTGATGCCATTAGAAAATTTCGTGTTTCTGTAATTATAACCGTAACCGTGAACGCCATTTTTTTTAGCCCCTCACAGAATCTCGAGCTCATATCTTTGAATAACAGTTCCTGAAATCTCATCTGGATCTGTTGAACGGAACGGAAGCTAGAGGTCCATATATCGGCAAAGTTTCTCTATGATCACCCTGTGTATTTGCTTAAAATGAGATACCTGTGCTTCCAACTGTCTCATTATATTCCTCTTTCAGTAAAGCTTTGTCGTCTCAGAAAATTAGAGGATTTAATAAGGAATTTTTGCTAACGACAAGGGACCTTATTTACTAGTATAAAGTTTTCTTCCAAAAACATAGTTCCTTCTCAAGGATTATTCTTCCTAATTAAAGTCTTAAATTATAACTATTTCATTACCTTAAAAGGAAAATGTTTTCAATGAGAATGATAAGAATTTTATTTTATATCAAGGACGTTCAGTTAGTAACAGGTCAAGTTTTCAAACAACGTTCTCGTTAGGGAACTCAGTAACTTAAAAAAAAAAACAATCAATTTTGAGATTTTTATTTTATGTTACTCTATGTATTTTCCCCTTTCCATTGATGTATTATTTTGTTTTTACACAAATTAGAAGTATGTTATATTTTGTTTTAAAAAAAGCCAATTATCAATGTTAACCTTTTACCTTTCACTTTGATTTTCTCTAAGCGTGATATTTTAAATTTCAATGTACCTTTTCTAATTAATTAATTGAGATATAACAATAATTTTTTTTATAAAATTGTAGTACAGAATCTACAGATTAAACTGAGGTTAAGGTTTGGTAAAAAAATATATATCATCAGAATTTTTCTTGTTAGTTTTTTTTTTTTTTTTACTTTTTTTTTTTTTTTTTTTTTTTTTTTTTTACAAATATATGATATTTAAAAAATAATTAAGAGAATAACTGGAATTTTTTAAACCTCCGTTTAATCTATAGGTTATGTACTACAATTTAATAAAACAAATTACTGCTATATCTCTACTAGTCAGTTAGAAAAGAATTGAAGTTTAAAATATCACGTTTAGAAAAAATCAAAGTTAAAGGGTCTTGCGTAGTTTTTATTAAAAGTTGTCACTTTTAGGACAAAATATAACATGCTTCTACTTTGAGTGAAAACAAAAAAAGGAAAGGGAAAGAAACATAGGAAAACATGAAATAAAAAAAAACCAAAACGATTTCTTGTTATTGTTACGGTATTGAGTCCCCTTAAACAATGCTTTTTTTTTTTTTTTTTTAAATGAAAATTTTCCCATTTCAGGTGAAGATGCTCTTGGCGGAAATCTTTCTGGAAGCGGTATGATATTAACCCAATAAAGATGACTTTGAAATAATTAAAAACAATGACATTTTATCCTATACCTTGTTTATTTAGATCATTTAAAGAGTATTTTTTATTTTTCATTTTTTAAAAAAATTATTTAGATCATTTAAAGAGTATTTTTCATTTTTCATTTTTTTTAAAAAAATTATTTAGATCATTTAAAGAGTATTTTTCATTTTTCATTTTTTTAAAAAATTATTTAGATTATTTAAAGAGTATTTTTCATTTTTCATTTTTTTAAAAAATTATTTAGATCATTTAAAGAGTATTTTTCATTTTTCATTTTTTTAAAAAATTATTTAGATCATTTAAAGAGTATTTTTCATTTTTCATTTTTTTAAAAAATTATTTAGATCATTTAAAGAGTATTTTTCATTTTTCATTTTTTTTAAAAAATTATTTAGATCATTTAAAGAGTATTTTTCATTTTTCATTTTTTTAAAAAATTATTTAGATCATTTAAAGAGTATTTTTCATTTTTCATTTTTTTAAAAAATTATTTAGATCATTTAAAGAGTATTTTTCATTTTTCATTTTTTTTAAAAATTATTTAGATCATTTAAAGAGTATTTTTCATTTTTCATTTTTTTTAAAAATTATTTAGATCATTTAAAGAGTATTTTTCATTTTTCATTTTTTTAAAAAATTATTTAGATCATTTAAAGAGTATTTTTCATTTTTCATTTTTTTCTAAAAATTATTTAGATCATTTAAAGAGTATTTTTCATTTTTCATTTTTTTAAAAAAATTATTTAGATCATTTAAAGAGTATTTTTAATTTTTCATTTTTTTTTTAAATTATTGAGATCATTTAGAGTATTTTTCATTTTTTTTTAATTAATTTGATCATTAAAATATATATATATATTATTTTTTTTTCTTAAGAAAACAAATAATACCGAGCATAATTCTTTAAATATCATAAATAAAGAGAGGATTTGAGAACCTCTATAACCAGGAGAGGTTGCCAGTCTGTGCTTATCCCATTGACTTAACACTGGATTGTTTTATCCACAATACCTGGCGAAAAAATATCTGCTTTTAATACATTAATTTGTTTACCATATATAGCGATATAAATAGAAGATCTCAACAGTCTCGAATGGTTTGTTGATTTAAACACTTAATGATCTATTTTTATGCATAATAATAGAAAATTAGGCAAGAACCATCACCTTAACCACAATGAGGATCCATGGAAGCACCCAGGATTCGATCCCTTCACCTTTGGCATGCGAGGCCATATAGCTCTGCAAAAGTGGAAATTCGGTGGAAAATTTTTTACTTTTTTTGTTACTTCTAACGTCATCTTTATTTAGAATGCTGTAAATATATTTCGCAGTTTAGGTCATTTGATTTGCCCTCTTAGTGTTCCCAACGCAATCTGTTCAATAGAGTTGTATGTGAATTCTACGACTTTATTGTATGTATGATCGTGTAATTATTGTATGCAAATTATTTTCTATTTCTATATACGTGTATATATATATTTACTCGATCAACCCTGTTGGGCCTTGAGCCTGTTGTTGGTCTTAAAATTTGTATTTGTATTGTTATTTGTATTTGTATTCGTATTTGTATTTTAGCCTCTTTTAGGTTGAGAGTGACGAACAATAATGAGCTGGTTAATATTAATTGAAATAGGATATGGATGACGGAAAATGGTCTTTTTGTGGCATAATGACAAATGGGTCATTACATGTAAAGAGGGAAAAACTTGTGAAAATTAAAATTTAAAAAAAAAAATTTTTTTTACTGAATTTTAAGTACAAAAAGATTCAAAGTTCATTCTTAGTAGTTAGTTATTTTTTTATTTTTTTTTATATTATAATTTCTAAAAGTTGAAAACTCTCTCGAATTATTCTCGTATTCGTTGTGTTTTGATGGAAGTAGGTAGTGTGATTTTAAAATTGGGTAAAATAATTTTTTTTCTATAGTTGCACTAAGGATTTTTAAATAATTATGTACCTTAAGTAATTGTAAAACTAGTTTAAAGAAGTTTTTCAATGGTTAAAGTTTAGTGCTTCATTGATTTTAAAATGGATAATTTCATGCAACGTAAGTTCATATGATGATAAAAAATAAACATGATGCTTTCATATAATGTTAAAAGAAAACCCAGATATTTGTCAATATAAATTTTTCTTAGTTTTAAATATGCACTTAACAGAAATCCATACCTTTATTTCTTAAATATTTTTTATAATTAATTATGCAATAATTAAAAGTTACTAAGTAAGTTACTAAGAGGATAGAACTTGAGGAGAGATGTAAAATCTTACATAGAATACTTAGAATAGTAATAAACTTTAAATAAAAAGTAAAATATTTATTTACTCATGGTTTCAAAACTCTAAAGTAAATATAAATAATTTGAATTGAATTTTTTTTTCTTTTAGTAACTCCCTCAGGTTCAGTTTTAATTGCAATGATATAACGACTAAACAATTTTTCTAATCAAGCCTAAACATATCGAGTGAAAAAAATTTAATATTATATTATGTACCAATATTGATATTGATTTCTATATTTTTATATGAATATGTTATTGGAGTGTAGCTTTTAAAAGAAGTGTAAGAGTACTAATAAACATTAAGATTCACAAATAAAAACATACTAATCACTGTGAAAAAGAATTCCAATCAAAACTAGCAAACCTATTTTTCATAGCGTATCCAATGCAGAATATTAAAATGCCCACTTAAAAGTTTGTGACGAAAAAGTTTCCCTACTGCAGAATATTAAAATATCCATTTAAAAGTTTTGTGACAGAAAAGCAATTGAATTTCGTCTAAAGCTTCGTAAGAATAAAACATAGAATCTTTGTTTGGTTGGTTGTTTTCAGTTTATCTGTCGCCGTCAGCAACACGAGGGCTATAATGCGCCGAAACATTCGTCAATAGACAAGCCAACATGCATTTACAAACACCCATGCCTAACACGGGACTCGAACCCACAGCCTCGAGGTATAGAAGCTAGTACGCTAACCACTATACCGTTTGGTCGGCCATAGAATCTTGAAAGTGGTAAATTTTGATATTATGGGTCATTATAATGATTCACTGTATCCAAGTATAATAACTTTCATGAAAGATGAAGGCTTTAAAGGCAATGTGATCGTTTCAACCTTTTATTACAAATCTCAAAATTGAAATGAAAGATTTAATTCAAATTGGAAATAACCCAATCAACCACATGAAATTTTTTTTATAAAAAGAAAGATTTGAATCGCAATATCAATCTGTAGTAGTATTCATTATAAATTGGAAGAATAAAATTTACTACTTGAAGAATGAATATATATATATTTTAAAATTTTGATAATTGTAAAATAATGTAAATTATACACAAAACATTATAGTATTTTTTTAAACTTCTTAGTAACTTATGGCATAAGTTAGTTTAGTAAAAATAAGGCAAATGGTATCATTTCTGAAACATGCATATGTGTAACGTAAGTTACTTTCAATTAAATTTATATAAAAATAAATATTTTTTGAAAATAATTTTATATTGCATAATTGCAATTCTTAATGGTTAAAGAAGGGAATGTATATAACTTTAAAACACCAGAATGTTAAAAAGAACTGAATTTTAATAAAAACTAAACGGACTTTTTACTCTAATTCTTTTTGGCGCAACGTAAGTTACCACACTAAAATCAGTTTTATAAATTTTAAAAATATCATTAAAATACTAAAATTTTCATTAAAATTTAGGTTTTTAGTAGTTGATATAATAAATCAAATGAGTATTTTTCTTTGAATTACTTTTTGTTATTATATTATAGAAACAGTTAACTGAACGTGTCCAAATGTAACGTAAGTTACCATGGAATGACCCTAATAAGAAAATACAAATAGGTTTTGGTGTTTAATTCAAATATAAGACTAGTTCTGTTTTTTTTTTTTTTTTTTTTTTTTTTTTAACCAAATGCTTCACAGTGTGATTAATATCAGCCAACCGTAAAAATTGCTGGTTTTTTTTCACCAAACTGAAATCTTAATGTAAAAAAATACATTCCCAAACATTGTTATAAAAAGATACTTTTTTTTAAAGGAATATATATATAACATATATTGACATTTAATAACAAACATTATTTTTCTAGGAGACATGAAAAGTGGTGGATTAAACAATGGCGGATCGGGTGGTCTAAATGGTGGCGGATCAGGTGGATTAAACGGTGGCGGATCAGGTGGATTAAACAGTGATAGATCAGGCGGATTAAACGGTGGCGGATCAGGTGGATTAAACAGTGACAGATCAGGCGGATTAAACGGTGGCGGATCAGGTGGATTAAACAGTGACAGATCAGGTGGATTAAACGGTGGCGGATCAGGTGGATTAAACAGCGGGCAATTATTAGGTGGGATGAATGGTGGTGGATTACAAGGACAGAGTGGTAGATTAACAGATAGAATGGAGGGTGCTGAAGTAAGTGGATTAAACGATGGTGGAGTAGACAAAATAAAAGGTGGTAGGTTAGGTGGACTAAATGGTGGTGGATCAGATGTATTAAATGGTGGAGGAACAGGTAGATTAAACGGTGGTGGATCAGGAGAGTTAAATGGTGGTGGATCTGGTGGATTAAATAGATTAAACAGTGGTGGAGTTGATAGATTAAATGGTGGCGGATCAGATTTATTAAACAGAGGTGGAACAAGTGGTTTATACAATGGTGAAGCAGATAGATTAAACGGTGGAGGATTAGGTAGATTAAATGGTGGTGGATTTGACGGATTGAATGGTGGGGGATCAGGTGTATTAAATGGTGGTGCTCCAGGAAGATTAAATGGTGGAGGATCAATGGTGTTTAATGGTGGAGAAATTGGACGATTTAACAGTGGAGGATTAGGTGGCTTGAACGGTGGAGGTAGTTTTGGCGGATTAAACAGTGGTGGAACAGAAGGACTAAATGGTGGCGCATCAGGAGGATTTTCTCGTGGTTTTGGAGGACAAAACTTTGGAACTTATCCCAGTGGATTAGGAGGACAGTTCAACAGTGGATCATTTGGGGGACTGAGGAACCAGAACAGTCGAGATTTGGGGGGTCAAGGTAGTGGACCGGGAGTACTGATGGCTGGCGGACCACAACAATTAGCCGGTGGAGGTTTTGGACAACTAACTGGCAATGGATTGAGAAGAACGAACGTTGATGGGTTAGGTAGACAAAATGGCGAATGGTCGGGAAGCCAGAACGGTGGTGCTTTGAGTGGGTTAAACACGGGTGGTTTACAATTGGGGAACGACAGGGGAATTCAAGGTGGACCAAATGGAGGTGGTGATGGAAGAGTAGGTAAGAATTCTAAAAAGCTTTTTAATTTGCTTCTTACAATGGGGATTTAAGAATATAATTGTATTTTAATTATCGAATAAAACGATTCTTTTATTAAAAAGTGTCATGATATGTAATAAATATTAAGGATTTTTGTCTATTACCATTATTCATTGATACGTTATTTCATTTTGCATTGTTTAGTTCCCTAATTTCCCATTTTAAGAGTATGCGGTAAAGTATTTAAGAATATAGTTCAATTTAAAGAAAAAGAAATGCAATTAAATGTACTCTTTCTAGTTGTTTTCTTTGATTATTTTTATGTATAAAAGTGACATTTTTGAAAATTAATGAATATTGCTATTTTGTTAATCGAATTGTTCATATTGTTTTTTTTAAGGATTGTGGAACCAGAATTTCGGCGGAACAAATGATCAAGGAGGATTGTGGAAGAAATATTCTGGTGAAACTGGTATTCAAGGGGGTTTGAGGAACCAAAATTCTGGCGGAGCAAGTAATCAAGGAGGATTGTGGAACAGAAATTCTGGCCGGTCAAGCAATCAAGGGGAAATTTGGAACCAGAATCCTGGTACAGCAAATCAAGGAGGATTGGGCAGTCAAAATTTTGGTGGAGTAAATAATCAAGGAGGGTTGTGGAATCAGAACCCTGCCGGAATAGGTAATCAAAGAGGATTGGGTGATCAGAATTCTGGAGGAGCAAACAGTCAAGGAGCATTGTGGAACCAGAATTCTGGGGGAGCAAGTAATCAAGGTGGAATGTGGAATCCGAACCCTGTAGGAGCAAGTTATCAAAGAGGATTGGAAAATCAGAATTCTGGGGGAGCAAGTAATCAAGGAGGATTGTGGAAACAATTTGTAGGTGGGCTAAATAACCAAGCAGGATCATTGAATCAAAACTCAGGTGGAGCTATTAATCAAGGAGGATTGAGGATTCCAGATTCAGGCAGTAATAGGGGCCTTTCATCTACAGGTGTAGGAGGTATGTTAATAACTATGCATATTTTCAATCACTTACTTGATTATATAAGTAAATGACAGTTTTCATTGTGTGGTACATAGTGAAAATTGTTGGCTTATTTTACAGTTTAAAATTCACTGAAAATTCTTTGGCCCCCCCTTGAAAAACTAATATATTATTTGAACATTTCTCAACTTCTCACAAATGTAAAAATGACGTTATCAACTACAAACAGGAGGTCCATCTCGCTAAATTTAGTTTAACTATTCAGATCATTCCAACAATGCAGATAAAGTTGTTTTTGAAATTATTTACTGCAGTTCAATTTACGATGATTTCAGGCAGATTGTTCCGTTTATCAGTTACTTTAATGTAAAAGAAATTATTTCTATTTTCTAAGTTGTTTCATTAAGTTATCTCCCCATCGCCACCTTTTTTTGTCATGCCCAGGGGCACATAAGGCCCTCACTTCACTCAATCACTCGTCTGCAGCGATCCTTGTTTCCTCCCAGCTCGCCCATCGGGACTCGTTTCTTTAGTTCTCCGTCATTCTTCTCCAAGTTAATACATTGTGTAAATTTTGCATAGATCACCTTGATATTAAGGGATATATAATAAGTCTTAAGACCTACATATAAGAAACAATTTGTTTATATTTTAGGTATTGAAAGTGTTCTAATGTTCATTGACTTTAATTCAAAGTATTATTCAATAAAAATACATTTTTAATCATGAAACTTTCAGAGATATTTTACTAGTTTAATATAACTTTAGATGATGAGTCAGTTAAATCTTAATCATTCCTTTAATGGCATAATCGAATTGAAGCTATGGAAGATGCAAAGAAATTCCTATAGGCATTTTCTCAGAAACTTTCATTACGTACAGAGTGGCCCAACATACATGACACGTTACAAAGTTAATATAACATTAACAAAAGAGATTTTTTCAGTATGATAATATTATTAAAGGCTATAAATGAATAGTACAAAAATAATTCAAAATTTTACTGTTGAAGAAAGCACTATATATATATATATATATATATATATATATATATATATATATATATATATATATATATATATATATATATATATATATATATATATATATATATATATATATATATAAAGCTCCATATCCATATATGCTTGGCATTTTGAATGTATGTGTTTAAATATTGTTTTGCTGTTCAGTGTTAACTGCACTTTAATTCTAAAATGTATTGATATGATATTAATCAGTGTCTCAACCAGAAAATTTCTATGAGAGGTGTCTTACCTGAGTTTGCTCCAGTATTTCTCTGTATAAAAAAATAACTTTCATGCAAAATTTTCTCGTCCCACATTTGTCATATGTCATCAATACTTTTGCAGATTCTTCATCTTAATCTGTCACCTATATTCTGACAAAATATTAAAATGCTTTTTGTTCGGTTACAACACAACTTGGGACAACATTTTATCTAGATCCCTTACTATCCATATTTTCTAGATTATAAATTAATACGACATTTTTCTCGTTTATTTGAATTCGATTACAGAAGGTTGGTTGGTTGTATTCAGATTATCTGGCGCCGTCAGCAACACGAGGGCTATAATGCGCCGAAACTTTCGTCATTAGACAAGCCAACATACATTTACAAACACCCATGCCTACAAGAGACTCGAACCCGCAACCTCGCGGTCTAGAAGCTAGCACGCTAACCACTATACCGTTTGGTCGGCTCGATTACAGGAGGAAAAATATTTTAGGTTAACGGACAAACATCAATATCAGGCTGACACCTTGCATCAATTACAACAACATTTGAAACATCCCTGTTTTTACATTTCTTTTAAACGGCACTTTATATTAAACTTCAGTAGACCAAAAATAATGCTTAGGGATTGTTTGATGATAGAATAGTTATAAATTCGTTATTAATTTTCCAAGTTCTTGGACGTAATACCTACTTTAGTGTGATGCGTTAGGCAAGCTTTGGCTGAATAATGGTCGATTAAAAACGTATTGTTTTGATATTGTTTACTATTTCTAAATGTCTCTTATTCAATCATAACAAATCACCGGGATGTTAGGGATTTCAGGGGTGTTCTAACTCTACAAAACCCTCTCCCTAGTGTGCCCTAACGGTATAGTGGTTAGCTTGCTGGCTTCCAGGCCGCGAGGTTGCGGGTTCCGAGTCCCGTGTTGGGCATGGGTGTCTGTAAATGTATGTTGGCTTGTCTAATGACGAATGTTTCGGAGCATTATAGCCCTCGTGTTGCTGACGGCACCAGATAATCTGAAAACAACCAACCCTAGTGGGCCCCTGATATTAATTCTTAAAAGCCGTTGTGGTGCTCTCCTCAATGTAGAATAAATTGTAACTTAAATATTCCGTTCTTAGGTGGTGTTGGTAAAGGTGTTAATAGTGGAGCACCTGATGGTCCGGCCGATAAAACAGGACTCTCCGATGGTAAAGGATCTTCGGATAAACCAGGTAGTGGTGCAGCAAGCGGCCTTTCGGCGAAAAGTGGCACTAATAGTGGATCCAGTGGTGAAAGCTCAGATGGTTCAGTAAACAAATCAGGTAAAGTCTTTAGTTGAAATTAGTTATAGGTCATATTTTTTCAGTTTGTGAGGAATTCCGTTGTCCAGATATGACATCGTACCGTGATAACACAAAACTGGGTACATTTGACAGTAATATTTATAATGCACGTAGAAGCTCCATATAATAGAAAAAGTGTTTTTGTATTTAAATTATATTTCCTTTAACAAATATTTACATCTAAAACAAGCAATTTAAAAAAAGTTTCATTTGAGTTTTCTTATTTTGCCTTTCAAAAGTGATTATAACTTCAAACTAACAAACTAAATTAACAAAAGTGATTATAACTTCTTTAACTAACTTTCAAAGAATATTTTAACTTCAAAAGTTTGTTGTTTGTATAATTGTTCTTAAATAATTTCATTTTTGTTCTTAATGTAATTTTAAAAGTTTGTTCTTGTTATAACTTCAAAAGATCGTTTGTGGATCGTTTTGATCTGACTACGATCGGACGAGGTTTTCGTGCATTTTCTTTCCTTAATATTTAAATAACTAATTTTTTTTTTGAAGAACTTTGTTTGAATATTTGGAAATAGGAAGAAATTCTTCATAAATATAAACTAATTTTACTCGTTTTTAAAAAATACAGGAATTATCCATTATTATAAGAAAATTTTAAAATAACGCTCGTGTTCTTTAATAAAAGCTAAATAAAGCTGTACAAACTATGAATTTCAAAATGTGCACTTTCTAAAAATTCCAAATCCAACCTTTATCTTTGACAAAGTGGTACGGCAATTTTTTTCTCGAAGGTATTTGCTTAGTGTAGCAACATAATTCCTTGGAAGCTTTTACAATTATTTACACATTGTTAAATACAATTAAGATTTCTGATAGCTGCAAAGGTGTGTGTATTTTTTTCCCCCTTCTTTTCTTTTTTGAATCAGTAAGAAATTAAACTCACAAAAATTTTTACAGATAAAAAAAATTGTACAGTTAAATCGCCTTTGGATTTTTTTAAACTGTAACAGAAACTAACTAAATATACTTTCTGCTTAAAACATGATATATGAATATCTTCACTAATTTTCAAACTAGCACATCACGGGAAAATTATGTTTGTTTGAAACAGAAATTATTCACAATGACATTACATGAATGACATTACACAATGACATTCACATTATTCACAATTCTTATTTGTAAATTTAAAAATCCACTCGTGAATTCCTTAATATTGAATAAATTCGAAGACAAACAAAGTTACGTTTCCAACAAT
Source organism: Linyphia triangularis (assembly GCA_963978545.1). Lineage (NCBI taxonomy): Eukaryota > Metazoa > Arthropoda > Arachnida > Araneae > Linyphiidae > Linyphia > Linyphia triangularis. The sequence goes on from OZ021726.1 coordinate 90,705,350, forward strand.
TTTACGTAACTCTATTTATGCTTGGGAATTACATTATTTTCAACTTTTATCCATAGGAAAATGTGGAAGCCAAAATGGAATTATCCGTAAAATGATAAATTGGGTCTCTTCTACAATATCTCCTTGAATGTTCAAAAGAGTATCAATCCATAAGAGAAGAACTTATTTGCCAATATTTTTTTCCAATTCAATGTTGAATTATAGATGTAACACACCAACTTATCAAAATCAAAAACAATAAAATTGCTGTAATGAAAAAACAAAAGTCTCAGAGTTATTGATTACTTTAGTGTTGAAGAAAACTTATTCCTTATTTGCCATTTCCGCAAAAATCAAACAACAAATTTTGTCTTTGGCAGGTGAGGTGAAATAGGTAGGTCTTCTGCTATGTGTGAAAAGTACAGCTTTAACGTACCTAACTCAAAAAAATTTACAAAACATGAAAATAATGAATTATGAATTTGAAGGAAATCATCAACTTAAAAGAAAAATATCACCCTTAAAAGGTCCCAAAAAGTTTTTGATATAAATTCTTTATAAACGTTTCTAACTTTTATGTGCAAATTGCAACTTATTTAAGCGATATTGAGCTTGGGTTGAGTTTTACTTGAGTTTGACCGCTACGAAGAAATTTATTTATTCAGTATCATTATCTGCCAAGTATCAGCTCCATCGAATGATGGCCCGTGGGTAAATAATTCCTCAGAAGCGACAATAGAAAAGTTTTTAAAATCGTCTTTTTAGTGACCCCCCCCCCCCCTAAACTTGATAGAATGCATTATTATTAACATGGGGTCTATCTGGCAAGTTTCAGTTCGATTGGATGACTGCAAGTGGGTTAACTAGCCCTCTGCAGATTTCCCCACCACAAAAAAAACACTAAAAATCTGAAATAATATAAAAGTTTTAAAATTACCCTATTTTCCTGAATGCCTAGATGAACAAATTGCTCGTTTTGTTCTCCGATTCCCCAAAACAGTTAAGTACCTCACTTCGCCAACACGTCAGAATTTCTTTTATATCTTGTTATTGGCGACGTAACTGCCGATTGGGGACTTGTTTTTAAATTCTGTCAGTTTAGCAGAGCATTTTTCGTGTTTGATTTAAAGTTTTTTTATTTGCATAAGGTGTCTATTCATATAGTCTATTCAAAATGAAATTTTTCTTGTGTATTCTATAGTTTTTGAAATAGACACTCTAACTCCTAACATTTCTTATAGTGGTACTGCTTTATAGAACTGACCACTTTGTACCTGATGCAATTTTTATGATAATAGCTGTTTGAGTAAAAAAGTTAAAGGGTGACAGAATACTTCAGCTGGCCCTGTGTATTATTGTAGTTTCGAACTAACTATATCAGTAAACCTTTAACGATAGTCCGAGAGAATAAATACACCATCACAAACACAATGGACCCAAAATGCATAAAACCGACCAAACGGTATAGTGGTTAGCGTGCTAGATTCTAAACCGAGAGGTTGCGTGTTCGAGTCCCGTGTAAAACATGGGTGTTTTTTAAATGTATGTTGGCTTGTCAAATGACGAATATGTTTCGGAGCATTATAGCCTTCGTGTTACTGACGGCGCCAGATAATCTGAAAACAACCAAAATGCATAAAAAGACTTTCATACGAGACACAAAACCTAAATACTTAAAAGAAATGTCAATAATTATTTAATAATTTCATTGAGATTTTAGCTGAGTTTTTATAAATAATTAAAAGGCTTTCTTCAATATAACTGTTTTATAACCCCAATACTAAAATCTATGAGAGATATAAACATGCTTGTGTTCTAAATTTTTATAACAGATAAAGAATTGAGGATTCGTTCTAGAAAGGGAAAACGACCTAAGTACCAAAAAAATCAGAACTCTTTTTTTTTTTTTTTTACCGAAAAATGTCCTAAATTTTCAGATTATCTGGCGCCGTCAGCAACACGAGGGTTATAATGCGCCGAAACATTCGTCATTCTACCAGCCAACATACATTTACAAACTCCCATGCCTAACACGGGACTCGGAACCCGCAACCTCACGGTCTAGAAGCTAGCACGCTAACCACTATACCGTTTGGTCGGCAATTTTATATTTAATATACAGTATGGGATAAGTTGAACTGTTGTTTACTCTGTGCTTATAAATGTATGTTGGCTAGATTATAAGAAGTTGGCTAGTTATTAAGAAGTTGATTAGGCCTATCATGGAATAATACAAGGTTTCCAGCAAAGGGCTCCCTGGTTTTAAAATTAACTAACTCAAAAACAAAGATCGATAGAAGAATGAAACAAAAAGAATACTTGTTTTGAAAGCTGCAAAAATCTGATACTAAATTTTCAAAATTAGTTATAAATGTTGCCATAAGGTGGCGCTGTATACTGCAGTTCTTGTGAATAAAGAGTACTTTGAAGCTCAGAGCTATCAATCTTCCGACAGTTCCACTGTTTAAACGTTGACCGAAGTTAGCGTGATTGAAACGACTGATTGCAGAGGACAAATTTATTAAATATTTCTCGAATTTTGCAACTGCAGCGCCATCTGTTAATAACATTTGTGACTAATTTTGAAACTTTTGTTTCAGATTCTTACAGTTTTCCAAATAACTATACTTTTGGTTCATTCCTCTATTGATCTCTGTTTTTGAGTTATTTAGTTTTAAAATCAAGGAGTCCTTCGCTAGACACCCTGTATCTTTTAATGTGTTTAAACAGCAAGTTTAAAAATGTACTTTTGAATAATTAAAATATCAGCAGCGTTGTTAGACACAATATTTTTAATACTACGCTGTTGTCTTTCCCACACCAATATTTTTACATGGTGCCTTTCTTAGTACATTTTGAAGTGCAGGAAGTCTTGCTTTTTAAAACTACTATTGATATCGCAATTGGTCAAAGTATTATTAAATATGCTATGTGAAAAATGCATAGGGAAAAATAGCCGACCTTAGAATTTCAAATCCGAGGTCTGGTAACGCTGAATATCAGTATTATATAAAGGAATGTATTATTATCGTTGAAAAGTAATTATTAATGTAAAAATAATTTTAATAATTTTCATTAATTAGAAAATATTAAATGAATTATGAAATTATTTTAATATTTTTAATGAATTTGAATTTTTCATGAGTTGAAAAAATAAAAAATAAATTATTATTGTGAAGAGTCTAGAATAATGTATGATTTTCATGAAATCATCTAATTGTAGTAAGAAACTCATGGGAAAAATAGAAGTGTCGTAATTAAAATTCAGTAAGGAAAAAGAGAAAATAGTTGTTAAATAAAGCAAAAATTTATTTTTTTAGGACAATTGATGTAATTTAAAATCCCAAAATGTATGTTGCAAAACACTTTTTTTAATTAGTTTTAGTGCATGTTACTTTTAATTTATCTCATAATGAATTTCTATAATAAGTAATAATAATAATTTCTATGATGAATTATCAATAATAAATGTACAGGGATTTAAAACCATTAATTGAAAATGCAATTTATGATTAGAGTAGAATTTCTTTATAAATAAGGCTTTTAGACCAGTTGAGCAATTTTTTCCCTGAATGGTGGCCCTGCAAAGCATTAAATTTCAAAGTAATTATGTTAATGCAAGTAATTTTCGTATTATACCGTCGACATTTTGCTGGCGACAAAAAGTTTGAACCGCCTGGCCTCTTCAATGGTCTGGTTTCGGCTCGAACCATCGTCGAGGTCTTCCCTTGCCTTTCTTTGCATTGTATATAACGCAGGGAGATTATAAAAACGGAGATTTGATCAAATCCCTTAAAGTAGATGATCAATTCTCGGAAGGTGTTAAAATTACGCATTTGCGGGGTGATTTCCCTAAATAAAGTAAGTGATTTCATCAAATCCATGAACTGTTTAAATGAAAAGATGAAATTATGTTGTTTAGATATTAAAAGTATTTATTTAGTAAACTCAGGAATTATTGAATGTAGTGTGGGTGTATACAACAATTGTCATTCAAACACGAACTATTTATTCCGAACTAATTAACAAAAGAAATAGATACTTAAGTTGATATTTTTAAAAATTAAAAGGATGTTTTTTTTTGTAAAATTTTAAACATTTTTAGGGAATGTAATTAATAAATAATAATGTTCATTCATTTTTATTAAAACACGTTGTTGACTTGTGGCATCTCGAGTTACAAAGTACGTTACTTTTTTTACAGGCATATATATATATTTTTTTACATAGTATTTTGAATCGCTCACAAGAACACATCTTAAATCCTTGACCTCCAAATAAGGATAATTTTTCTACAATCTCAGGCAGATTTAGGTTAGTTTGTGGAACAGTTTCGGTAAATGTTGTAGCAGCTACTTGAAGAGCATTTCTAGGTAGCCAATCTTTTATAACTCCAACTGAGGTTCTGATGTGGTATAATTTATTTTTTTACATCTCATACAATCTTCACATTGTTATTTCCTTACACGGATGCAGGAGGGGGGGGGGGGGTAACAAGTGAAATAAAGACTGTGCGAGTACAAACTTGTTCATTTCATCTTTTCACTAAAAAAGTTAAGTGATTTGATTAAATCCCTTACTTTCTTTAGGGAAACCACCTCCACAAAGTTGTAATTTAACATTTCCCACGGTTGGTTGGTTGGTTGTTTTCAGATTATCTGGCGCCGTCAGCAACACGAGGGCTATAATGCGCCGAAACATTCGTCAAGCCAACATACATTTACAAACACCCATGCCTAACACGGGACTCGGAACCCGCAACCTCGCGGTCTAGAAGCTAGCACGCTAACCACTATACCGTTTGGTCAGCACAGCGGATGGAAACAGTGAGTTGTCTGCTGGTCTTGTTGCTGAGAGACCTATTTCCAGAGTAATAGTTAGCCGACCAAACGGTATAGTGGTTAGCTTACTAGATTCACCGTGAGGTTGCGGGTTCCCCACAAAGTGATAATTTAACATTTTCCATAAATTGATAATCTACCTTAGGAGTTTGATCAAAACTCCGCTTTCATCATTTCGCCTGCTACATATACAATATTGTGGGTGAGTATGATGTTGTATAATAGGTAAAAATTTCATCCACGTGTTTCTCTTCATTAATTGCCGTTCTCAATGTAGGTCACTGTCTAAATAGCAAAAAAGACGATAAAAAAGACGACAAAACGAACAGCACAGACGATGGACAGTCCACCACCACCACCAGCAGCAGCAACAGTCCGGATGATGATGACGAAAAGACAGAGGACGAGCCAAGCAAGAAAGGGAAGTGGATACTGGTATCGAAAGACAGCAAAGACAAAAGTGAAGATGGTGATACCGAGGAAAAGAGCGAAGGATCCGGGAGCGAGAAGAGCAAGGAATCTCCCAAGCATCATCCGAAAAACCTCGACGGTGCAATAAAAGCGTTAGGGATGAAGCATTGATATAGAACGCAGTTTGGACTGCTGATGGGAAAATTAGGATATATTACAAATTGCATATATAGGATTTTAGTTATGTACGTTCATACTAACATTTTTTGTATGCTATTAAATGTATTAATGAATGAATAAAGAAGTAATACACGCATTGAAATGTCTTGCTTATCTTTGAAAACTAGGGGTGTAGAATATAGCACAATTTTCAATTACACCATAAAAATGGACACTAAATTAAAATTTAACATGGATTGTTGTATCCGTTTTCATATTTTCATGAATATTTTTAAAAGAGTGCAGTTTGACGATTATATATATATATATATATATAGATAGATATAAAAACGACCAATATATATATATATATATATATATATATATATATATATATATATATATATATATATATATATATATATATATATATATATATATATATATATATATATATATATATATATATATATATATATATATATATACATACATACATATATAGATAGATATAAAAACGACCTATATATATATATATATATATATATATATATACATACATACATACATATATAGATAGATAGATATAAAAACGACCAATATATATATATATATATATATATACATGCATACATATATAGATAGATAGATATAAAAACGACCGACCAAAATAGCAATATTGGCGATATGTTTTTCGATTCAACATGACTTTGAAAGAACGATCAAGAGTAGTGATTTAGTTTAAAAAAGTTATAAAAATATAATTTTTAAGCAATTCCTGCAGAGGAAAGGAACTATTACAGAATTTTTTGTCGGATATTATCATCAGAGGAAATGATAATTTTAATGTAAAACATATTTACATTCCCAAAGGTAAATATTACTTCAAAATTTTTACATAAATATAAAAATCGACGAGAAAAATACAATTTTTTAACAGTGAGGTACAGGTCAGTTAGGGATCAATCGCGCCTTGTGACTTCATCGTGGTGTATTGATAAAAAAATAACGAAGAGTATTGAATCACATTAAAAATAAACCTTAGATTTTCCAACAAAAACACAATATTCAATAATAAATAAACTATGCGTCAAAAGAGCAGGTTTTAACCTTTAAATTGATGTATAATTTATCAATTTTGGTTACGTATAAAGGAAGGGGGGGGGAGGAGGAGGGTAAACCCTTCCCACAATAATTCTATAAAATAATTGATTCTAGCTGTATAAATAAGTTCCTTGTTTGATGGGCACTGTGGCGACGAATGTGATTTCTTTTCAGACTTTAGCAAATACTGCATGCACGATGCTCATTTAAAATTTTGTTTTATCACTAACAATAAAGATTACAATGACATAATTCCATTCAGAAACGTGACAAACGGCTACAAATGTGACTATCTAGAATGCGCTTGGAAAGTTGAGTTCAGTTATCGATCGATTGTGGAGAACAAATGAAAGATGGATTTTACGATTCTGCTTTATTTTTTCTTCTCGGTAGCAACAGGTAAACATTAGTTAAAATTATTTTTTTAAGTAATTCACTTTTGATTATATGTTATTTTGGAAATATATACAAATTTTATATCCTTCGGAATAAAATAAATCAAAGATTCCTTAATTTCCAATTTTAATCGATCACCTGTTATTATTTTCGTACTTAAAATGTGTTTGTTGTTGTTGTTGTTTCTAATCTCCCTTTTGTCTGACGAAGTCAGACAATATCAGTGAAGCCATTGACATTAATGAAGTCTGACACTAGTTGTGGACAGTTATAAATGTCCTCCCAGTCCAGTCCAAGGCAGTCCAAAATGTGCTGAGGTGATGCCTGTTCTTTTTGGCATTTAGGGCAAAGAGGAAAATTTTTGCTTCCCCCCGGAATATGTGAGGCCTTTAAGGTGACCACTAGCAAGTCGGGACAGACGGGTATTGGTGTGCCTATCACAAGGAAGAGATAGGGAGTGTCCTGGCTTTTTGGCTTTATACCATTCGTGAGATGGAGGTATATGCCATTTCGCTTTATTTTGAGCTATTTTCTTTGAGTATAACTCTTGATATGTGAGTTCTTGAGTAGAGAGGACAGGGTGTTCTCCTTAGCAAGAGTGTCAGCCAATTCATTTCCGTGGATGTCTACATGTGACGGGATCCACTGAAAGTGCACTTTGTGCAGTCGGGATATGCTCTTGACTTTGCGTATTATGGATAGACTGGTTTTGTCTCCCACGAGGGCCCAGTTTTTAAGGTGTTGAATGGAACTTCGGTAAAATGTGTTTAATTATTATTATCATCTTCCACAAAAAATGTTAACAACTAATATTTTATCATTTTTGAGTTAATGGGTGATAAGAGTCAATGACGAAAAGGGTTTAAATTGAAGTTGAAACTGTCACCTTTCTTGCAGTTTCATGTCTATGAAATCAGAAACAATTTGCGTACTGTAACTCGAAGATGGAGAATTTAGAGTTAATTCACTTTTCACCTGTTATCCAATTTCTTAAATTACTGAAAAATCTACAATACAATAGATTTTCAGTAATTTAATAAATCGAATTATCGAAAATTTAATTTTGATAGGATCACCAAAAATACTTCATATACTTAAAGACTACGCCTTTTTTCAGACGATAAGTATTTTAAATAGAAATCTTAATTCAATCGTTCCAAAAAGTTGAAAGATATGTCAGCGAAGTACGATGTAAATGCATTAATACATTTTGCAAAATTTATACAACTTTTGCGCATGAAACTTAGCAAACGTTCATATATTAGAAAATGCCTAATGTGTACAATAACGTTTTATTTAAGAGGAATCCATTGTAAGGATCTTTCCGTACACTCGTTATGTTACAACCTCCTAGCCCAATGCATTTAGAAACTACTTTGTATGAAAACTCCTTGACATTTGGTGAGTGCGTACGAAAATGATCACTTAATAGTCCGAGAGGCGACTGCAATTTGGGACCCTTCTGAATTTTTGATAGAAATTGGAGAAAAGTTAGTAGATTACGAATCCACTGGTATTCCGTGGCAAAAATGGCCGAAACTGATCGAAAATCGACTCGGAAGGAGTTGAATTAAAATTCGACTGCCAAATATGTCATAACTTGCCAAAAAGAGACATTTTCGTCTGGCAATCCACTGCATTTTGATTCTCAATGAGAAAATACGCAAACGATTTCTGATCTCTGCCTCGGAAAATTTGTATCATTTAAAAGTAAGCCAAATTGGCGATATTAGTTACGTCATCAGTGACGTAATGTTTATTGCCAACTTGGCTCCCTTTCAATAGATGCAAGTAGACCGTCGCTAGATATCTGAATCGTCTGCAACCTTCTTAATTGAAAATTAAAGAGTGAGGGTTACCAAATAATAAAAATATGCTCATTATTTAGCAAGTTATGGCGCATTTGGGAATTGGATTTAGTTCAACTTATTAAAAGTCGAATCTTGACCAGTTTCGGCCATTTTTGCCACGGCAGACCAGTGGATTCGTAATCTACTCACTTTTCTCTAATTTCTATAAAAAAATTCGGAATGATGTTCGATGGGGGTCCAAAAATTGCAGTCGCCTCTCAGTCTAACAGTAAGGATCATTCCGTACACTCGTTATGCTACAATTTTCTATCCCAGTGCATTTAGAAACTACTTTGTATGAAACCTCCTTGACATTTGGTGAGTGGGTACGAAAATGATCACTTCATGAAATGACATGAATTGTTTCTATTTAATGTGTATCTATTATAAATGAATATTAAAGTAGCAAAAGACAAAAGCAGGTGGTGTAACTACATACGCATTGGTGTAGGATTTCAAATATAAAATAAAGCATATTCGACGCATAACATAGCGAGTATAGGGAATGATCCTTATTAAGGCTTCTTCTTAAACATTCACATTAGTTTCGTAAAACAATATAAACACACACACACACACTGAATTTACAAGATTGTTTTATTCCGAATAAACACTTTTTAAATAGTTTTAAAACAGTGAATTCAAAACACGTAAATTTCTCTTCAAACAATTTTTTTTTTAATTGATTATACCGATTGTTATGGGATAGTTAATAAAAGATAGCAAATTGCATATATTTTTAAACCTTTCCTCATATCATTAAATATATATTTTTGTTTGAATTATATTAAGGTATGGAAACGATCAACACACCTGTATATCCTCGAGGTATGATAACATTATTAACTTTTTATAAGATTTTATTAAGTTCTGAATTCATTTTACAAAACTTATTATGCTTCACAGGTATAAGGCACCAACTTCAAAATTTTGGCCCATACCAGTATCAGTATGACAATCCGCTATTTGACACTCTTGGAGGTAAGATCTCAATTAAAACAGTTTTAAAAAATTATTTTGAACGTTAAATTTAAGTGTCAAAATAAAATTGCGTGCGATTTCAAGCAAGGAATCAAAAATCAGTCGATACAGACTGTCTCAAAGTGTACATTTTAATCTAAATTATTTCTTATTGCGGATGCTTTTATAAAAATTAATACATTGTATCCTCCTTGGGTCTGTGTGACGTACATTTAAAGTTCAGGAACTGATCCATGCACTTTAAGTACACTTAGACAAAAAAATGACTATCATCTCTTCAAGCTTGCAAAAATTCTGAAATTTAATTGTTCGGATGCGAAATTTAATCATGAAAGGCTGCAAAACAATTTCGTGAGGACGTGATACATTAAAATACTTTACGGTTAGTGCAAAATAATTTTGTTCGCGCTGAACATCCAGACACATCCGACAACGTGAGGTTGGTTGTTTTCAAATAATCGGGCACCGTCAGCAACACTAGGGCTATAATGCGCCGAAACATTTGTCATTATACAGGCCAACATACATTTACAAACACCCATGTCTAACATGGGACTCGGAACCCGCGACCTCGTGGTCTAGAGGCTAACTACTATACCGTTAGGTCGGCCCGACAACGTGAGGAAAAAGTCTTAGTGTTCATTGCTGGCATGTGATTCGCACCAACTTTTCGTGACTCCTCGACTGTCAGAGGAGCTGTATTTTGCCGTATCCTTACAGGCTCTGCTTCGTCACAATCGGTGGAACTATCATGGGCTGTAGGACTGAATTAGGCTATTTCATAAAAAAGAATAATTATGTGCCCAAAATCCGATGTACATTTAAATGTTCGTGGGGTCTCAGGAGGATATAGCTGTTTTAGCTAACCAAATTAATCCTGCTCCATATGCACAAAAATACAACCAAGAATCATCAATAGTAATTAAAAATTAGAAAACAAATTTTGCCGTTTTACTCATTATCTGGTAGACGTGTAATAAAACGTGATTAAAAAATATATGAAACTTACATTATGAATAATTGATAAATAAAAAAAGTAGTATTTATGAAGTTTATTAATTTTACTAATTTTGAATTTCAATATAGTATGAAAAATATCTTGTATGTTAGTTTGTTAAGTATAATTTAAAATTAAAGTGGTAGCTCATAGCTCTTGCTTTGAGAAAAAGAACTATAATTTTATATATTACTTCTGGACAATAGTTTTATTTCTATCCTTTCTCCTTCCTTCATACCAACCCGAAATTAATAAATGATTAATCAGTTTAAAAGGTTAAGTCCTTTGCTTCTGACAAAAGTTTTTTTTTTTTTTTTTTTTTTAAATTGTGCATCATGTTATTTATTTTTAAACTGAAATTAATAAAATCAGAAATTGGGTCCACAAATTTTAGGAAGTTGTAATAGTATGTAACATCATAGAATAAACAGAAAATCGCAATTTATGCAAATTAGGCTGCTTAAATCTTATATCTTAGAGCAACTGAGCACAATATCTTGTTCTGGTTAAAAGTAATACATAAAAGCAAACTTGATCTAAAAAGTACTTCTTCCAAGTTAAGTAAAACTACTTCTTAAGGTCTACTATTGACAGTTCTACTGAGTACAATCCAAGAATTTTTTTTCAACCCTCGGTAATCCAATTTGTTTGACCACTCAACTATCAGACAACGGCTTCATTTTCCAAGCGTTGAGCAGTCAATCAAGTTGTTTATTTCTATATCGATGGGAGCGACAGTTTCTCTTCAGTTTCCCGTTGAATCTAGTTTGTAAAGCCACTTTCTTATAACGTTGTTACAAATGCTGACATTTTCAAATGGAATTCCACCCCTCGGATATTTTATTTACAAACTAAATCAGAAACTTTAATATGTTTATCAATAATAAATTAATTAAATAAAAGAACTAAACTGCCACTATTTCATTTTGGAAGTGCATATGTGTAAGAATGCGCAATTTTAACTCTTTTTTGCAGACACAACTAAATGGAATCTCTTGTCTTTCTTTTACTTTGTACAGGTCAGAAGCCGGGGAACAATGCTCCTATATTGCTGGTCAATAACGGTGCGTATATATACTTGAAGGAATATTGTAGCACTACGTAGAACAAGCTGTTTATTAAATTCGTAATTTAGTTGACAAAACCATACAAATTGAGGAATTAGTATACAATCAAACCCAGTTAACGTTGTTCTCGTTAACCGAATTTCGTGTTAAAATAATAAATTAACGTTACATTTTAAGTTCTGATAACTGCTTTTACTTGCGTGAAACGGGAATTCATGTTAAGTGATTTCGTGTTAACGGGGTTTGACTGTATTACAGCACTCACTACTTGGACATTTTCTTACATAATTGTAATTGATCCGAAATAATAAGTGCTAATTATGTAGAGCAGAGTTCTCCACTACGTGACAGAAGAAATAACTTGAAAAAGCTTTCTGCAAGATGGTTTTCATCAGGAATAAATACAGGAATAACATAACTAAATTTCATTTGGGAATTTATTAAAATTGATTGCAACAAATAATCTCAAAAGACAAAGACTCTATCATAAAATAAACTGGACGATTTCGACCACCAGCGTCTTACAATTGATAAGGACTAAAACGAAGTAATCTGGAAGTGTAATTTAAATACTTTCATTTCACAATAGTTTCATTTCTTTTTTATACTTTGATTTACTAATAATGAAAACTATTTTTTTTTTTTTTTTAATTACTTGAAAAAAAAATCAAATATCAATTGTAATTTTATTAACCAAATTTTTTTCCCCACTTTTCAGAAATGCTTTACATTGTTAAATCGATAATGATTAAAGATACAAAGATAGATATTTTGGCGTATTCAGCCCGCCAAAAGCTCCGACGTAAGTCCTACGGCCTGCCTCTAAAAGTTAGTGGCGAACGGTGCTGTATTAGAATGAGGATTAAGAAAAGTTATTTTCTCGAAATGGGATTTTGTTTGGTAAAAAAAACGTTCAAATTTGATTAATAGAGAGCGCTGGTTCCACAATCTCAGAAAACATTCCAATCGGTGTCCTGTAAAATAATAGATTTGCTATTAACGGCTCATTTCTGATATTTCCAGTCACTTTTGCTTGCCAAATGCCAATGTGGAATGTCTAAGACAGACAAACGGAACAATTAATCTAGAGCCTTGATAAACTTCAAACACTTACCTGGATGCCGATAAGTCATAGCCATAGAATTATGTGATATGTTCGTTTGCAATGTCTTCTATCTCAGACATTTAAGCGGAAGCCCTAGAAAGGATCGTTTCCAGTAATAATCGCTATGTTACAAATCTTCTAGCCCAGTATATTTAGAAACTACTTTGTACAAAACATTGAAATTTGGTGAGTTGGGACAAAAACTATCACTTAATGAAATGATATAAATTAAAAACTCGAAAATAGCGCCTAATATATTTTATTTTATGTTTGTAAAACCTTCCGTCAATGCATATGCAGTGGCTCCACCTGTTTTTGTCTTTTGCTATTTTAATTTTTATTTATAATAGATAAATATTAAATAAAAACAATTTATGTCATTACATTAAAGAATCTTTTTTGAACCTACTCACCAAATTTCAAGGTTTTATAGATAGTAGTTTATAAATGCACTGGGCTAGAAGATTGTAACATAGCGAGTATAGGGAATGATCCCTAATGTTACGAGTTTTTGCATATTTGTAAATAGTTCGTAGTGTTAATTTTGTAAATTGGAAAATTTATGTACATTTTGCATAAGGCAGTGCGATAGTTCGTCTTAAGTGGGCTTCCCTGTATTATGGGTCTTTAATGCTTGATAACGAGTTTTACAGAGATAACGCTGGGAAGCGAGTTTTACAAGGAGCAGGGCATTTAACATTATGGTAGTGGCAATCTCGCCAAATTAGCGATATAAAGCCAAGTTGGCGACGGTTTTGGAGACTAATTTTTTTGCCAAATTTGGCGAGAAATCTCCAAACTTGGCGACCATTTGGAGACATTTTCGGTCTTCATGTACATGTATAGGACTTTTCGACTACGATCTGGAAAGTTCTCCAAATATCTACCTCTAGAAGTTTCAAGAATGTTCGCCTCCCCTATATAAGACCTGCCAAGTAAGCGGGGAGTGAGGAGTTAGTTAGTTGAGTTACTGGGTTGGTTAGTCAGTTAGTTGACTGGAGTTAGTTGAGTCACTGGGTTGGTTAGTCAGTTAGTTGACTGGAGTTAGTTGAGTCAGTGAGGGGGTTTGAGTCCGTTAGTTGACTGGAGTTACTGAGCTGTCTCTCAGCGAGCATTCAGAGAGTTCCGAAAGGGAACTGTATTGCATTGTCTTTTGCGGTGATTTAGCAGTTGTGTGTCAAGTTTAACTGCTGTTTGTGCTCTATTGTTGTGTATAGAGCTGTATTGAGTCTACTAGAACGAGAAGTTCTGGAGAGTTGTAAAGGAATCTGCGAAGAGTTATATTGGAATAAATTTCTGCAAGTTTCGATCTGCTTTGGCTTCAAATCTTTCGAACCCATCTACGCCACACTATGAAGACTTCCTCGTAAAATTTTGCGTTATATTTTTAATCACTTTACTAACTTATTAATGTTTTCTTCTTCAGGAAAAACAGATGAAAATAACGACAGTTCAGATCATCCGAATAAAGGTAATCGTTTCTCAACATGATATTATATTCTCAATTTGATGTCTCACCTCATTACTGTTACTTTTCCAATTACAGATTTTTACAATTTCGAATACCAACCACAGAATAATGGAAGAGGTAAATTTCATTTTAGTATTTTAATACTGTAAAATAAATAAATAAATAAATTTAAAAAAAAAAAAAAAAAAAAAAAAACCTAGCGGTGTGGAACATCGGACAACTTTTAATTACACTTAAACATGGTCCTTGTATTTCAGTATGAATTGGTTTAATTTACCATTTTCGTTTTCATATTTTCATTAATTAAAAAAATGGCAAATCTGACAGTAATTTGGGCAATAATTATTACATCGGTAAAAACAATAATAGTAAAAATAAACACCGCCAAAATGGCGAAGTTTGTGATATGTTTTTATATTATCCTTTCTTGTAAGAGTGACATAATAACTCTGTGTTAAAAGACATTCGTTTTTCAACTTTTTACTCTTAATTTCTACTGGAATTTTGAATGTGGGTATATCTCGAACATCTCAAAAGGCTTTACCACAGCGATTTTGATCAAAATCGTTAGATATTGCTGATTGGATTTTGATATTTTTTGAATAATGCTGAAGTATAAATTTTTCAATGGCAGCTACTTAATGCGCATGCGTAATTTTGACAAAAACCTTAATATGACAGGTTCCATAGCCACAATTAAACTGCATACCAAAGTTGAACACTGTTTGTTCTAAAGTAAATGCTGACCATGGACAGACACACACAAATAATTTTTTTTCAAACTATTTTTTTTAAATCTTTCGCTCCAAGTCGTGTAAAAATAAAGAGATAAAAAAAAAAAAGAAAAAAAAAAAAAAAAATAGAAAGAAAGAAAAGAGAGGGGAAAAAAATAGAAAGAAAGAAAAGAAGGAGAAAAAAAAATAGAAAGAAAGAAAAGAAGGAGAAAAAAATAGAAAGAAAGAAAAGAGGAAGGGAAGAAAAAAAAGAGGGGGAAAAATTGAAAGAAAGAAAAGAAGGGGGGGGAAATAGAAAGAAAGAAAAGAGGAAGGAAAAAAATAGAAAGAAAGAAAAGAGGGGGAAAATAGAAAGAAAGAAAAGAAGGGGGAAAAATAGAAAGAAAGAAAAGAGGAAGGGAAAAAAATAGAAAGAAAGAAAAGAGGGGGGAAAAATAGAAAAAAAGAAAAGGGGAAAAAAATAGAAAGAAAGAAAAGAGGAAGGGAAACAAATAGAAAGAAAGAAAAGAGGGGGGGGGGAAATATAAAGAAAGAAAAGAAGGGGGAAAAATAGAAAGAAAGAAAAGAGGGGGGGAAAATAGAAAGAAAGAAAAGAAGGGGGAAAAAATAGAAAGAAAGAAAAGAGGGGGGAAAAATAGAAAGAAAGAAAAGAGGAAGGGAAAAAAAAAAAGAAAAAAAAAAGATCGAATGCAATACTTAACAAATGGATAACTGAAAGTAATAACTGGGATTTTGATATTTACATTATATTTTACATAACTATTGATCCATAACAATTTCAGTAAAACTACTGCAGTTCTAAAGTATCACTTAGAAATGTAATATATATTATTGGTATTATTTAGAAAAAGTGCTAATGTAATTTAAATTAAGTTTTTAAGTTTTTGTTTTCTTTGGTAAAAGGGAAGCTTGATTTTAATTTTTTTTTTTAAATCAAACTGATTTACAATGTGTATGTACTTGTTTCTGTCTAATTACAGGCGGAACATATTTATACCATTTCCTAAATAAACCAAAAGGTAAGATTATTCTAAGCAACTAAGAATTTATTTTAGAAACGTTTTTAATAATACAATTCATTTGGCATTTCCAATGAATTCCTGGATCAATGGATTGTAATGTTGTTAATTTACTCGCTGTTACTTATGTACAGTGAGAACATGACCTAGAACATTTTAAAAGTAGACAAGAAATTTTAGGGAGAAAGAAAAATGTTTTACTCCGATTCACTCGGCAAGACTTAAGTTTGGAATTCTGTCAACTACCATTTAGTGATGCACACATAAGCACTACCACCATATTGTTAATTTCAAGAATTTGTAAATAATTGTATATAATGTAAATATTTGATAAATTCCAATTCTATTTTAGTTCCGCAAACACTATTAATTATGGCTTTCTAATAATGTAAAAATTGCAAATAGTATCTGGAATATAAGCTTTAAAATACAGTCAAACAAAGTTATCGTGTAATCGCTTAACTATAACATCTCTTTTAACGCGCAGTAAAAGCAGTTTTCCGTACTTAAAACTTAACGCTAATTTATTCGTTTACTATGAAATTCGGTAAACGTGAACAATTTCGGCGGTCCCTTCGATTTCACATTAAAGGGTTTGACTAATATGCAGGGGTGTAGTGGAGCGGGAACGCGTGGGAACGACGATCCTTTACCTTTTTAAAAAGGGGAACGGCGTTCTCTCACCTAATTTTTTTTTTTTTTTTTAAATTTATATTTAAATTTTTTTTTTCTTTACGTGACACTAAACGCAAAATCGAGTAAGAAAACGAAAAAGTTCTTTCCTGAGAATTATGCTTTCGTTTTTGATCCATAATTTCAGAGCTGAACTGGAAAGTTCAAGTATTTGCAAAACACATACTAGTTGCTAACACTCTTCTAGTTACTAATTTCATTTTATTAATGGAGCAAATTTTGAAAAGAAAAGGAAGGGTCTATCAAGCAAGAAGAACTTCTCTACATTTTCATCTCGAGAAAGAGAAAAATCATAAAATTCTCAATCGACATCTGCAACGATCGCAATATTTTAAAATTCATTTTGAAAACAGATTTCGAGAGTGTCTGAATCGAAACTCGATCTCTTATAGAAATTTTTCTGAATGGAAATTGTTAAAAAGAAACCATGTCAATAATCTGTTTAAAATGTGTTGCAGATAATCTGTTTAAAAATTGTCTTAAAAAATCTGTTTAAAAAATTTGTGTCAATAATATATTTGAACATGTCTTATAATCCATTTATAAAGTGTCAAACGATCTGTTAAAAAGGGTTGTGTAAGGCAAATTGTTTTAAAATCCATATAACTTAATAGTTTAAAAAATAGTTTAAATAATATTATTTATTCTTAGTAGTCATTTCCACCTTCCCCCTCCTCCCAAAGAAAAAAAGTATACTTTTGCATAACGACACGACTTAGCGTTCCCACACCTTTTTATTTTACACTACACCACTGCTAATATGGCAACGGTTAAGATTTTCTTTACATTTCTAGAATTTTGTGGAATCTCACCAATCATAAAAGGCTCGCGTGACAATTCTTCAGGGTTTCGTTTGTTGATATTTTGGGAATGAGCTGCTGAGGATGCAGTTCTGGATATTTTTTTTTCGGAGAGATTAATTTTTTTTTTCCTTCTTTTTTTTTTACTCAAAGTTGCTGTTGCGGCACTATGACCGGAAACTCTGGTTTTGAGCTTAAGGGGCAGGGGTGTAGTGGAGCGGGAAAGCGTGGGAACGGCGATCCTTTACCTTTTTTGAAGGAGGAACGGCGTTCCCTCACCTGATTTTTTTTTTCTTTCTTTTCTTTACGTGACACTTAACGGAAAGTCAAATAAGAAAATTAAAAAGTTCTTTTGTGAGAACTATGCCTTCGTTTTCGATCCACAGCCATTGATAGATAAGTTGGGCAGGCAAGTTCAAGTATTTGCAAGACACTTGAAAGAGGCGCGGCAACCCGCCTTGGCCACAATCCGATTGATGAATTAGACTCCCCCTCCCAGTCTTTCAATGTTTTAATGCTACTTCATTAGAAATGAACTGACGTTTGTATTTTTCAGATACATGTAGTTTGTTTTGAAATTACTAAAGTAGTATTAATAAAGTTATTTATTCTTAGTTGTCATTTTTACTACCCCCTCCCCACATCCTCACAGAAAAAAAAAACTAAACGTTTGTAACGACGCGACATAGCGCTCCCACACCTTTTTATTTTACACTACACCTCTGTTAAGGGGGTAGGAAGGCTCTATCTAGTCCATGTTAAAAGGGCCTTTTTTATGTACCTTTTTCTCAGAAACTACTTAGAGCACTGGTTTAAAATTTTGTACAGCCAATATTAAAACACTTTTATATAGACAGACATATGTTTTTGTAAACATGTTTTTTTTTTTTTTTGTTTTTTTTTTGTTTTTTTTTAGGATTTATGATGTTTTAAAATTTTTAATAAAATTTTCCAAAAAAGTCATTTTAATGATTTAAAAAAAAACAAAAAAAACTAATCAACGTTTCTATAACAGCCTATGTCTGTGTAAAAGTACCAATACGTACCAGGAGAAAAAAATCAAAACAAAATATTGAGTTGATCCTGAGAAAAAAGTACATTTGTATGAAAAAACAACATTTTGAGAAAACAGCATTTTAAAGTACAAAGCAGACGTTTTTTGTTTTTTTTTTCAGCGGTGTTATTTTTTGCAAAAATATTTAAAAATACATCGGATGAGCGCATTCCCCACCAAGTTAAACCATTTTGTAGGTAACATTTCAAATATTGTGATGCGCTAAAAAGCTCAAAATGGATTCCGATAAAAAAAATGTGCCTTCCGACCACCCCTAAGCGAGTTGCGAGGAATAAAATGATGTGTCTGTATAATCCAGTGTTATCATTCCTCTGAGAATTAAATTTGCAACAATATTGCATTGTACCGAAAATTTAGTATTATTGTGAGGCCTTATTATTTCTATTTAAAAGTGAATACAGCTTCTTGTAATCTTATGAATTTTTTATCCTAACTTTAAAACTGATTAGTTAAACCGTTTTTAAATGACGAATGTTTCGGCGCATTATAGCCCTCGTGTTGCTGAATGCGCCAGATAATCTGAAAACAACCAACCAACTAAACCGTTTTTAAAGTTAACTCTTCTTCAATAAGATAAAAACCACTCAGAGACAAGAAAACAACATCTGTATCGTTTACTTTAGAAACACATTTCCTCTATTATCGACATCATCCTTTAACTAAAGGATAACCATAATTATAAAAAAAAAAGTAGTTTTTTTAATCCTTTATATCAACTTCGATTTCGTTTTTTTTGTGGCATGCAAAAATGCGGATGGCTAATTAATTAATTTAAAATCATACAATCGAGTCGAAACTTGGCAGATAGACTCGATGTTGATGACAATGGATTTTATCAAATTTTCGGGGCAGTCTCTATCATTAAAAGATCGCTTTTACACACGCTTCTGGAATATTAATAAGTCAACTTGCCGTCATCCAATCGCGCTGAAATTTGACATATAGATTCGTTGTCGATGTTACTGTCACTAAAAGGCCGCTTTTACTCACGCTTCTATTATCGCTTCCGAAAATAAATAAACCAACTTGCCTTCATCCAATCATTCCGAAATTTGAAGTATAGATTTGTCATCAATAAGATTGTGTTTTATCAATTTTAGGAGGCTGCCACCATCACTAAAAAGACGTTTTTACACGCACTTCAATTGGTGCTTGTGTTAGTAATGAACCTACTTCCTTCTAAATAAGTTCACTCCGTATTTTCATTTTCCAAGATTTCTTTTCTTATGCTTATAAGAAAAATTAAAAAAGTATATAAAGTAGTTTTTTTAATTCATATTTTTCCATCCCCACGGGTTTTATTCCATCGATTTTTATTACTGGATATAAATCCTGCACTTTTTTTTTTTTTCTTATCAAAATTTTTTAATGGTATAAAAGCAAATATGAGGTTATAATTAGAATCATTAAGGAGTCATTTTAGCTAATGATTAGTGTTTAGTAGAGCGTATTAGCTGTTTTACAGAGACATGCTATTAAGCCTTGATTGAGTTTTCACGTGTATTATACCATGATGAAGATAGTCCAAGTTGCACTTCGGAGGAATCCAGAAAGGAAAGACCATGCTTTAGTTTATCTCTTCTACCTTTTACTTTCCTTGGTGGCGTCTGTAATCTTCGAGACTTTCGCTGCTATTTATTATGACATTTATTAAATTTTAGTTGGTTGGGTGGCTTGTATTCTCAACGACCTACTTTTTTGCACAATGATAGCTAATCAGTCAGGGACCTACAGCTCAACGTGGATTCCGAACCACAACGAACATCCATGCCTAATCCAAGATTCGAACTCGCTACCTTTAGCATGTAAAGGCAGAGTGCTAACACCACAGCCATCAGATGGGCTTATTAAATTTTAGGATTTAACCATCAATAAATTAAATTTTCTTTCACGTTATTACAAAACGTAAACACAGTTGAAAGAAAGATAGAAATGAAATGCAAAAAGCCAAAATTGTTTCAAAGTAACATATCCAGCTCACATTTACCTAAAAATGTGTAACCGTGCTAAGTAAAATTTACCTTTACTACTAGGCTCATGTTTCAATATAATTCCATGGAAACAATCGTTCAAAGAAAATTTAATTTTACTTTATGTAGCACCATAAAAGAAGGTGTATCGAAATTCGAATTATTAGCTGAATATTTAAAATTTAATGCAAAAATAAGGCATTTACTTTTTGCATATTGTTACGAAATTTTCACCGAGGAAATGATGATGCAGATTTTACTAAGTAAAAACTATAATTTATTCTTCCTTCGAAAAGCTCATAAAACTTCTCCGAACAACAGAGAAATTTGCAATTACGCTTCAGTACGTACAACTTCGAATACAGTGATAATTCAGGCACCGCGAATGTAAACAAAAATCCAATGCTTTCTATGCACTAAACGATACTCGACTGATCACTGGTTTCTATTTTTCGCTTCCTTTTATTGTCTCGCGGCAGAAATTTCTCACAAAATCCAGTTAACCAATCATGTGATGGAAATGCCTCACTATTTTCCGATTGATTTTGATGTTGCCATTTATTTCTAATCTGTATTATCGCTATTTACAAATTAAATAAAATAAAATAGAACGTTAAAATAAATATGTCACTATTTACAATGATATACAGAATAAAATAAGATAAAATAGAACTTTAAAATAAGTACGTCACTATTTACAATTATATGCAGACGATTTTTGTAACGTTATCGTATTCATAACTGTAAAGCCGGATTTACACGCTACCAGTTGGGTTTCAAGTTTAGATCGCCAGTCTGTGACGTCAGCCAAGCGAACGCTGCGTCGTCTGTCGGTGATTACGGGAGAGTGCACGTGATTGGTTGATGGAAGTCGCCCGGACCAGTAAATATAAAATGTTTGGTTTACTGGAACCAGTTGCCAAGTGACGTCACAGACTGGCTATCTAAACTGGAACCCCGACTGGTAGCGTGTAAAATTTATTTTCTTTATTTCAAAATAAAATATCTTTTCTTTAAATTCAGGAAACCGTCTTTATGATTTTCACACAGGACCCGAAAACAGTATGTTCTTCAATTTAATTTTGTTTACACAATTTTTGTTTTTGTTTATATTTATAAATGACAAAACTCATCCTTTTCAATGTTATATAAATTTATTTTGGTTTACAGGAAAGCATTACTCTTATCAATATGGAAGTGGAAGAAATGGTAAATCATTATTAACACTATACGCAATTTAATTATACATAATTAATGTCTTTTGAAGACCAAAACTGAAGACATCTTAATTTTTTTTCATTATGATTAGTTAAAAAAATATTATGAACTTGAGAGGACTCTGTCAATCATTTCAACTTTTAAATTCAATATAAGTAATTATTAGTTATAAATCATTATCGTAGTTAATAAAAGTAAACTATATTACCTTTTAAAATATTGTAATAATTATTATTCGTTATTCAACTATAAAAATTTTAGTAATTATTATTTTTAATAAAACTCTAATTTTCATTATAAATTATAAAATGTAGACATAATAAAAATCATAAGGTCAACTAAAGAAATTTTAACCAGGTCATTTCTACAGGAATACTGACTAACATATATAAGAGGATGAGCAATTTCACTCCATTTAATGAAAGTACTTACTTATTACTTGAATGCTTATTACCAAATAAGAGTGACTTGTGTTAATCTCAAAACTAATCGCATGTCACTTTTAGAATAAATTATTTTATTTGGTATTTTAAAATTATATGTCTTCGCCTAATTTTTTCACATTTCTAGTCAAAGAATTTTTACAAAATCCTTATAGAGGAATTTAAACACAACATTTAGATTATTTCTATTCTTAAACACTCCTATTTCAAATCTAATTCGTATTTATTTATTTATTTATTTATTTATTTATTTATTTATTTATTTATTTATTTATTTATTTATTTATTTATTTATTTATTTATTTATTTATTTATTTATTTATTTATTTATTTATTTATTTATTTATTTATTTATTTATTTTTTATTTTTTTTTTTTTTTTTTTATTTATCCATTTATTTATTCATTCAATTATTTATTTATTTATTCATTCAATTATTTATTTATTTATTAATTCAATTATTTATTTATTTATTCATTCAATTATTTATTTATTTATTCATTCAATTATTTATTTATTTATTTATTTATTTATTTATTTATTTATTTATTTATTTATTTATTCAATTATTTATTTATTTATTCATTCATTTATTTATTTATTTATTTATTTATTTATTCATTCAATTATTTATTTATTTATTTATTTATTTATTTATTTATTTATTTATTTATTCATTCAATGGTTTATTTATTTATTCATTCAATTATTTATTTATTTATTTATTCAATTATTTATTTATTTATTTATTTATTTATTTATTTATTTATTTATTTATTTATTTATTTATTTATTTATTTATTTATTTATTTATTTATTTATTTATTTATTTATTTATTTATTTATTTATTTATTTATTCATTCAATTATTTATTTATTTATTTATTTATTTATTTATTTATTTATTTATTTATTTATTTATTTATTTATTTATTTATTTATTTATTTATTTATTTATTTATTTATTTATTTATTTATTTATTTATTTATTCATTCATTCAGTTATTTATTTATGTATTCATTCATTCAATTATTTTTTTATTTAATGCTTTTTTTTGCATTAAAATTTCTTTTCTTTGTCTAGATGATGAAAACATTGCCACTGAAAAGAAACAAGGTGTGTTAACGATACACTGGCGTAAATATTAACGAAATTTCAGTAAAACTTTATGAGATCTTGTAAAATACAATAGATTCAATTACTAAGCAGATTCCAGATTAGCAGGCTTCATCTTTTACGTCTCCTAATGGCAAAGTTATTACTTTAAATATTGTCTTAAGTGTACGGCCGTGCACACTTTTTACTGGAATCAATTCAGCAGCATTTTGACCTACTCGTATTTGAGCATTTTAGAATGCCTGATAGCTTAAATTTTTTTTGCGAGAAGCAATTAAGCTCTTCAGTAATACTCTTATATTTCAAGACTCCAATTATATTGGTTTTCGAGGTAATCAATTTCGAACTTATTTATTGTATTTTTGTTGTAGCGCGAAAACAATTTTTTAACTATATTTGTTGGTCTATGAAGGTTTTAATATTAAAAAGGAGAAGAAAATGTCTTGTTTAAAATCCTACTAATTTTCATTGCCAGTAATTGACACCAA
This sequence comes from Linyphia triangularis, assembly GCA_963978545.1. Classification (NCBI taxonomy): domain Eukaryota; kingdom Metazoa; phylum Arthropoda; class Arachnida; order Araneae; family Linyphiidae; genus Linyphia; species Linyphia triangularis. Next base: position 90,729,268 of record OZ021726.1, read on the forward strand.
AATTAAACTTGGCTCTATTTTAACACATTCGCTGCCACCAAAATTTATATATCCATCCTCAGAAGCCGAATTTAAAAAAAGTGTTTTAATGATTAAAAACGTTCCTTATATTTTAATAGTAAAACCAGAAAAAAGGAAAAAAAAACAAGCACTAAAAATATAAAAATAATGCTTCACTAGCGTGCCTCAAAAACCTCATCGTTCAACCTCCAAATCCGAACTAAAAATAAAGCAGTTTACTTATCATACTCGATCGTCGTCCCAGAGCGTCGCCGGCATGGGATGTAGCGCCATGCTGACGCGCCAGGGCGTCAGTGGCAGCGAATGTGTTAAATATTAATACTTTTCATGGCCATAGGTTTTGCATAAAGAACTTGGCACCTCTTTACATAGACGTTTTCTTGGGATACCTACCATTCTTGTATTTGTATATTTAAAAACCGAAGATAATATAAATATTTTAAAACCTGCACCTTTATACTGAGTGAATCAAAAATTCTAAATCGTTATATTCATTGAACGACGAATATATGAGGGATAAAAGTTACGTCACTGAACTAGGCGTGGTTTAGAGTTTTAAGGTAATCGCCACTAGATGGCTCTATGTGTGTGAAAGATGGAGAAATCATTATTAACGCAGTCTGTTGCAAAAATGAAGGTCCTTCTTTTAGGCTTAACCTGTATTTATTATTTTTCATTTGGGTTTTGTAGCACAACAAGTATATTCTTTCTTGCATATAGTTATGAAACTGCCCATTCCGACTTCTTTTCATTGAAATTTATAGCACAGGATGTATCAAAAAGATTGACTCTTGTCTTCCCAACAGGCTAAGTTCATGGAGATTTCTCCGTCTTTCACCCATGGAGAGCCCTCTGCTGGCGATGCCATAAAAATCTATCCCACGACTCATCCATCAGCCTCTTTAATTCACGAGATCTTTGTCGTTTCTTAAATAGAACGTTTTGAATTGGATCATTCTTTTTTATACACCTTGTATTTTATATTTAAGTTAACATACTTTAATTTCTATGTCACACCTACACACTTCTCATGAATTAATGGCCATATTCTTCCATTTGTTTTGAAAATATTATTTGAAGTAATTGTCTTCCACAGGGGAATCTGCAACAGTTGGACTTGATCCTGAATATTCTCAATCCCTTGATGGTATGGAGACTCTTTCCTAAATGGTAATATCAGAGAAACCGTTGTCCACACATTTTTTTTTTTCCTAAATTCCAAGCTCCCCCTTCCTTATAGCTTTCCTTTCCAAGAAAAAAACTTTCATGAAATTAGTAGTTAGAAAAGATTTACTATCAAATGTCCTCGTCGATATCAATTTTCTGAAGAACAGATATTTTCTTATTTTAACAGAATATTTTAGTAACAAAAAGTTCTTTTATTTTATATTTAACTTTCGATCAAAATGGATAAAAACCGCCAAATTATTATTTGACTATTAACTGACAGTTATTATTTGAATATTAATTAGTGGTTATAATTATAATTATTATTATTATTATTAATATTATTATTATTATTATTATTATTTTGTGTGTGTAATTTCAATTATAAGATGATCGTCATGTCAGAAAGCAAATTTTTACTTTTAATTTTCGCAAACATGATCTGCATTTTAGTCATGCAATAAATGAATTACATGCAATAAAAGAATGTTGTTATCTGTTATCTTGGATATTTGATATAACACTTTTCTAGTAACAAATATCCTTAACATATATTACCCTGAGCCTTAAGCCCAAGGATATTGTTTTAAATTGGTCAACAGTGTGGTCCGGTGTCTGTCCCCACTTAAAGTTTGGACATGCGCAGGAAAGGCATTGTGTGGGCCCGCGCATGCTCTGCCTACTTGTGTAAGAAGAGGCTTATGTTGATGTTGTTCAGTTGTATGATTTGTTTGATGTATTCAGTGTATCGATGTTTTATAAAACTCAAATAAAAATAATAAAAAAAAATTGCAATGAGCCTGGACCTAAGACCTAGGGTAAACTGTACATCAGCACTAAGCCGATTTTTTTTAACTAAAATTATTATTTTTTTTATTCTTGGGGACAGGTGGGGCTGGGCGTTTTTTCTTTTACTATTTTGAAGATTTGTTACACTTTTATTTAGATATAAAAACTCTTACTATTTGAATAGTAATCATGCATGTGAATTAAAAGTATTGATTTAGAACATATTCATGGTTACAAACTGGAAATTATTTCTCTTCTAAAGAGATTTGAGCATTCCATTTAACAAACAATTAATACACAAAATAAATCATTACAGGAGCTAGTTAGAGTCTTTAATGGCATAAAATTGAAAGCAAATGGTTTTTAAAATAACGAAAAAACTATGGGTGTCCAGAATCGCACAATGATTCCAGAAACCACCCATACTCAAGTTTTTCCCATTATTTCATTCAACGGGCTTATAAATATTTTTTACAGAATTTTAAAAATATTTTCCTTAGGTTTCTCAAAATCTTCGAATATAATCCACACAGTCGGAGGACGTGTTTTAGTGCGTTTACAAGCCAAACAATGTGTGTATATTTCGTGTGTATTATACATATAACGTGTATATTTTTATTTGTGTTATATACACTGTTTTACGAATATGCAGCTCTTTCTTACATAATTGTAATTTAACCGGAATAATAAGTGTCAACTATATAGAACAGAGTTCTCCACTACGTGTTCGAAAAAAACTACGAAAAAGCTTTCAGCAAAAGATAGTTTTCATCAAGAATATATATACAGGAATACGTTGACTAAATTTCATTTGAACAATTTATTAAAATAGACTGCAACAAATACTTCAAAAGATATCGACTCTATCATAAAATAAGATAAACGATTTCGACCGCCATCGTCCCTCAATTAAAAAAACGGAGTAATCTGGAAGTACAGTTTAAATACTTTTATTAAAAGTTAGGTCAAGTCGCATTGTCACGTTGAAACAAAAGATTCACTTCTCTTTGAGATTTTGATTTATTAATAATGAAAACTATTATTTATTTATTTTTCTCGAATTTTTAGAAATGCTATATATTTTTAAATCAGTAACACTTAAAGTCTCAATATACACTGTTAAAAAAATGTGTCCACCTTGCACCAAAATTTGGTTCCCATTTAGCTGCCACCAACATTTGGTGCTTAGTTTCGCGATTTAGTGGTGCTTACGGTCCGAGGTTGCACCATTAAATCGTGAAACTAAGCACCAAATGTTGGTGGCAGCTAAATGGGAACCAATTTTTGGTGCAAGGTGGAACAAAATTTTTAACAGTGTATTTTGGTGCATCTTGTCCGCGAAAGGTTTAAACTTAAGTTATATGGCCCGCCTCTAAAAATTAGTGACGAACGCTGTACTAAAGGAAATACATCACATACACTTTATTTATATAATACACTAAATATACACAAATTGTTTGGCTTGTAAACGCACTAAAGTACAAGAAAACTTCTGAATGAGTGACTTAAGTTCGGAGGCTTTGAGGAACCCGAGGATAACATTCTTAAATTCTGTAACAAATATTCATAGACCACAGTTGAATCAAATAATGGGAAAAAACTTGAGTATGGGTGGCAATGTTCAGTTCTGGATAACCCTAATGTACATATCTTTATGTACATGAATTATTTCTTAAAGTGTATTATATTGTCGTATTTTGAATGCAACAGGTACAGTCTTATTTTATGTTTGACTTCTGATCGAAATGGATAAAAAAAATTAAAAAAACCAACAAAAATATTTAGTCTTAAGCTAAAGCCACGCGAGAGATTTTTTCATGCTGTTAGTAAACGCAGCTTCTTTTCAAGCAGCTTGAAAATCTACACAAGCCGGCCACTCGTGCGTGTTCTGTAACGCGAGCTCAATCGCTTTTGTTTGTGATCTCCAGTGCAACATGATTTCATTTTCAATCCAAGCATCTCTTTTCAGTTCATGGTTTCTGAAATCATTATGCCTTGTATATTAAAGATATGTGGATGCTTTTCAATGTCAAGAATAATAAGTTCAGAATCCGAATAGTCATCCATGACATACTTATTTTCAATATCAACAATTTAAGACGACAACACGCGAATATAACAACAACACGAACAGTTCTGTGCAGCGAAATGTTTTCACGAGCATTTGGTAGCCACTGAGCTTGAAAAATTGTTCTGATTACATCCTCCAGCATACTATGATCTTCAGAATGCGTAAAACGATCCCTCAGCCAGAGTGTAATCAAGCTACGTCTGGCCATGTGTATGTTACAGCAGCTTGTCTACATTTTGTTGCCTGTATTACACCTACATTTCTACATGAAAAAAAAATGCTGGTGAGGGCCTTAGCGTAATTATTCGAAAACTTTTCAAAATTCCAAATAACTTAACGACTAACAACAGAAAAACGTCTTTGTTCGGAAATGATAGCGGAGCCCTACTCTGATTGGTGTACTTCAGTGCATATAAAAATACTTACAAAAGTAAGAAATTTAAAAAAAATCAAAAAAAAAAAAAAATCGATGACTTGCAATTTATTGACGCATTATGATTGATTACTTGCAATTTTATGAAGCTATCATAGAAAATTCACTGGAAAAACAATTTCTTCACAAACCACAAAATAGTTTGTCTTTTCTTTACAGATGTAACTGGTAGGCATACATAAATAACACTGTAATCTAAGTGGTATTTAAGACTGCTGAGGACGTTAATCAGTAAGATTTTATGAAAGCAACATCTAATAATACTTATTATTAAAAAAAGCCTACCTTTTTATGAAAACCTAATGTTCATATTCTCTGTAACATTTGGATCCTTCTCTAAGATACCTATTGATTCTAAATCGTATTCTTTTCATCCACAGAAGAGATCGTTTCCAGCAGCCTCCATGGAGCCGTTAAGTTTATCAACTTCAGCATAGCCTTAGCTTCAATTTCAACATGTGGAAAATTCTACGTAGACTCACATTCACCTACGCTAAAAAAATAGAAAAAAACAATTGTTATCCAATAGTATTATTCCATATTTAAATAAAAACGAATAACTTGAAATGTGTTTTTACTTACTGTCTCTGTTAAGTGATTTATACTATGTTACATGTATCGGTAATTATGTATTATGCCCCTAACAGTTGACAAACTTATTGTTGGCGACAAAAGATTCAAATCGCAAGAACTCCTTGAAGGTCCACTTCGGCTCATATGAGCGTTGAGGCCTTCGTGTGGGAGGCCTCAGCTGCATGCAAACCAGGCATACAACTAAAAATATTAAGACCAACTACAGGCTCAGAGCCCAACAGGTTTGGTCAAATAGAATATATATATAGAGAGAGAGAGAAGAGCAGAATTTGCATACATAACACAAGAATACAGAAATTGACGAATAACGTAATACAAGATGCCAAATTTGTAGAATACCATATAGGAACACCAAAATTGTATTATATTACATAATATGCCAAAATAATTATTTTAAGAAAATTAACATAATTACACCACATGCAATTTATTATTCAAACATGCAGAATCATACCTACAATATTCAACAGTTACAGGATCATACTTACAATATACAATAGTTACAGGATCATACCTACAATATACAATAGTAATATGATCATACATACAAAATCCAATAGTTACAAGATCATACATAACAATAAAATGCCATATACAAAGTTGACACAGCGTTTGTAATCGAAACATGACACCACTGAATTACCGATGGATGATCAATTATAAGATCTTTATTGAAGGTATTCCAAGTAGCGAGTGAGGTGAAACCTGTGTAGCGAATGGCGAACGATTCCCCTTTTCCGCCAAGTTTCTAGCCAATATTCGCCAAAGAGTTTGACAATCATACTGGAAAAATACAATACATAACGCAAGCTGACAAAGTTTATACAATCCAACAATACACAAACATAAATATCCTTTTTATGTTTCGTCGGACTAAGGAAAATCCGTTTGGTGAACTTTTTTCTTGTTAACGGTCGATGGTATAATAGATAAGTATCTATATTACAAACTACGTATGATGAATAAATATAATTTATGTATATTTAACAGTTTACCATAGAAAAATGAAGGCAAAGTTTAAAAAAAAAATATGAACCGTTAATATATTCTTAATCTCACAAGCTCACAAAACTTCTTACAACAAAAATGAACACGCAATTAAGATTTAACAAAAACCTTATTGTATACCACTTCAGATACAGTGATAATCAAGACCCAGAAGAATAAGCTCCGAGTTCATTTCAAAACGGCTCTAAACATCCAACTAAGTCAAATTCAGGTTTTTATATCCTCGCGTGTTAACTTTCCCAAAACATCCAGAGAAATCGATCTGGCGATAGCGTGTACTGCAAACGCCTCGAAAAGTCTTGACTTACTCGGATGTTGCCAAGACTACTTAGGACACCCATAAAACTCTCAACCCCAGGCTATCAGTAATCCTTTAGTATAATGATTTTATTTTCGCCTATTTATCGCTATAATGACATTTGACTCTTAGTTGTCGTAATCCAAACTACTGCTCAGTTTTTAGAAGTGAATTGATAACTATAGATCTAGAACTCGAGGCTCATTTCTCCGAGAACGATTAGCCGATCAAAAGGTATAGTGGTTAGCGTGCTAGCTTCTAGACCACGAGGTTGCGGGTTCCGAGTAAGGCATGGGTGTTTGAAAATGTATGTTGGTTTGTCTAATGACTGATGTTTCTGCGCATTATAGCCCTCGTGTTGCTGACGGCTCCAGATAATCTGAAAACAACCAACCAACCGAGAACGATTATGAAGAATTATGGAACCAGTCTGACAGCCGCAGCTCTCTTCACTATCTTAACAATTGGATATTGGTAGGTGACAAGACAAGTACATCTACTCTGCATAAAGTAAAACAGATTTTATTAAATCATGATGTCCACTTTCATTGGATCCCTTTTCATGTGGATATTCATGGTAATGAATTCCCAGATAAACTTGCTAAGGAGGGTTGCAGTCACTCCACCCCTTCCTCTTCGTCATGGCTTTTCTGGAATTATACTCACGGGAAAAGTCAAAAACTTCAGTGGAGTGGAGAGAGCCCCCCCTCCCCCTCTCACCCATCGTTGGTGTATGGGTAAAACCCCGGGAATGGCTTTAAACCTACCGAGTAATAGAGACTCCCAGACTGTAATTTCTAGACTACACTGTTAAAAAAAATTGTCCACCATGCACCAAAATTTGGTTCCCATTTAGCTGCCACCAACATTTGGTGCTTAATTTCGCGATTTAATGGTGCTTACGGTCCGAGGTTGCACCATTAAATCGTGAAACTAAGCACCAAATGTTGGTGGCAGCTAAATGGGAACCAATTTTTGGTGCAAGGTGGAACAAAATTTTTAACAGTGTAGTTAGCGGTCACATCAAGAGCCTCACATTCATCGAGAGCAGAAAGGTCTCCAAGTGCCACGACCACCAGGCTTCACCAGAGATTTGTATGGACTGCTTGAGCCTCTGAAGGGAGGACATTTACCATGATCCTATTCTTGTACTCGACTTTCTTAGAGTCAACGGATTCATGCATCTTGTATGGTTCTGTCAGACATGAAGAATAAACAACAAGTAGAAAAAATATGTAGCGAAGACCACAAACCATATTTTAAGTGAAGGGGGGTTCGGAATGCTCTATCTAGTCCATGTTAAAAAGGTCTTTTTTATGTACCTTTTCTTCAGAAACTACTCATAGTATAGGTTTAAAAAATTTTACAGCCAATATTAAAACTGTTTTATATAGACTGACATATGCTTTTGTAAAAATAACATTTTGTTTGGGATTTAGGACGTTTTGAATTTTTTTTAAATATTTTCCAAAAATATAATGAATGAATTTTGATAATGATAATGAATTTTTAAAAAAATAATAATAATCAACATTTCTGTAAAAGCATACGTCTGTTTGTGTAAAAGTACTATACGTACCAGAAAAAAAAATCAAAGTTAAATATTAAGTACATCCAAAGAAAAAAGTACACGTGTATGAAAAAACAGCATTTAAAGTACAAAACAGACGGATTTTTATTCAGTGATGTTATTTTTTTTAAAAATTATTTCAAAATACTTTGGAGGAGCGTATAGCCCACTAAGTTAAAACATTTTGTGGATAACATTTCAAATATTGCGATGCGCTAAAAATCTCAAAATGGATTCCGAGAAAAAATCTGATTTTCCGACCCCCCTCAATGCCCGCAGGACGTGATGCATAAAAATAAGTCATAAGATCATATATGTATGTAAGCATAATTAAATTTTATAGCAGTCGAATGATATTCAAAGGAAACATTCAAACAGATGCAAAAATGCAAAACACATTAATTTAATTAAAAACTGTCTGAGCTTTACCGATGTTAAATACTCGTACACGAAAGTCAAGAGGCAGTTGATAAATTGACCCAAAGTTTGTGGAAATCAATATTACCTTTGCTGATTTGCCATTGAATCATATTCGACTTTTGATTAAATTAGAATTAGAAGAAATTGTTCCACTTTATGAACCTCAGAAATGCTTCCAGTGTAGCTACAACACATGAAGTTTATCACGTTATCATTTAAGGGAGACTCAAATGAAAAACCTAATGAGTCCTGGACTCAAAATTAAATTTTTTTAAGAGTTTTGGACTCAAAATTAAATTTTTTTAAGAGTTTTGGACTCAAAATTAAATTTTTTTAAGAGTTTTGGACTAAAAATTAAATTTTTTTAAGAGTTTTGGACTAAAAATTAAATTTTTTTAAGAGTTTTGGACTCAAAATTAAATTTTTTTAAGAGTTTTGGACTAAAAATTAAATTTTTTTAAGAGTTTTGGACTCAAAATTAAATTTTTTTAAGAGTTTTGGACTCAAAATTAAATTTTTTTAAGAGTTTTGGACTCAAAATTAAATTTTTTTAAGAGTTTTGGACTCAAAATTAAATTTTTTTAAGAGTTTTGGACTCAAAATTAAATTTTTTTAAGAGTTTTGGACTCAAAATTAAATTTTTTTAAGAGTTTTGGACTCAAAATTAAATTTTTTTAAGAGTTTTGGACTCAAAATTAAATTTTTTTAAGAGTTTTGGACTCAAAATTAAATTTTTTTAAGAGTTTTGGACTCAAAATTAAATTTTTTTAAGAGTTTTGGACTCAAAATTAAATTTTTTTAAGAGTTTTGGACTCAAAATTAAATTTTTTTAAGAGTTTTGGACTCAAAATTAAATTTTTTTAAGAGTTTTGGACTCAAAATTAAATTTTTTTAAGAGTTTTGGACTAAAAATTAAATTTTTTTAAGAGTTTTGGACTCAAAATTAAATTTTTTTAAGAGTTTTGGACTCAAAATTAAATTTTTTTAAGAGTTTTGGACTCAAAATTAAATTTTTTTAAGAGTTTTGGACTCAAAATTAAATTTTTTTAAGAGTTTTGGACTCAAAATTAAATTTTTTTAAGAGTTTTGGACTCAAAATTAAATTTTTTTAAGAGTTTTGGACTCAAAATTAAATTTTTTTAAGAGTTTTGGACTCAAAATTAAATTTTTTTAAGAGTTTTGGACTCAAAATTAAATTTTTTTAAGAGTTTTGGACTCAAAATTAAAAAAATTCTCGATTTTTTTTTTATCGTAAAAAAAATAATAAAAATATTTCAGAATAAAATGACAAAAAAACTTTGTTTTTATCATTAGTAGAATTTGAAGTATTTAAATTTTTTGTTACATGATAACTGTATCTCGGTTGGTTGTACTCAGATTATCTGGCGCCGTCAGCATCACGAGGGCTATAATGCGCCGAAACATTTCGTCATCTAACAAACCAACATACATTTACAAACACCCATGCCAAACACGGGACTCGGAACCCGCAAGTAGAAGCCAGCATGCTAACCACTATACCGTTTGGTCGGCAACTGTATCTCGGACATGCTATCTTGAAACTTTGATGATGGTTTCTTTTTGTCCTTTTATTTTTAACTTTAATATGATACAACTTAAAAAAAATTTATACAACTTAAAAAAATTTATACAACTTAAAAAAATTTATACAACTTAAAAACTACTTGTTATAAATATATGAGACTTTCCACAATAATTTTTCATAAATATTTCTTTAATTTGTCGTCATGAATTATGTATTTTAATTTAACTTTAAAAAAAAAAAAGTTTTTCGAGCTTAGCATACTATGGGTTTATACAGTTTTTGCACAAAATGTATATTTTTTTTTTAAAAATTTCTAAAACTTTTATAGAACAATCACTAAGACAATTTTTTATATGAAATATAAGAAGTAATTTAATGCAAAAAGGAAATTATTTTTTAAAAAATTTCTTTTAAATATATCAAATTTAGGTAATATCAAAATTTTGAAGTTTTTTAATTTAAAAAAATATATATATTTATAAATATATATATATATATATATATATATATATATATATATATATATATATATATATATATATATATATATATATATATATATACTAAAAATTATTCAATGATATGGAAAGATTTGGTTGGTTTGTACGCTCAACAACCTATTTTTATGGTCAGTAACGTCTAATCAGGCCAGGACCAACAGCTTAAAGTGAATTCCGAAATACAACGTTCATCCAACTATTCGTACCCTGTACCTTTGGCATATGAGGTCATGTGGAAAGAAAGGAAACGTAATTGAATTCCAAAAGTAATCATTATTATATTATAAAGTTTCTTTTTAAAAAAAAATTGGGACCATATAGTAAATATGTGGTATATATGGTAAGCTTCTGAAGGCATATGAAACGAAAAAATTAATTGTACGTTAATATGAGGTGTGTAGTTTCAAAATTAGCTCCATCCATTTTGAAAACATTTCAAGAGAGAAGAGGGGGACACCCTGTCCCATTGCCATACCGATTTTTTTTTTTTTTTTTTTTTTTTTTTGTAATTTTTAATTAAATATTCAGAGAAGCAAAACCCTTCATTGTTTCAAGGTTAATTTAAAACTTATAGAAAGATCACATAATTAGAAAAAAAAAATAATAATAGACTGAGACGAGCCTCATCGAACATCATTCTGAACTTTTTATACCATGAATCCAATGGTCTGATGGGATAAAAATGGCAGAAACCATTCAAACGTTGACTTTCAATGAGTTGAACTAAAACCAATTACCAAATGTGACATAACTTGCCAAAAAAAAACCATCCTTTTTTTACTGAGAGCACACCACTCTAATTTTCAACTAAAAAGTTGCAAACAATTTGTATTTCTGGGCGGTAAGATCTTTCGTCTTTTTGAAATCACCCAAGTTTGCAATGAATATTACCTCATTATTAGTGACGAAATAATTGTCGCGAACTTGGCTCACTTTTAAAAGCTAGAAGTTGTTTTTTTTTTTTTCGTCAGAGAATAAATATCGTCTGCACCTCTTCCTCATTGAAAATTAAAGAACAGCGGGTTACTACATAATAAAAAATAAAAAAAAAAAAAAGAATGTTCAGTATTGGTCAAATTATGACGTATTTGGCAATCCAATTTGTTTCAACTCATTCAAAATTGATTTTTGAAAAGTTTCGGCCATTTTTGACCCGGCAGACCAGTGGATTCATGATCTACTAACATGTCTCCCACATTCTATAAAAAAAAAATTCAGAATGATGTTCGATGGGGGTACCGGAAATCCTGTCGAACTATAATTATCATTTTGGAAAAGATGTGGAATGAGCTGTTTACAATGTGGAAGGTCTGGTTACGATGAGCTGTAATGAAGTGTTGTTATACATTGAAGCTACATGCTTTCAATATATAACACTTCATTCTTTTTGTACATGAATGTATGCGTAAACGGAAAATGTTGTTTTAGTTAAATTATCGTGATCAAACAGACTAATTCAGCGTTTTATGATCCTATTATTTTCGGTGTACTCAGTATGTACTGAAATATCACGTTTCACCGAGGCAGCTGTTTCTACACGAATTAAACAGAAACGTGTCCAAAGTATTAGGCATTACTTAGACAGAAATGTCTGGAAAACATTTTTGGAGGTGTACCATCGAAAGTACTCATTTTTAGTACTGTACCTAAGGTGGGATTATTTTTTATTATGAAATCCTTTATATGAACTTCAATTTTGTATTGTGATGGTGTGGAGGAGTTTATATGCTTGTACCTGCCGGGCAAATCTGTGGAGGCCTAATTAATCCACTTGCGATAATACAATCGGGCTGAAACTTGGTAGATAGATTCATTGTTGATGACAATGCATTGTATCAAATTTTGGGGGCAATCACTTTCACTAAGACGTCACTAATTAAAATCAGGTATCTGAATAAGTATAATAACAACATCAGTTGCGTACAAAAATGCTGGTTTATCTCTCACAATCAGTATTTTCCAGGCCAGTGTTTTACAAATTGAACCTAATTTTGAAATAATGCTACCCATATTTTAAATCAACGATAACATAATAACGTTGCCATAAATAGTCTCAGTTTAATAAGGAAGATAAAAAAAAATGAAATGAGGCCCAACTTAAAAAGCACAAGGCCCATTTAAGTTGATCAATCCTAACTTTTCTTAACAATCCCCAGTACAGATCCTGCTGTCATTAAAAAACGTTTGCACCAGCGCAATTTACGATGTGGTCTGGCAGATTGTTCATCATATCAACAAATGTAGAAGCGCTATTTCTTAGACTCCAAGTTAGATGCGATTTAAACCCCTTCTATGCATGACTTCTTGTACAGTCTTCCGTGTTGTATTTATAAACCTATTCAATCGTCCTTTTATCCTGTCAACACATTTCTTCCAATGCATAAATAACTAGGTTTCTCAATCTATCACACTGTTAAAAATTTTGTTCCACCATGCACCAAAAATTGGTTCCCATTTAGCTGCCACCAACATTTGGTGCTTAGTTTCACGATTTAATGGTGCAACCTCGGACCGTAAGCACCATTAAATCGCGAAACTAAGCACCAAATGTTGGTGGCAGCTAAATGGGAAACAAATTTTGGTGCATGGTGGACAATTTTTTTTAACAGTGCACCATAATCTAAATTCGAGTTCCCCTTTATCATTTTTGTTGCTTTAGTATATAATTATACAGAGCCACATGAGTGGTAATTTTATTCCCAAAAAAAAAAAAAAATTAATTGTAAAAAGGCCAAACGTATCGCCCGGGAATCCAACTTGGGTCCTCGGCGTGGGACCCCAGCATTCTACCTCTGAACCACCTATGTTCGTTAAACTACGGGTGTTGAACATCCCACAACTTTCAATTACACTATAATACTGACGCGGATTTATGTCATTTGCAGTTTTTACATTTTCATCATTCATTTAGAAACAATTGCCAGTTCTGCGATATTTTTTGTGATAATTCGTATATGGGTCTTTAAAAAAAAAAAAAAAACTCTACAAATTGACGTGCGCTCACTATTCAAAGTACTCCCGAGGGTAACATCCTGTTCTAATGTGCAAGGGAATTTGTCATGACAGTATATTTTAATTAGCACTGCGCTCGTGCCAGTAGTTATTATAGTTTCATCTGAGAAAATTGAACTCTGATGCTTCTCTGATGAAAGTTGAACTCTCTGGCAAACAAATGGATGGACAGATTTCAGACGCGAAACCGGGGAGAGAAGTTTTAGTGTCACTAGCTCCCTTCCCTCTCCCCCCCCCCCCCCAATCCCAATCTTGACCCCAATATCCCGATGTTTTCTTATAAATGAATAATAAACTAGTAATACTAAACAATTTCAAAAGAATATGCCATTCAGCCAGAGTAAGCCTACCGTATAGCACTTAAGCAATTATAAGGTCCAAAAACTTTGAAATAAATAAGGGAAATATAAATCTTATAGTATAAAAAAAAAAATCTCTGAAGATTATTTTCGGTTTACTTATGTTAAATATCAGCAGTTATTTCAAAAATATAAAAATGTAATATATATGTGTTTTACAAATATTGTCACTGTGTTTCAATGCATGCGGTCCTTATACTTCAAGCGACTTAAATATTATCTAATAAAATCCACCTGGATATGATAATGGTGTTGATCCATTCGCCAAAAAATATTGCTACTTCTCTAACTGAATTTAAACAAAGAACAAACATTTCAAGTTGAACATTTTAAATATAAATCCATTATATGCATTGCCAATTTTTAATCTTGGTGTTTGCATCTAATTTTAAATATCAAAAACATCTCTATTAGCAAAATATGTAGTAAACTACTTTTCAAAATTTATTCATTAAAAGTGAACGTGAATTTATGCAATCGCATACAAATATCTTTTTATTTATTATGATTAAAAATATTTGATTTTTTATTTATTGAAAAAAAAAAAATTTACAACAGGAAAGAGTTTCTTCAATGATCTGTTAAATGCTATTTCAGCGCGATTGGATGACGGCACATTCATTTATTAATATTCCGTAAAAATGACCTTTTAGTGACAGTGACAGACCCCAAAATTTGATAGAATGCATTGTCATCGACATCCACGTTTCCATGTTAAGGTGCTTTGTGTAACTCTAATACTAGACTGAAACCATTTTAATACTTTTGAATACGTAGGTGAAAGATTAAGACGCTGCAGCATTATTGATGCAATGTTACAAGTATGGAATGAAAAAGCTCTGCAAAGAGGTATTTTTTAAATGGAAACACAGGACCAACTTTAATGATTGATACAAAGCCCTTAACCCCAGAAATTTTCTGATTGCTCCCCTGACAGATTTGCATAAGCTTCTCTCCGCATTAACGTAAGTCAAAATCCGTAAGGAATTCAGAATAAATTAGTCCTTATTATCCATATAAATTAAATTCTATTTAACTGGTATGTGCTTTAGACACACATGAAGTGTGTATGGAGAAGTGGTACGTTTTCCAAAGAAGCGCAGAGCACACAAATTGCATTGCTCATGTTCTGAAATCAAGAAACATATTTATCAAATCGCAATGATTTATTCGTAGTGTGCCATTTCAAATCAGTGGTGGCACGTGATCAAAATTGTTACTACAGCCGGAACAGTGACTCCCCCACACCTCCTTTCCACAATCATTCATGCATGGAAATTCTTTAACCCTTTGCACTCCAGTGTCGCCTCTCAGGCGCCACACGATTGGATGCCAAACCACGAGAGGACCATTAGGTGTAATGAGGAAATTCGATGCAAGGCCAATGACTGTGTTTAGATTCTATGAAGCAAATCCATAAACACCAGCCGAACCTAAAATGTCTCGAGTTGCTAATTCCTCCGCGCGAAAAAGGCCTGGAGTGCAAAGGGTTAATATTAATT
The DNA here is from genome assembly GCA_963978545.1 of Linyphia triangularis. Taxonomy (NCBI): domain Eukaryota; kingdom Metazoa; phylum Arthropoda; class Arachnida; order Araneae; family Linyphiidae; genus Linyphia; species Linyphia triangularis. The sequence goes on from OZ021726.1 coordinate 90,744,558, forward strand.
ACTTAGAAGCAAAGTTTCCTGTCAATATTTTCAAATGATATGAGAAAGAAAATAGAAAAGGAAAAAAAAATAACTCATTTAAACCTACTCATAACAGGGCTCCATTTTCAAAAAGGTCCAATTATATGTTTTATTATTTACTTAAGAAGTAAAAAAAAAAAAAAAAAAACACACAAGTCACAGAAACTATTTCCGTTTGGTGAAGAAAATTCTAAGTAATGCTCGTTTCTCTCTCACCCACACATCCTGACTCACTCACATACAAGCCAATCAGTACATCGAATTTACAAGTACAGCCGAAGTTGCAAAATTCGCAAGGGCTGCATTTGGCACCATGCTACATACATTTAACGATGAGGGAGATTCTATGTATACTAGGCAGTTCTTTCTATGGCAACTTCACTCTCTGGCTGTACTCGATCAACCATTTTAAGATTTAGTTGAGTTGAGCGCTTTCTTCCTCAATTGCGCAACAGGTTTGCTATTAATCGGAGATTTTTTTTTTTTACTTACCTTAGATATTGCATATTTATTTGCGATTCTAATCTACGTTTAAAAAAATTAATAAAATAAATAATCAAAGTTGACTAGCTATTAGCAAATTTTAAATTTCGAACTAATACTTTAGATGCAGCCCTGCTGTACTTGCTGCACCACACGAGAAGCCACTGATTTTGACACATTGTTTCGAAGAACCTTGAAAAAAAAAAAAAAAAAAAAAAAAAAATAGCCAATCACAAATGATTGTAATAAATTGTGACTTTTTTAACTGATCGAGGAACATTCCAATGCACGAATGTTGGTCTCGGAGACATCTGCAATAGGTCATCCCGACTCTGATCTAAGATCTCCATCAGATCTGGATTGAAGAAAGCGTATTAAAAAAAAAAAATTATTCGTGATTGTGTTCTAAGTAAATGCCGTTATAAAGGGCTTCTGACGAAGATCAATCTTTAGTTTTTAGCTCTATTCCGAAAATGAATGCCCGGGATGTATTTCTTGGGATCCTTTTGCAGCTTCTATATTCGGAAATATCAGGTATTGAAGTAGGATAAATTATTATTATTATTTTTAATTTCTTTCGATCTTTCAATTATATGATGGTAAATTGGTGTAAATGGTTTAAGGCACTTGGAACTGATTTTGAGGGAATTTTTTTTTAAAGTTTTACAACGAAAAGAATCATATTATTTCTGCGAATTATTTCTCTGTGTCTTCCTTCTCCCTTCCTGACCTATGGGTTAGTACTGATGCTTCAAAATATAGCACAGCTAGCTTCATTTTCGTAGCTTCATTTTTTTTTATTTATTTTTTTTCCCAACTGAAGAGGATTAAAGAAAAAAAAAATTCTGGTACAGTTTTTTTTTAATGAATTTTTATTATTAATGTTATGCCTCTTATAAAATTTCATGTTTCAAAGCAATACTTCCACAGAAATTGCGGCTGAAAAAATAAAGCATTAGAGCCTTATTATACCGAGCCACTCGAGTGGCGAACGCACGCTACTGCTTCAGTCGCTCAGATAAGCCACTAGAAGCGAAACATGCAATCCTATGGAGCTTATTATACTGGGCCACTGCTGTGGCTAGAGATTGCGTCTGTCGCTTGTGGCGCTCAGACTTTAAGTTATACTTCTAATCCTATGGACCTTATTATACTGAGCTACACCAGTGGTTATCCCTGGCGTCTTCACCGTGGTGAACGCGCACCACAGGAATGGATCTGTATAATAAGGACCTTAAATCTGTGGTGCAGGGACAGACTGAAGTTCCTCTCTTAACGCGACAGAAATAATCTTGTTATATCATTACTGATAGCAATTTAGACAACAATACATACGTCGAACTCATAACTCTAAGACAAGACCATCGCATTGTATGCATCTGGACGCGGGGTAGATACCGCTGGTGAAGGTACTCTGCTAACTTGGTGTTTAAAAGGCTTTTGATAAATGGCTTTATTCTTTGCCTGATGGCCCTTCAATTCCTCCCGGGTAGGGTAACTTTTCATAAAATCAGGACTGTTCTGTATACACGAGTTGTAACAATTTTTATATGGCAGCCTTCGAGTACCTAGTCTAGTATAGCGCAGTCAAACTATTTTGCTAAGAAAAATCCAATGGATTTGCTAGTATAGAATCGCCCTCCACCGTGTTTTTCGTTAATTTTTAAGTTAATAATAAAATTATGTTTATCATTTGCTCCGAATCAGTCGGAAATAGGCGATAAAGTCGTTGAGATGGAAAACCGAGGATTAGAACAACAAACGGCCACTTTGTTGGTTTTTCAGAAAGCCGCTAAGAAGTTTTGCGTTTTCCAGACATCGACGTAATGACACAGTGTTGCTTTTTTCTTTTTCTTAGTAATTAGGCAAAAGCTTTTTCTTCCTTGGTCTCTATGTGCATTGTTTTGAAGTTCGCTAGGCTAAATCCTAAGATATCCTTTTCTAGAAAAATAGAAGTTGGCATGATTTGTATTTCCCGCCTTCCAAAAGATATATAGCATACCTACGAATTATTAAGAGAAATAATTCAAATGTTCTGTTACTTTTGAATCAGGAAGTAATAATGTCGTGCAAAGTCCCCGTTTTGAGGTTTATGATAGTTAAATACTACAGCCCCAACATTCAGCTTATTTGTAACAACTATCCTACAAGCTACAACATAACAAAAATAAGCATTGATGGCATTTTTTTTAATCAGTTTAGTCTTCTAAATTTCATAAATTTACTTTGAAGTCCAGGAAAAAAGTCGAAAATAAAATAAAATTTGTAACGACCCAAGTTTATATAAGTAGATTATACTATATACAGCAATAGTAAGGAAAATATATTTTTTATAAACTATTAAATTTCAGAGAAATATAATGAATTCAACTTTTAATAAAATTGATATTTCCAAACTAAAACCCTTTCCCTAACTGCATGTAGTTGAATTTCACATTTATCTTGATTGAATTTCTTTAAGATTATAATCATACGCCTTTTACCCTCACCTTTAAGGAAGAATTTAACATTTTATGACATGAATTATATATTTGATGACAAATGTATTTGTCTTTTTTTTTTTTCAAAGCTAAACTTTGAAAGAAGCTATTTTGGATCATTAGGACCCTCAGGTAATTTCGATTCAAAAAAACTATTAAGTTAATCTAATTGATATTAATGCATTACCAAAATTGTATTTAATACAAAAAGTTACATCAGTTCAATTTAGAAAAGTCTGAAATTAGGTTACAATGTATTATAGTATTGTAATTACATCTTTAGAGGTTTTTATATGCAAAAGAAATAATATTATATTAAGCTAATTAATTGATAATAATGCATTACTTAAATTGTATTTAATACAAAAAGTTACATCAGTTCAATTTAGAAAAGTCTGAAATTAGGTTACGATGTATTATAGTATTGTAATTACACCTTTAGAGGTTTTTATATGCAAAAGAAATAATATTATATTAAGCTAATTAATTGATAATAATGCATTACTTAAATTGTATTTAATACAAAAAGTTACATCAGTTCAATTTAGAAAAGTCTGAAATTAGGTTACGATGTATTATAGTATTGTAATTACACCTTTAGAGGTTTTTATATGCAAAAGAAATAATATTATATTAAGCTAATTAATTGATAATAATGCATTACTTAAATTGTATTTAATACAAAAAGTTACATCAGTTCAATTTAGAAAAGTCTGACATTAGGTTATGCTGTATTATAGTATTGCAATGACACCTTTAGAGGTTTTTATATACAATAGAAATAATATTAGGTTAACCTAATTAATTGATATTAATGCATTACTTAAATTGTATTTAATACATAAAGTTCCATCAATTCAATTTAGAAATGCCAGAAGTTAGGTTATTTGGTATTATAGTTTTGAATTTACACATACACAGGTCTTTGTATACAATAGAAAATATCCATAAAATAAAGCTATGTATAGCTCTTTGTTGCTGTACGATTTTTTACACAAACTGTTTATAATTGTTCTTAAATTAATGGCATACAAAAACAGTACTTGATAATAGTACTTTTAAAAAGAAGAATTTTTAATGAAAATCTACTACTCTTCAAGTCCTCTATGGATAAAACATAATTTACAGCATTAAGTAATTTTTTGTCACGATGGTCTACAACAACAGCTTTTTCTATTAAAATTGTATATAAAATGTTAATAAAATGCTTCATACTAATTAAGTAATGTTCTTCATGGTTATTTTCTGGACTGGAATACTAAATATAGTCGAAGTATTGATTTTCGCCATTAAATACTTTGATTACATTTGTCATTTACATTGAAATAATATGGTTTATAGTGAAGAAGTGCGAACTGCATATTTAATTCCAAATTATGTTTTGGTATGTTTTAAAATAGGATCAAACCCATTAAAAGTAAATGAATTTATTGTAAATTAGTGATAAGCAAAATTGTTATGACCTGGTTAAGTAGAACATTAAAAGCTTTTTTACCCTGGGCCTTAAGCCCAAGGGTATTGTTTTCAGTTGCTCAAAAATGTGGTCCGGTGTCAGTCCCCACTAAATGTTTGCGCATGCTCAGGAAAGGCATTGTGAGGGGCAGGAGCCTGTTTGTATAAAAAAAAGTTGTGTGCTGATGTTGTTCAGTTGTATTGATGTGTCGATGTTATATAAAAATAAAATTTAAGAAAAAAAAACTTGATCTTAAGGCCGAGGGTATACTGTACATCGGCGTTAAGCCAATTACTTAATTTTGTCTTTTATGAGTGTTTTTATAATTTATCTTCAGTCCAGTGACGACAAAAGCCCTAAAATTTTTTTAAATTTTTGTATTTTTAATTTTTTTCTTCTGAAAACGTAAAAAAAGACAAGGAGCTATCACCTTTTTATTCAAATCCGAATATACAGGGTGGCCAGGATCCCTGTTTGTATCCGTCATTAAATGCTTTGATTGGTGTTGGCATCTAATTTTAAACATTCAAAAATATCTCCCATCAGCAAAATAAGAGGTAAACTACTTTTCAAAATTTATTCAATAAAAATGAACGTGAATTTATGCATTCACTCTTATAGTGATGAAGTGCATATTTAATTCTAAATTATCTTTTGGCATGTTTGAAAATAGGATTAAACCCATTAATTAGTAAAAGTAAATGAATTTGTTGTAAATTGATGATACGCAAAAAATGTTATGCCTACATTGAAATAAAGCTTGAAAAGCTTTTTTACCCTGGGCCTTAAACCCAAGGGTATTGTTTTCAGTTGCTCAAAAATGTGGTCTGGTGTCAGTCCCCACTTAATGTTTGGGAATGCTCAGAAAATGCATTGTGGGGGCATGCGCCAGCTCCGCCTACTTGTATAAAAAAATTTTATACTGATGTCGTTCACTTATGTTGATGTATCGATGTTATATAAAACTAAAGTAAAAAAAAAAAAAAAAAATGATCTTAAGGCCCAGGATAAACTGTATACCGACCCTAAGCTGATTATTTAATTTTGTCTTTTATGAGTATTTTTCTAATTTATCATCAGACGAGTTACCACAAAAGCCATGAAAATTTAAAAATTTTGTATTTTTAATTTCTCTCTTCTTAAAACTTAAAAAAAAAAAAAAAAAAAAAAAAAAAAAAGAGGTTTCACCTTTTTTTTTATTCAAATCCGAATATATATGGATTATATTTAGCATCCAAATCAGAAACTCCTGAAAAGTTCAAAATGTTTCTCTCCTTTGTGTTAATTTAAAATGTGAAAGTTTGCTAAGCGTAAAATCTGAATTTCGTTGAATTTTATTTCTAAATTATTTGTGAAATTTCATATTATGGTATTTTTTCATTTTTTATGAGTATTTAAACGAGTTTATTTACATTTCAGGAACCTATCAAGTAAACCAAAATGCCGATTATTCAGAAAGTAAGTTTAAATAACAAAAGTTTATACTTACAGCCAACCTTATTTGACATTAAGAACTTGCATGTAAGCATGTACATAATAAGTCTTTGAATTATTTGTTAATATTGATCAATCAAGCTACCTGCTGAATAATAACTGGTTGAGTTGTTCTTAGGCAAGGGACATAATCGCTTTCATTCACTTTTCCATATTTCACCCAGTTATTTACAAGACATCGTTATAATACATTACTTTACCTTTTTTGCTTATAAGGAACACACAGTGGTAAAAGTACGTATAGAAAAGGGGGGGGGGGGGGAATGCCCAAAAGTTGGTGACAAGTTCACTCCCTCTCCCCAATGATAAGTTTTATAATTTCGCATCTTATAATAAAAAATATTAATTAGTACGGAAGTAATTTAAACTTCCTAACACTAACAATGAGCAAGAGTCCAAAACTTATTTTTTATTTTAGTGAATGTTCTGCTACTTAGTTTTTTTTTTTACTTGGTTGTAAGAGATAAAGTGAAGTAATATTTCAATATTATTTACTCTTTTATTTTAGATTTTGTAGTGAGTTTCTTTAAATTTAAATAGTGCTTGTAAATGTGCAAACTTTCGTTAAATTAAATTGATAGAGAACTCTTAAAGTTTTTTTTTTTTTTTTTAATAGTTTGTTTTTATAAGAAACAAGAATAAAAATTTTATTTAAAAAAAAAAGTCCCTGCAAAAATAAGATAAAATTAATATTATATTTTAATAAAAATACTAATATCTTTATGTGAAGTAGTATATAATACATTTTTATAATAGTATGATAAATAGCATTACTATTTTATATATATATATATATATATATATATATATATATATATATACATACATACATACATACATACATACATACATACATACATACATACATACACACACACACACACACACACACACACACACACACACACACACACACACACACACACACATACATACATACATATATATATATATACATACATACATAATACATACATACATACATACATACATAATACATACATACATACATACATACATACATACATACATACATACATACATACATACATACATACATATATATATATATATATATATATATATATATATATATATATATATATATATATATATATATATATATATATATATATATATATATATATATATATATATATATATATATATATATATATATATATATATATATATATATATATATATATATATATATATATATATATATACATACATACATACATACATACATACATATATATATACATACATACATACATACATACATACATATATATATATATATATATATATATATATATATATATATATATATATATATATATATATATATATATATATATATATATATATATATATATATATATATATATATATATATATATATATATATACATACATACATACATACATACATACATACATACATACATACATACATACATACATACATACATACATACATACATACATACATATATATATATATATATATATATATATATATATATATATATATATATATATATATATATATATATATATATATATATATATATATATATATATATATATATATATATATATATATATATATATATATAACGATAATGTCAAAACTGTTTATTGTTAGATATAAAGTTCGAAGTGCATAGAATGCTTCTGTATACTTCTGTAATAAATAATATGTAATTTGTTTAATTATTAAGTGTTTATGTTTTTAAAAAAGCAGGTGGAGCGTTTGCAGGAGCGTCTGCGGGAGCAGGAGCATCTGCGGTGTCTTCATTTAGTGGTAAATTACATCTTCCCATAAAACTATTATAATTGTATTGTAAAGTTTCTATAACCACCTTGAAATTTGGTGAGTAGGTACAAAAATGAACACTTACTGAAATGATATAAATTAAAAACTCGAAAATAGCTTCTAATGTATTTTGTTTTTATTTTTGAAAACCTTACATCGGTTCATAGGCAGGGGCTCCATCTAGTTTTGACTTTTGCTATTTTAGTTTTCATTAATGATAGATATACATTAAATGAAAACAATTTATGTCATTTTATGAAGTGGTCTTTTTCGTACCTACTCACTGAATTTCAAGGTGGTTATAGAAAGTAGTTTCTATATGCACTGGGCTAGAAGATTGTAACATAGCGAGTATAGGGATTAATCCCTTACTAGGACGTCCTCTGAAAAATGTCGCAAAAAAAGTCGTTCACTGTTGTTGAATAACAGTGCTTCATTAATAGTATGTTAGATAACAGCGTTTTGCGCTTCTGCTTGTTAACAAAGCAATCTAACATAATGCATCCCAAGGCCAAAACTCTTTTTTACACTAAATCGGTATCTTGAATTGGCATTTATCCCGTAATATCACATTCCCATCTTTCTACAACTCCTCTAATAAATCATTTCTTACAGTAAAAAGTATCTGATGTTAAAAAAAAAAGTTTTGGTTTTTTTCCGCAATATGGGGTTTTTCTGTTTTGGAGCTTCCCAGGAAGACGAAAGATAATGGACAATTCCCGCATTTTTTAAAAACGAGTGAAATTAGTACATGTTTATGAAGAATTTCTTTCTGATTCCAAATATATAAACAAAAGTTCTTTAAAAAAAAATTAGTTATTTAAATATCAAGAAAAGAAAATGCCCCAAAACCAGTCCGATCAAAACAGTCAACAAAATCTGTGACGCCAAGAAGTCCTTTCGTTTCTGTGGTTATCGTGAGGTTTGTGCCAAATATTTATCGTCAAAAAAGACGGCGTTGGTAGACCATTGCCACATTCCATACAGGTCAGCGTGATTTGTGAGAAACTTGCAAATCCGGTTTCCGCTGCTGCATTTCAAGCTCTTTACGTCACGTTCAACGCCAACGAAATGGATCGTTTCCTCGCCAACCTCTAACAAGGTAATTTTGATCGCAAATTTTTTTTTTTTTTTTTTTTTTTTAAAAAAAGCGCATTGAGCAGAAATTTTTATGTTTATGGCCTTTTCGGAACATTTAGAATTGAATTAAAAAAAAATACGGGAATTGTCCATTAAACTAGACTTCTTACAGTAATTTCGTTTCCTAACTTTAAACATGCTTATAATGATAAAATATAGGTTTCCAAATCGTGTTTATTGACATTTATTGCATATTTCATCCCAATACTGCCTTGAATTTAAAAAAAAAAAATATGACGATTGCTTCTAATACGCAGATCATACCTCAAATTTTAATTTCAAGAATTACGTGTGTAACACTGCACCAGAGATGTGTTTTGAAAAGCTTTAATGTATTGGGAAATTTCATCACTTTAAGACAGTTCTGAAAGTGGGCGATTCACCCATAAATAGTCCTAAAAATCCTCATGTTTAAGTGTGAGAATCCAGGACAAAATAAGCCGACCAAACGGTATAGTGGTTAGCGTGCTTTGCTTCTAGACCACGAGGTTGCGGGTTCCGAGTCCCGTGCAAGGCATGGGTGTTTGTAAATGTGTGTTGGCTTGTCTAATGACGAATGTTTCGGCGCATTATAGCCCTCGTGTTGCTGACGGTGCCAGATAATCTGAAAACAACCAACCAGGGCAAAATAAACACTGACAACAAGGAGGATATGATCTCCTAATAAATGTCCATTCCTTAAGTTGAGTGGTTGGCTGTATTCAGATTATCTGGCGCCGTCAGCAACACGAGGGCTACAATGCGCCGAAACATTCGTCATTAGACAAGCCAACACACATTTACAAACACCCATGCCTTTTACACGGGACTCGGAATCCGCAACTTCGCGGTCTAGAAGCTAGCACGCTAACCACTATACCAAATAAGACATTTTGAAACTTAAGTTGAGGGATTTTTAACATGGAAGCATCTGTATAACTGCACATTAATAGTACTTAATTCTTTTCTAAATGCCCACGCTGAAGACTTTGAATTCCATTTTGCAACTGTGTTGACTTACTTATCATCATATTGTGCTCTTTTGTTATGTATTCCATGTTTCTATGCCGCTCACCTGAGAAGTTATTAGAGAATACCTTAATTACGTAATTAGTAATGATGTTTATATTAAAAAAATTCAGTTTTACACAAAAATTAGTTAAGTAATCAACATTTAACTCGTTAATTAGAATATTTTTGACAGTGATCACTCGAATTTCAGAAAGCTATACTAAACTTCAACTTAACTTGACATCACTATTAGATGGTAGATCTTCACAGTGCTCACAGGCAATTAATCCATTTTAGTGGAGTGAAGACATAGTTCTAGCCAAACCTTATAGCCTTTTGTTCTCTACTGGGTTGTGGTTTGACGAACATTATGCTTTCACGCCGCCATAATGGATTAAATAACTAGGAGCACTGTGACTATCTACCATCTAGTGATGTCAAGTTAAGTTGCAGTTTAGTATAAGATAAAAAGAATTATGGTTGGAAATTTTTCGTAATATCTTTTATAATCGATTTTATTTTTCTAAACTACGAAAGTAGTAAAAATCACAATTTTTCTAAAAACATTTGTTTTTAAAAAAGCTGGGGAAAATTTATTTTTTTCCCCAATCAATTTTAATTGAGTGTCCAAAACATTTAATAGATAATGCAGATTTTAATTCTAAGATAATTCTTAAAACAAATTGTATCAAACTTTAGTTATCACTAATTTCTATTTGTTAAAAACACAATTTTTAAAATGAGGAATTACAAATTTTCAAATTTATTTTCAGAATAAAATAATATTTTAAACTAATAAATTTACTCCCTAGCTAAATTATAGAATTATCTTGCAAAAATACTACTAGGAAAATATTTGAAAGCAACGAAACCATCATTTTTTGGAATATTTTACGATATTTGAGTATATATTAAAAAAAATGACGGATATCCCACTTCGGATAGGGTTTTCAGGCAAATTAATAAAGTATCTGTCACAAATTAACGTTGCTATTCATTGAGAATTATTTGCACTCTAATTTTTTGTATTAATATCTAATAAAGGTTATGAATTTTTCCACTGAGGCAAAGATGAAATGTTGGCACTGTTTTTACTGATGGCACAGTTTTTACGGTATAAAAATATTTATTCTCTCTTCAGAAAACTCGAAAAATTTATTCAAAGGCAACGGTCACTCTCAAGCTTCAACACAAGCTTCAGAAAAAACAACTTCGAATACAGCGATTATACAAGCTCACTCCAATAGGTAAACAAAGCGATAAGCTTTCATCGTAGTCCGAAGTCAATCTGAAAACTTTCCCGATCTCCAGTCTTATTTATACTTGGCGCGAGAGAACATTCGCGAAATTTCCAGCCAATTCGTCGATAAAGAAACATCTGGAAATTTCTCGATTGCTTTAGGTGTTGCCACCTTTTTCTAACCTGTATAATCGCTGTTAATAAATAAAATAAGAGAAAATTAATTACAATAGAATTTTAAAATAATACGTCACTATTTACACTATATACAGACAATTTGTGCAACAATATCTAATAAAGATTTTGAACTATATTTTTTTTATTTTTATTATATGTGAGAGGTGTTGTTTTTATGCCTCTTTATTTTCAACAATCAGGTGGATCTTCTTCAGACTCATCATCGTCTTCTTCTTCCTCTGGATCACCTGGTAGGTGGAATTTTCTTAAAAAAAACCTTATTTTAATTTTTACTTTCAATTACTCTATCTGTCATACAGTTTACTAAAGTACTTGGTAAATTCCTAGTTTACGTGTATGGGTCGGCGAGATTTTAAAAAGTTGGCGTCAAGACCAAAACGTCGCCAATTTAACATGGGGACTGATTCGAAATATACAAATGACGGTTAATTCAAAGTAGTCATTAATAATTAACGAAAACTGAAAACATATGAAATATGCAAATAATCAATTAGCAATTATGAAATTTAAGCAATTAAGAAAGCAAATAAATAAACGTCAAAAACCTCACAAGAAATTGTGTTGCTCAATATGAAACTTTGTCACCTACCAAAATGGCACCCAAATCACTTGGCGATATTTCCACGTCAACTAGGAACAGACAGAGTTCTCAAAGTTAAACTTTAAAATAGATTCAAAATTATTAAATTTGACTCATCAGTTCTAAGTGTGCAATATTGAATTTTTGTTTAGTTAAAAAAAAGTAATCTTTCAAAAACAAAAAGAAAAAAAGAATATAATAATAATAAAAAAAAAAAAATACTCGGTGTTCTTGTGAGACTTAGTGTATTTGTGCACAGGTTATTTTTAATATTGTGAACAGTTTCAGCACAAAAGTTATGTCTAAAGTTTTTAAAGTTTCGAAAGGAAAATGCCTGTAGAAAAGAGAATTGAAAACTATAAAAGTTGCTATTAAATAAAAATAACAAGTATAAAGATACCATCTGAATTGTTGAGTTAGGAAGAAGAGGGAAATTCCCGACTTTCTTTTGAGAAAATTAGAGATAATATCTGATTAACCTATGGTGTTTCCAGGTAGGGCGAAAATTATGAGAACGATTCCCAAAATGGCCATTAGTATTATATTTGGTTGGGAGGATAACCAGCGTTTTTACTGTTGCTTAATTTTATTTGGATAGGGACTCTGAGAAGACCAATCCGATTTCTAAACTTCACTATTATATCACCGAAATCCTTCGGAGGTTAAACTTTTAGTCATATAGGATAAAATATGACTAAAAGTCCATCAACAATCATGTTTGACTGATTGTTGATGAGAATATCCTTCCATCATCAACAATCAGTCAAATGCGATTGTTGATGGAAGGATAATTTATCATACAGCGAATTAAGAAGTACATGTTTGCAAAAATTAGCTCTTATATAATTGTGGAAAATTGTCTATTATTAATTGTATTAATAAGAATTTATCTTATCTAGGAATAAGCTACCATTATAGTCAGACGTACGGCGATGGATCAGGTAAAATTACTTTTTTAAATACTTTCTATTCACTTCGGTTTTGTGGGTGGGTGGTAGAGTGGCTGTGTATGAAGGTGTCGGGAAAATCCGCGGATGCCTAATCAACCCCCATCCAATTAACCTGAAACTTGGCAGATAGATTCGAGGTCGATGACAAGGCATTCTATCAAATTTTATGGACTCTCACTGTTTCAAAAAGGTCACTTTTACGGAGTATTAATAAACCAACTTGCCGCCATCCAATTGCAATGAAATAGCATTTAAAAGATCACTCAAGAAACTCTTTCCTATTGTCAAAATCGTTTTAATAAACAAATAATAAAATTGTTTTAAACATAATAAATAAAAAGATATTTGGATGTGAATCCATACATTCACGTTCATTTTTAATGAATAAAATTTGAAAAGTAGTTTACCACTAATTTTGCTGATGGAGATGTTTTTAATGTTTAAAATTAGATGCCAACACCGAGCACAAGCTGACAACAGAAACGGCGCTGTGTTAATGAATATAAAAATTGGAAATGCATATAAAGGACTTATATTAAAAACTTTATTCAATAATGTGTGTTTTAAATGTTTGCGACCCATTTTAAGTCAAATTAGGGTTCTTTCCATTTATGTAAAGCCCATGGTTCTTTTTTCTGAGCATTTCTCAGGTTCTATAATTGTTTATGGTAAAGTTCTTCTCTTGTAGATATTTCTCTGTCAACTTATTATAAAGAAATTGCAAGTAAAATTTGATAAAAAGTTTTATGCAACAAGTTAAAATATCTTAAGTTAGTGATAGGGCTATTGCTTGTGAAATTTTTATGTTTTTTATCTTTAAAATTTTGCCTCCAATAACAAGTATTTTCACCAAACCATCTTATCACTCACCAGTTATTTAACTTATTATTAGTTTTTAAATTTTCTTAAGCACTTTTATCTTTATTCATAACAATAATTTCATTTCCTAACTTTAAACATGCTTATAATGATAAAATATTGGTTTCTAAATCCTGTTTATTGATATTTATGACATAATTCCTCCCACTACTGTCTTGGATAAACGATAAAAAAAAATATATGATAATGGCTTCTATACGTAGATCATTAATTTTTAAAATTTCTCTAAAAGGAATCATTCCTAGTCTCTCTAAATTTCAAGAAATACGTGTGGAACGCCGCTTCCACGAGATGTGTTTTGGAAAGATTAAAGGAATTGGGAACTTTCATCACTTTAAAATAGTTCTAAAACTGGGACGAGCAATTTAGCCATTAATAGTAGAGGTCGGCGATATATCAATACGACGATATTTGTATCGATATTTCTAAAAAAATATCGATATTAAAAATATCGATAAAAGTCAACGATATATCGATATTTTCAAACATTTTTAGTTTTTTGATGATCGTTTTGTAGATTCATGTGTTTTTTCGATTTTATTTATTCCCTTTTCAAAAACTTCAAAACTAATGTTTGAACTTGGCTGAGAGACAGTAAAACGGCACCAATATTCAATATTTTCCATACACTTAAAAACTATCAAAAATTATCTAAATTTTTCTTAAAATCACTGCACCAATTAAGCGAAGATATAACTTTTTTTTTTTTGTAATAGATCCATTTCAGTTGAAAAAGTAGTCACCTTACAAAAAAGCAATTGTGAAAAGTAGAAATTTGCCCCGAAAAACTTTGTTTCTGGCAAAATTGAAAATCAAATAAAAAAAATCATGTATCGATACATCGATATTTTATCGATATTTTTTTCTTTGCAAACGATATAGTATCGATATTTATTTTGATCGATATTTCCGACTTCTAATTAATAGTTATAAAAAATCCTCGTGTTAAGTGTGAGAATACAGTGCAAATTAAACACTGATGTCAGGGGAGATAATATCTCATAATAAAAGTCCATTCCTTAAGTTGCATGATTTTGCGCATGAATAGTAAGTACTTCATTCTATTGTATTGTATATGCCCCCACTGATCACTTTGCATTTTATTTGGCTACTGTGTTGTTTTACTTATCATTAAAATAAGCTCTTTTGTGGCGAAATCCACGTTTCTGTGCCGCTTCACTGAGAAGTTATTAGGGAAAAACTTATTATCCTTTAATTTTTCTCGCCACTATATTAACAAATGACTGACAACCCACATCTAGTGTATTTATAAGGCAAATTAATCAAGTATATAAAAAAATTGACGTTGCTGTTTAATGGGAATTATGTGCACATTTATTTATTTGTTTTAATATCTAATAAAGATTTTGAACTACCTTATTTTTATATTTATGAGAGAGGTATTGTTTTTATGTCTCTTTATTTGCAATATTCAGGTGGATCTTCTACAGACACATCATCATCTTCTTCGTCTTCTTCCTCTGGATCACCTGGTAGGTGGAATCTTCTAAAAAACTTTATTTTAATTTTTAATTTCAATTACCCTATCTGTCATATAGTTTAATGACAGTATACCCTTGGTAAATTCCCAGTTTACGTTCATGGGTCGGCGAGATTTGAAAATGTTGGCGTCAAGGCCAAAACGTCGCCAATTCAATATGGAGGCTGATTCGAAATATACAAATGACGGTTAATTCAAAGTAGACATTAATAATTAACGAAAACTGAAAACATATGAAATATGCAAATAATCAATTAGCAATTATGAAATTCAAGCAATTAAGAAAGCAAATAAAGAAATGTCCAAAAGCACGCAAGAAATTGGGTTGCTAAATATGAAACTAATTGCTAAATGTTTTAGTTTCAATTTCCTATTTATTATATATAATTAATAGCTGAATATCCGTGCTGCGCTACGAAATTTTACCATTAGCATTTTAGCGATCAAAAGACATTCATGTATTCTACACTTCAGACGTTTGCTCCCATTTCGATCCCGACAAATTGATTCATCAAAATAGGAACTTTCCTTTGTTGACATTTTTAACGAAATTTATAATTGTGAATAGTATTTTGGTAAGAGACATTTGAATATCCCTCGTTTAGAACGTTTAATCCCCTTAAGACCCTTTTTAATTACGTAATCGAGATTGCAATAGTTTATCGTGTTTGCTCTTAGTTCTAAATTTCAAAGCAGTAGCTGTATTGGAATTGGGATATTAAGATAATCCACGTATAGTTTCAATGTTGTGTCGACTTTTCATCCCTTAAAAATTCGTTAATTGATATTGGAATAACTTTTTTTTTTACATTTGCACCAAATATCAGAATTATAACTACATTGGAAAAGGAACATTCGGACATCCCTCGCTTGGAACATTTAACCCCTTTTCGACTCCCATAAAGTTGGTTAATCGAGAACGGAATAGCTTACTTTTTTCTATGTTTATCTGTTTTGACATTTGTACCAATTTTCAGAGTTGTGACCAAATGGGAAGTGGAACATTTGACTATCCCTCGTTTGGAAAGTTTAACGCCTTTTCCAACCCTTCAGTGGGTTAATCGAGATCGGAATGGCTTACTTTTTCTATGTTTGTCTTTATTGACATTCATACCAATTTTCAGAGTTGTGGCGAAATGGGAAGTAGAACATTCGAATATCTCTCGTTTGGAACGTTTAATCCCTTTTCGACCCCCAAAAGTGGGTTAACCGAGATCGGAATAGCTTACTTATTCTATGTTTGTCTTTATTGATATTCGCACCAGTTTTCAGAGTTGTGACAGTATGGAAAGTAGGATATTCGAATATCCCTCGTTTGGAACGTTTAACCCCTTTTGACATCTTAAAGTGGGTTAAACGAGATCAGAAAAGCTTACTTTTTCTATGTTTACCATTGTTGACATTTGTACCAATTTTTAGAGATATGACCGTATGGGAAGTGGTACATTCGAATATTCCTCGTTTGGAACGTTTAACCCCTTTTCCACACTTTAAAGTGGGTTAATAGAGATCGGAATAGCTTACTTTTTCTACGTTTGTCTTTGTTGATACTTGTACCAGTTTTCAGATTTGCGACGAAATGGGAAGTAAGACATTCGAATATCCCTCGTTTGGAACGTTTAACCCCTTTTTGACCCTTTAAAGTGGGTTAATCGAGATCGGAATAGCTTACTTTTTCTATATTTACCATTGCTGATATTTGTACCCATTTTCAGAGTTGTGGACATGTGGGAAATGGGAGAATTAGTGGTGAGTGAGTGAGTCAGTGAATGAGTGAGGGCTTTGCCTTATATATATAACTAGCTGAATACCCGTGCTGCGCTACGAAATTTTACCATTAGCATTTTAGCGATCAAAAGACATTCATGTATTCTACACTTCAGACGTTTGCTCCCATTTCGATCCCGACAAATTGATTTATCAAAATAGGAACTTTCCTTTGTTGACATTTTAAACGAAATTTATAATTGTGAATAGTAAACTGGAATAGTTTATTGTGTTTATGTTTGCTCTTAGTTCTAAATTTCAAAGTAGTAGCTGTATTGGAATTAAGTTAATTAGACATTAAGTTAATCCTCGTATAGTTTCAATGTTGCGTCGTCTTTTCATCCCTTAAAAATATCGATATTGGAATGACTTATTTTTTAACATTTGCAAAAAAATATCAGAAAAATGACTACATTGGAAGAGGAACATTCGGATATCCCTCGTTTGGAACATTTAACCCCTTTTCGACCCCTTAAAGTTGGTTAATCGAGAACAGAATAGCTTACTTTTTCTATGTTTAATCTTTTTTGACATTTGTACCAAATTTCCGAGTTGTGACCATATGGGAAGTGGTACATTCGAATATTCATCGTTTGGAACGTTTAACCCCTTTTCCACCCCTTGATCCACCGGAGATCGGAATAGTTTACTTTTTCTGCGTTTGTCTTTATTGATATTCACACCAGTTTTCAGAATTATGAAAATATGAGAAGTAGGACATTCGAATATATCGCTCGTTTGGAACGTTTAACCCCTTTTTGACCTCTTAAAGTGGGTTAATCGAGATCGGAATAGTTTACTTTTTCTATTTTTACCATTGTTGATATTTGTGCCGATTTTCAGAGTTGTGACTATGTGGGAAGTAGGATTTTCGAATGTCCCCCGTTTGGAACGTTTAACCCCTTTTCGACCCCTTAAAGTGTGTTAATCGAGATCGGAATAGTTTACTTTTTCTATTTTTACCATTGTTGATATTTGTGCCGATTTTCAGAGTTGTGACTATGTGGGAAGTAGGATTTTCGAATGTCCCCCGTTTGGAACGTTTGACCCCTTTTCGACCCCTTAAAGTGTGTTAATCGAGATCGGAATAGTTTACTTTTTCTATTTTTACCATTGTTGATATTTGTGCCGATTTTCAGAGTTGTGACTATGTGGGAAGTAGGATTTTCGAATGTCCCCCGTTTGGAACGTTTGACCCCTTTTCGACCCCTTAAAGTGTGTTAATCGAGATCGGAATAGTTTACTTTTTCTATTTTTACCATTGTTGATATTTGTGCCGATTTTCAGAGTTGTGACTATGTGGGAAGTAGGATTTTCGAATGTCCCCCGTTTGGAACGTTTGACCCCTTTTCGACCCCTTAAAGTGGGTTAATCGAGATCGGAATAGTTTACTTTTTCTATTTTTACCATTGTTGATATTTGTGCCGATTTTCAGAGTTGTGACTATGTGGGAAGTAGGATTTTCGAATGTCCCCCGTTTGGAACGTTTGACCCCTTTTCGACCCCTTAAAGTGGGTTAATCGAGATCGGAATAGTTTACTTTTTCTATTTTTACCATTGTTGATATTTGTGCCGATTTTCAGAGTTGTGACTATGTGGGAAGTAGGATTTTCGAATGTCCCCCGTTTGGAACGTTTGACCCCTTTTCGACCCCTTAAAGTGTGTTAATCGAGATCGGAATAGTTTACTTTTTCTATTTTTACCATTGTTGATATTTGTGCCGATTTTCAGAGTTGTGACTATGTGGGAAGTAGGATTTTCGAATGTCCCCCGTTTGGAACGTTTGACCCCTTTTCGACCCCTTAAAGTGGGTTAATCGAGATCGGAATAGTTTACTTTTTCTATTTTTACCATTGTTGATATTTGTGCCGATTTTCAGAGTTGTGACTATGTGGGAAGTAGGATTTTCGAATGTCCCCCGTTTGGAACGTTTGACCCCTTTTCGACCTTAAAGTGTGTTAATCGAGATCGGAATAGTTTACTTTTTCTGTTTACCATTGTTGATATTTGTGCCGATTTTCAGAGTTGTGACTATGTGGGAAGTGGGAGAATTAATGATGAGTGAGTCAGTGAGTGAGTCAGTGAATGAGTGAGGGCTTTGCCTTATATATATAAAGATGAGAGTATCGAACTTGATAGAAAAAAATCCGATTATTTTGTTACCCTGGAACAGTCCCCATTTACGTTTGGGCATGCGCATTGTGTGCGCATGCGCCTGCTCGTATGTATAAAAATAATAATAATATTAATAATAATAATAAAAAAAAAAGTTGTATGCTGATGTGATTCTCAGACTAGTACAAATTTACAAAAACTATCACTTATATAATTGTGGAAAATGGTCTATTATTAATTGCATTAATAAGACTTTCTCTTATCTAGGAATAAGCTACCATTATAGTCAGACATACGGCGATGGATCAGGTAAAATTACTTTTTTAAATACTTTCTATTCACTTCGGTTTTGTGGGTGGGTGGTAGAGTGGCTGTGTACCTCGATGGTGGGAAGATCTGCGGAGGCCTAATCAATCTCCATCTAATCAAGCTGAAACTTGGCAGATAGATTCGATGTCGATGACAAGGCATTCTATCAAATTTTATGGACTCTCACTGTTACAAAAAGGTCACTTATACGGAATATTAATAAACCAACTTGCCGTCATCCAACCGCACTGAAATAGCATTTAAAAGATCACTCAAGAAACTCTTTCCTATTGTCAAAATCGTTTTAATAAACAAATAATAAAATTGTTTTAAACATAATAAATAAAAAGATATTTGGATGTGAATCCATACATTCACGTTCACTTTTAATGAATAAACTTTGAAAAGTATTTTACCACATATTTTGATGATGGAGATGTTTTTAATATATTAGAATTACATGCAACACCAAGCACAAGCTGACAACGGAAAAGATGTTGTGTTAATGAATTTAAAAATTGGCAGTGCTGATAAAGGACTTATATTAAAAACTTTATTTAATACTGTGTGGTTTAAGTGTTAGCGACATATTTTAAGTCAAATTAGAGATCTTTCCATTTATGTATAATTCATGATTCTTTTTTTTTTTTTTTTTAGCTTTTCTTAAGTTCTATAATTGATTATGGAAATATTATTCGCTCGTCGATAGGGCTCTGTCAATTTATTATAAAGAAATTACAAATAAAATTTTCTAAAAAGTTTTATGCAGCAAGTTAAAATATCTTAAATTAGAGATAGGGTTATGGCTTGTCAAATTTTTATGTTTTTTATATTTAAAATTTTACATCCAATAACAAGTATTTTCACCAAACTATCCTATCACTCGCCAGTTTATTAACTTATTATTAGTTTTTTTAAATTTCTTAAAAAACTTTTATCTTTATTTATTACAATAATTTCGTTTCCTAATTGTGATTTGATATTTACAGGGTTTCTGCCAAAATAAAATGTCCCAAATCCATGACTTTTCATGACTTTCCAAGACTAAAGCAAATAATTTTCCATGAATCAAAAAATAAAATCACAAAAATAATAATAACCTATATGAATTTTACTAACACGAACATAGTAAAAAAATCAATGTACAATAAAATGATTTTATTAAAGTTTTAAATTTAGTTTCAGTAAAATTAATTTTAAATTTAGTAAAAAATCCTTGATTCCGTAACTTCCAAAACAAGAAGAAAAAGGGAACAATAATTTTCCATTCTTTGATATTTCAGTGTGAAAAAAGCTAATCAATCTGTAATAATAAAGAAATATTTGAAGAAAGAATAAGTCAATAATAATAAATTATATCATCAAAATTCAAATGCCTTGATATAAGCAATGCAAAACGTTAGAAGAAAGAAGATGAAAAAAAGTTAAAATGTTAACACCAGCTTTCAAAACTGTGCATTTCAGTTATCATATTCTGAAAATTTTTTTCACTTATGAGAACTCACTTGTGTGATGTCACAAATTTGGAGTTCAGAAATGTCTCCTTTGGCCGATGTTTTTAGCTGTGACCGTTGTTTCAGTCAAAACGTAAATAAAAACTAAAAACATAAATGCATTTTCTATGAGCTGATTAGCGACCATGGCATTTATGACATCACAGTTAAGAGATTTTACTTAAAATGTTTAGGAATCCATGAAATTCAATGTATTTCCATGACTTATGGTCATTTTTTTGCTCAAAATCATGACTTTCCATGACAAAATTTACCCAATGTCCAAATTCATGACTTTCCATGATATTTCCTGACCTTCCGCGGAAACCCTGTATTTATTTCATCCCTCTACTGCCTTGGATAAACGATAAAAAAATATAGCTTCTATACATAGATTATTCCTCTAAAAGGATTGATCTATGTAAAATTCCTCCAGAAGAAATCATTCCTATTCTCTCAAAAATTTCAAGAAATACGTGTGGAACAATTCCACGATATGTGTTTTGGAAAATGTAAACGAATTGCGAATCTTTCATCACTTTAAAACAGTCCTAAAAGTGGGACGAGCAGTTCAGCCATTAATAGTCATAACACTACTCTTGTTAAGTGTGAGAATACAGTACAAAATAAACCCTGATGACAGGGAAGATAATATCTCCTAATAAAAGTCCATTCCTTAAGTTGCATGATTTTGCGCATGAATAGTAAGTACTTCATTCTATTGCATTGTATATGCCCCCACTGAGCACTTTGCATTTTAGTTTGCTACTGTGTTGTTTTACTTATCATTAAAATATGCTCTTTTGTGGCGAAATCCATGTTTCTATGCCGCTTCACTGAGAAGTTATTAGGGAAAAACTGATAGTCCTTTAATTTTTCTCGCCACTATATTAACAAATGACTGACAACCCACATCTAGTGTATTTATAAAGCAAATTGATCAAGTATCTATCAAAATTGACGTTGCTATTTAATGGGAATTATGTGCACATTTATTTATTTGTTTTAATTATTTAATAAAGATTTTGAACTACCTTATTTTTATATTTATGAGAGAGGTATTATTTTTATGTCTCTTTATTTGCAATATTCAGGTGGATCTTCTACAGACACATCATCATCTTCTTCCTCTGGATCACCTGGTAGGTGGAATCTTTTAAAAAACTTTATTTTAATTTTTACTTTCAATTACCCTATCTGTCATATAGTTTAATGACAGTACTTGGTAAATTCCCAGTTTACGTTCATGGGTCGGCGAGATTTTAAAAAGTTGGCGTCAAGGCCAAAACGTCGCCAATTTAACATGGGGACTGATTCGAAATATACAAATGACGGTTAATTCAAAGTAGCCATTAATAATTAACGAAAACTAAAAAATATATGAAATATGCAAATAATCAATTAGCAATTATGAAATTTAAGTAATTAAGAAAGCAAATAAAGAAGTGTCCAAAAGCACGCAAGAAATTTAGTTGCTAAATATGAAACTAATTGCTAAATGTTTTAGTTTCAATTTCCTATTTATCATATAGTTTAACTAGTGTATGGAACTTGATAGAAAAAAAATCCGATTATTTTGTTATCCTGGAACAGTCTCCATTTAAAGTTTGAGCATGCGCACGAAGGGCATTATGTGCGCATGCGCCTGCTTGTATAAAAAATAGATGTATGCTGATGTGGTTCCCAGACTAGTACAAATTTACAAAAATTAGCTCGTATATAATTGTGGAAAATGGTTAATTATTAATTGTATTAATAAGGATCTTCTCTTATCTAGGAATAAGTTACCATTATAGTCAGACATACGGAGATAGATCAGGTAAACTTGCTTGTTTAAATCCTTTCTATTCACTTTGGTTTTGAGGGTGGGTGGTTGAGACGTAGTTTGCCGCACATTTTTGCTAATAGAAATGTTTTTGATATTTAAAATTTGCTACACGCGCTGTATACAGAAAAGGGGTTATGTTAATGAATGTAAAAATTGGCAATGCATATAAACGATTTATATTAAAAAATTTGTTTTTATGAGTTATATTATTATAAATATGAAATGAATAATTCATACATAATAATGCATCTTCATAAAATAGATTCTTTTTCTAACATGTGAAACAATAGTGAAATAAAAAAAAAAAAAAAAATTGATGTAGAACATCACAAAGCTTTTAATTATACTATAGCATTAGTTACTTGTTTAATATTGGAAATAAATTGTCGGGACTTTCTCCTTATTTTATCAAGTTTTTGAGCTGAGCCGGATAACTGCAATTGCAGAAAAAGTATATTTTTTATGGAGAATTTAGCATTGCTGCAATAGCTCCTTCGATATTTCGAACCCATTTTTATCAATTCGTGATTTTTGAAATTCCACCTTATTCAAAATGGTAAAACTTCAGCAAATATGAATGAAATGACATGAAATTTGTTTGTGTCATTCTGTATATATATTTGACAGAAATATGCATCTATTTTTGAATAAAATATTTTTTTTTTTTTTTTAATTTAATTGTTGAAAAATACTTGTTTTTTACGGGTTGTTTATACATATTGTTACGTGGACGGGTTCGAAAGATTTGAAGCCAAAGCAAATCAAAACTTGCAGAAATTTATTCCAAAATAACTCTTCACAGTTCTCTTACAGCTCCAGAACTTCTCGTTCTAGTAGACACAATACAGCTCTTTTCACCTCAATAGAGCACAAAACAGCAGTTAAAAACTTGACAAACAACTGCTAAATCGCCGCAAAAGACAATGCAATACAGTTCTCTCACTGAGACTCAGTAATTCCAGTCAACTAATGGACTCAGCTAACAACTAACTCACTGACTCAAAATCACTCAACTAACTAACTCAGTGACTCAAAATATAAGAACTGACTCACTCAGCTCATGGCCGGGCTTATATATAGGGGAGAAGGACATACTTGAAAATTCTAGAAATAGATATTTGGAGAACTTTCCAGATCGTAGTCGAAAAGTCCTATACATGTACATGGGGACCGAAAATGTCGCCAAATGGTCGCCGAGTTTGGCGACATTTGGCGATTTCTCGCCAAATTTGGTGACAAAAATTAGTCTCCAAAACCATCGCCAACTTGGCTCTATCTCACCAATTTGGCGAGATTGCCATTACCATAACGTTAAATGCCCTGCTCCTTAAAACTCGCTTCCCAGAGTTACCTCTGTAAAACTCGTTATCAAGCGATAACACCCATATTACAGGGAAACAAACTATTGCATTGCCTTATACGAAATGTACATAAATTACTATTTACAAAAATTAACACTACGAAATATTTACAAACATACAATAATTATAGTAATTATCGTTTTTCTCGAAAACTATTTTACTTATTCTAAATCCGATGCCTAAAAAGTTAGAATATATTACTAGGCAAAAATTTTCACAAAAATCAGGAGAAAATACTGAAAAGTGAAAAGGAGGAAAAAATTCGAAATTTAAAGATTTTTTTTTTTTTTTTAATTTTGAAATTTAGAGCACTATGTGAATTTTTTTTAAATAAAATTTACTTTTTACTTAATAATACTTCCAACTATGTAAAAATTGTAATTTTAAAGGCTTAAATAAAAAAAGAAAAAAAGAAGATTGAAGGATACCAAGTTCCCTTAAAGAAAATATGATTTATGCTATTAACTTTACCCATATAGCACATATCCTCCCAGAGAGGTTAATAGGAAGTCTCCAGTAATCCCCGACACTCCGAATGACTTCATAGGGACCTCTTTGGGAGAATGTGTGCTATATGGGTCATAATATTTTCTTGGATAATCTTGTATTCCAAAATTATTAGCGTATTTTTCTATCTTCAGGACAAAGCCCAACGGCTTCCAGCAACACTGCAGGTAAGTGTGCTTAAATTAATTTTAAATTTTAGTAAGTGTTGCATTCATTGTAAAAGGAATTTACACCTAAATGTCAATGAACTACTTCTTTAGAATTAAATTTCTCGTTATTAATAGATTATCTTTTCGACTAATATTTTTATATTTTAACTCTATGACGTGCCCGATGTTGCACAGACACAAAGAAATGTGGGCCTGCCTTGCCAGGAACAACCCAGTTCAAAATGTTCAATCGATAGCTAGTTATGAGCAATCACTCCTTAATCCGTTATCCTGAATTAACACCTCCTTAACAATGAAACATCGGGATGAAATTGTGTTCCCATTAATCTGGATCAGTCAAGATACCTATAGAAAAAAACGATTCAAATTGTTTCAAAGACCTCTTAAGACGTGCTTAAACGTCAAGGGTGTTTGTAGAATTTTAAGTGAACAGAAATCTTTCTCTTGTTTCAAAGATAAAGCGTGCAATATTTTTCCAGAAACAACTGTAGCTTTCTATAAAAACCACATACACACACATAAGGAACTATGATATGTTACTAAGTATTAACAAATAATATTTTATTCTTAGGACAAACTCCGACGAATTCTGGAAGTGGAGGAGTTGGGCACTAAAATTAGCTATAAAAATATTATGTAATGATAACACGTACATGTTCTCCAGAATTAAAGTTCCTCTTTTTAGAAATGTCTTTAGTATTAGATTATAGTTAGTATTATTGCATTTAAGGACGTTGATTATAATGATAAATAGTTACAGGTTGTCCTTTTCTGAAATTCCATTGTTGCGAATGAGACTTAATGAAATCAATTAACATTCATGTACTCATTTCAGATGGAAACTACTATTATGGACCAGGAGGGTGTGTATGTTATTGTAAGTATTAGTAAAATTGAACTTGAATAATTTATCCATAAAATAATCCACTGTATCAAGATCACTCTAGAAAAAAAAAATTAACTATACTAACTTCTAGTCCGTATATGAAGAATAATTAATAGTTTAAAAAACTTAAAAAATACGCTTTTATAGAAAAGTGAACTAAAAAGTAGAAAATAATTCTAAATAAGTTTGAAATAAGAATAGAGTGATTAACAAGAAATATTTATTCTATCGTAAAAAAGCGTGGGGTGCTTTTTAAGATATTTTCAACAATTGACATCAAGCACCCCACGATTTTTTACGATAAAATAAATATTTCTTGTTAATCACTCTATTCTTATTTCAAACTTATTTAAAATTATTTTCTACTTTTTAGTTCACTTTTCTATTAAAGCGTATTTTTTTTAGTTTTTTAAACTATTAATTATTTTCTACTTTTTAGTTCACTTTTCTATAAAAGCGTATTTTTTTAGTTTTTTAAACTATTAATTATTTTCTACTTTTTAGTTTGGTTTTCTATTAAAACGTGTTTTTTTAGTTTTTAAACTATTAATTATTTTTTCTGTAAACTATAATTTTTTTTAGTTAGTGTATGAAACTCTCCAGTTGTTTCTGCCAATAGTCACATGCTTGTCTCAAATTTAAGTCATGTGTATGGCTTAGTACACACCGTATTACTTGGCACAAAACACTACCGTGTCTCTGAATATGAAAAATCACTAATCCTGAAGATCCTGGTAAGGATAATGCGACTAAAAAAAACACGCTTTGTATAACTGTCGTTCAAAGAGCACACCAAGATTCGATTCCGGAGAAGGTTGGTTGGTAGGAATTTAACGGGGCAAGGGCAACACGAGTTAATCCTTGTGATAAAGCGACAAACTTATTGAATTATTGAATTATCATCGGTCCTTAATAAGTATGAAAAATTTCGAGTTAATCCGACGTTTTGAAGGGGGTCAAAATCATGTTCAAAGATTCCGTTACATACATACATCTGAAGCTAATAAAAGCATATTAAAAAGTCTTCATCTTTTCGAATTCAATAGTTTGCAAGTTAACTGACCCAAATGAAATTGCAACTCTTTAGATGCATCTTTGGCCTGTTTTAAAGAACATATCTTCATAAAGTTTGGCATAAATTAATATATAGACCATGTCACCTAAAGATTTCATAGGTCTTCAAAATCAAAGTGTAATTGTTCTTACAGCTGGATATCCTAGTCCCAATGGTCCTGGTGGAAATGGAGGCCAAGGAGGTCCTGGAGGAAATGGTGGCCCAGGTGGACCTGGTAACAAACCAGGAAGTGGACCTAATACTCCGG
This sequence comes from Linyphia triangularis, assembly GCA_963978545.1. Taxonomy (NCBI): domain Eukaryota; kingdom Metazoa; phylum Arthropoda; class Arachnida; order Araneae; family Linyphiidae; genus Linyphia; species Linyphia triangularis. Next base: position 90,771,550 of record OZ021726.1, read on the forward strand.
GAGGTCCCAATATGTCAGGTGGTCCTAACGGACCTGGAGGAAATGGTGGTCCTAATGGACCTGGTGGAAATGGTGGTCCACCAGGAACAGGTCCAAATACACCGGGAGCTCCTAATATGCCAAGTAATCCTAACGGACCTGGAGGAAATGGAGGCCCAGGAGGTCCTGGAGGAAATGGTGGCCCAGGTGGACCTGGTAATAAACCAGGAAGTGGACAGAATACTCCGGGAGGTCCCAATATGCCAAGTGGTCCTAATGGACCTGGAGGAAATGGTGGTCCTAATGGACCTGGTGGAAATGGTGGTCCACCAGGAACAGGTCCAAATACACCGGGAGCTCCCAACATGCCAAGTAATCCTAATGGACCTGGTGGAAATGGTGGCCCAGGAGGCCCTGGAGGACAAGGTGGCCCAGGAGGACCAGGTAGTCCACCAGGAGGTGGGCCTAATGTTCCAGGAAGTCCCAATATGGCAGGTGGCCCTAACGGACCTGGTGGAAATGGTAGTCCTCCAGGAGCAGGTCCAAATGCACCGGGGGCTCCCAACATGCCAAGTAATCCTAACGGACCTGGTGGAAATGGAAGCCCAGGAGGTCCTGGAGGAAATGGTGGCCCAGGTGGACCTGGTAATAAACCAGGAAGTGGACAGAATACTCCGGGAGGTCCCAATATGCCAAGTGGTCCTAATGGACCTGGAGGAAATGGTGGTCCTAATGGACCTGGTGGAAATGGTGGTCCACCAGGAACAGGTCCAAATACACCGGGAGCTCCCAACATGCCAAGTAATCCTAATGGACCTGGTGGAAATGGAGGCCCAGGAGGTCCTGGAGGAAATGGTGGCCCAGGTGGACCTGGTAATAAACCAGGAAGTGGACAGAATACTCCGGGAGGTCCCAATATGCCAAGTGGTCCTAATGGACCTGGAGGAAATGGTGGTCCTAATGGACCTGGTGGAAATGGTGGTCCACCAGGAACAGGTCCAAATACACCGGGAGCTCCCAACATGCCAAGTAATCCTAATGGACCTGGTGGAAATGGTGGCCCAGGAGGCCCTGGAGGACAAGGTGGCCCAGGAGGACCCGGTAGTCCACCAGGAGGTGGGCCTAATGTTCCAGAAAGTCCCAATATGGCAGGTGGCCCTAACGGACCTGGTGGAAATGGTAGTCCTCCAGGAGCAGGTCCAAATGCACCGGGGGCTCCCAACATGCCAAGTAATCCTAACGGACCTGGTGGAAATGGAGGCCCAGGAGGTCCTGGAGGAAATGGTGGCCCAGGGGGACCCGGTAGCCCACCTGGAGGTGGTCCTAATATTCCGGGAGGTCCCAATATGCCAAATGGTCCAAACGGACCTGACGAAAATGGTGGTCCACCAGGAGGTCCAAATGCACCGGGTTCTCCTAACATGCCAACTAATCCCAACGGACCTGATGGAAATGGTGGACCAGGGGGTCCAGGAGGTCCAGGAGGCCCTGGAGGACAAGGTGGTCCAGGAGGACAAGGTGGTCCAGGAGGACCCGGTAATCCACCAGGAGGGGGTCCTAATGCTCCGCGAAGTCCCAATATGCCAGGTGGCCCTAATGGACCTGGCGGTAATGGTGGATTACCAGGCCCAGGCCCAAATGCACCTGGTTCTCCCAACATGCCGACTAATCCCAACGGGCCTGGTGGAAACGGTGGCCCAGGGGGTCCAGGAGGCCCTGGAGGGCAAGGTGGTCCCGGTGGACCTAATGCTCCAGGAAGTCCCAATATGCCAGGTATTCACAAAATGTTTGTATTAAATAAAATTTTAAGCTGCTGAATTAGGCATTGAAATTGTTCTCTTAAAAAAAGTTTAATTTTGAGGTATCCACACTAGGGATGAGCTTAACAGTTATTGTTAAATAACTGCAGTTACATTAAAATTATTAGGAAATAACGAAATATTATAACCGTTATCCGTTATTTTTAAAGTAAAAGGTAAATAAAAATAAATACATGGAATAAATAAAACATACATGTTTTTCTACAACATTCTCTTTAGATATCAGTTAATCGATTTTAAATTAGAACATCTTTCAATATAAATTTGTAAAAATATCAAAATAAAAGAAATCATTTATAGTTTTGAGGTTATTTTATAAGATTTTTTTTTTTTTTAAGATTTAACAATAAATTGGAGAAAGAATTTACAATACAACATATATCATAACTGATATATAAAATAAAAGTGATTTTTAAATGAAAACATATTTTGAAACATTTTACGTGCACAGGCTTTAAAATTATTACTTACATATAAATGTTATGTAATATTGTGAGAAAAATGTACATTTTCAGAGGAATCTTTGAAGTATAAAAATATATGTTTTAAATATAAGGATATTATTATTATTTCAATAACTATATTTTTGAAATTATTGTAAATTAATTATGCGCGTTAAAACTATTTATAGAAATTATGTATTTTATAAATAATTGTGCCGTCACGACCACATATATGTATACATAAATTCATGAAATAAAAATTTATAAACAAAAATTATAAATTTAAGTTACGATATTAAACCCGAATAAAAATATTTTTAATAAAAATTTTTAAGTAAAATTCAAATATTATAAAGTTAATCAAACTAAAAAAGATGAATGTCCATGTTTATTTAAAAAATTCAATTCATAATTAATCAAGAAAAGCAATTTTAAAAATAATAAATTCCTTTTATTTAGTTCAAATTGAAAAATGATCATACAAAAATTAAAAACCTCTCAGGTAATGCGTTGAATATAAAAAATATATGTATAAACAAATTTTTGTTCAACATCAAAACCTATTTAACTACGCTCCAAATTTACTACACAATCTTTTGATTATAACGATTTGAAATTAGAAGCTTGCTTTACAAGGAAAAGAACATAATTTATTTTTCATCAAAAGGAAAAACTCAAATCCTACGCACTCTTTATTTTTTATATATAGTATCATTTCCTTATTCCAAAACAATAACGAAAAATTTTCTTACTTCCAACCAATACGAAAGAAACACAGCGAGTCTTTAAAAGTCTCATAAGAAGACTGAAATGAAATGCGAACGAACGTTCAAAACCTCTCCCACCAAAGGAATTCTTGTAGCATAAACAAAAGAGCCTTCCGCAAAAACACGCATGCATTTCTTCCTAAATCCCTAATCCTAATCCCCACCTTCTTTCCCCCATCTCTGTCATTTAAACCCAAAGAATGTTGCGTCAGATACTCCCCCCCCCCCCACGCACATTCCTCTTCACCCCACCACTCATAATGTGCATCCAAATAAAACTGAAACATCTATTCTGAAACCGAGATATAAACTATAACAAGAAATTGGTGCAGAATTCGAATTAATTTGAATAAACACGAAAATCATAACGAACTGTTAAACAAAAATCGAAACGAAATTTAAAATACCATCTTGAACAGCAGCGCTAACAAAGAATGGTCCAAAAGTTATTCCAATACAAAAACTTCTGTCAATATCTTATAAAAGTTATATCTACTTTTATTGAAAATTATGTCAATATCAACTGATACCAATCGGACACGTTAATCCATTCAGACAAGTTATTTCGATGGATACAGTTAGTTATTCCAGAAATAACGACCACGATCCTAATATCAGAATCACGATAAAAAAATATATTTTTCCGTTCACCGTTATTAGAAAAATATATTTTTCCGATCACCGTTATTAGAAAAATATATTTTTATTTCGTGATTCTGATATTATGATCTTCAATAACAGAAATATATGGACATACTAGCGCCATCTATTGCATTTATAATAAATGAATAACTGTTACTTAGAAAATTAGGTAACTGTTAGTTCGCGTGAGTTTAAGTATCAATAACTTTTAACTGTTATTAAAATATGGCTCATCCCTAATCCACACAATGCACATATTTATGTATTTTTTGGGGTATGTCGTTTTCCAAGAAAATTTCTTTGCAGTTTCCAATTGAAATACATAGATTAGACATTTTTTACTTAGTTTTTTATATAACTACTAACTTTATCCGGCCTCGTGTTGCTGTGGCTCAGTCTGGTTAAATGAAAAAGAAAGCGCCAGTTTCTATTATGCATAATTTCACAATGCTTGTGCGCATACAATATTTTGTTGTTGTTCCATGTCTGTGCAGATATAGAGATTGTCTACTGTACCGACTCTAAAACACGCAAGATAAAATGTTCTTATTGAGAAGCGATACGTGTCTATATTTAAACCGCAAAATTCTAAAGAATGGCCCTGATTTTTGTCGATTGGACAACAATCGCTAATCGAATTTGGAACTGCAATCTCTTAAATTCAAGCCGACCAAACGGTATAGCGGTTAGCGTGCTAGCTTCTAGACCGCGAGTTCCGAGTCCCGTGTTAGGTATGGGTGTTTGTAAATGTATGTTGGCTTGTCTAATGACGAATGTTTCGGCGCATTATAGCCCTCGTGTTGCTGACGGAGCCAGATAATCTGAATACAACCAACCAATCTTAAATTCAAATGACAAATCTGTTTGAATCATACAGATGAGAGAAATCAGGGCATCTTCACCTGTGAAGCGTCCTATCAAGATTGTTACTCTAACGACGTTGCTCATTATTTTTTATTTTTTTTACTGCAACTCGTGTGCCGTTGCAAAGTTTTGGCTAAATGATATTTCACAACATGATAGATGTCACGCCAACTTTCAATTGCAGTTAGTGCGGGGACATACCTGGCAGATTCAGTGAGTTGAAAAACTATGTTCGATAATCAACCGCTTCATCTGCATCCACAACAGTGTCGACTGATTTGTATGTAACTTCATTGCTTTGAATGTTAGACTGACTAATATTGTTAAACATCTTTATTTTGGGGACACATTTATCCACATAAGTATGAAGGATTTTTTTTTACCTTCTTTCGACCACAATTTGTAAATCCTCTTTCGTAGTATCAAATTCATGGTATTTTCACATGGAAAGATCTCCCTAATAAACCTAATGCCTCAGTATAGCCTATATATAGTTATTTTTCCGTTGAATATGAAAAACTGCAAACGACGCTAATTTTAATGTAAACGAACGTAACGTTTTTGTTTTATATTTTTTTCTTTTAGTAAACTCGCCGACACAGCAAACTCCAGAACCACTCCAAGGTAATGATTATTTTTTTTTTTTTTATCAAGTTCAGATATTTTTTTACTAAACATATTATATATAAAATGCAAAACATCCCAATCATGGAAATCTATTTTTTTGAATCTTTGAAATATTTATCTCCCATAGAAGGAAAAAAAAAAGGTTTTTCTGGAATCTAATTCTAAAAAAAAAGAACCATCTACATTGAACTTAAACAGTATTTAATAGATTTCAAGAAGCAAAAAAAAAAAAAAAAAAAAAAAAAAAAACCCTGCTGCGTTTGAAGTTTAGTTTAAATTAGCTGTGCAAATATGTTCTAAGTGTTTCTGAAAGAAAATTGAGAAGAATAAATGCTGCCGAATTGTTCAAAACATATTTGTACAGTACCCAAAAAAAATCAGAACGATGGCTATATCTTCGGTTCTAATTATCATAGAATCTTACAGTTTGCACCAAAATGTTTTGCTAATGGTTTTCTATATATCTGATGCAATTTTTTTTTTCTAAGGGTATGTTTACTAAGTAACAGTAACGCTATCTTCGAAAATTTTAATATGAACCCCTATTTTTTATCATTTCATTCGATTTAGAATACATCATGTACTCTTTATACCAAATTTCAATGCAATATGTTGAAAAACACGTCACTTATGAACGAAAATGATGTTTCGACCATTTTTTGACCGATCTTCAGGGAGAATTTCCATAAAACGAAAGGTTCTACTTCACAGCGGGAGAATTCGAACAGTCAGCGCGGCGTTTCACGACGTTAAAAAATACAAATATTAGTCTAAAACTGCTTAGAAACTACTTGGATTTATAGTGTCATGTTTAAGATTAATACCAAAATAGCAAGTAAACGCAAAAGTAACATAATTTATTTACAACATTAAAGACGTGCATTCTTCACACGAAATAAATAAAATATCGAAAACTGTAATTGCAGAAGTATAACGCATACTACTGATAATTAGAAAATTAATAAATATAAAATGTAGGCATTAGTAAACAGTATTCAGCAAAGCGTGATTATTTTACAGAAACATTTCACTGTAAACACAAATGTAACTTGTTCGTTGAAATTATTTATAAAATAAAAAAATCACATGATTCAGTAAAATTTTTAAAGGATAACTTATTGAAATTACTTAAAAAATATTGTTTCAAATAAATGAAATTTAAGAAAGTAATTTTTTTTTAAGAACACTGTTGAAAACCACACAAAACATACGTTCCACTATTCCAAACACGTTAGACAGATTAAAAAAATATATATAAAAAATAAAACTGCTTTGTTTGTATAAAATAATATTTCTTTTTGTAATTTCAATAAATTCTGTTCCGATTCACCCCGCTGTTCCTATTCACCCCATTTTACGATAATTGAACGTTGTGCGATTTTCCACACCTCTAATTTACCTTGAATTAATCTTTGATAGTTTTCCAAAAGTCGTCTACTATACGGTCCCTTAAAGTGAGCGTTTTTTACATTTTCGCTAAAAAATCGAAAACTAAAAGTCAAAACGGAAAGAAAAAAATTGTCTGGGGGTTTTAGACCATGGTAAATCTAATGAAAGCAAAAAAATGTATGTTTCTATTCAAAAAAAAATTTAAATTGTTTTATTAATTAATAATTAATTATTAAAAAAGAAATAGATGCAAAAGTTGATTGCTATTTATGTTTGGCAATTTACAAACTATCTTTTGAAAAAAAAAATTACTGAAATATATTAATTATTTAAGTATTTATGACCAAAAAACCAACTTTTTTATTTAACATTAATTTATCATTTTCTTTTTATCATTTAAATTACAAACTATTCATAAGAAAATTACGAATTTTTGTATTTCGACATTTTTTTGGATGCTGAATCCAAATATGGGATAATATTACCAGGTTGCTATTGAACTTTTTAAAGTTTGGTTCTGTTTTAATATGTAGATGACCCCTCATGACAAAAAAAACTACATGCAATTATTAAAAACCTTTCACGATTTACAACGGTACCTTTTGTTTGTTATTTCAACAATTAGAGCACAAGATATAGCCATCGTTTTGATTTTTTTTTTTTTTGGGGGGGGGGTACTGTACCATCGAACATATTGCATAGCAGTGAGAATGGTTATCATTCTTGAACAGGTAATATTCAGAGACAAAATATTATTAGATGCTCTGTAAGTTGTAACATAGTGTTAAAAAGCATTGAAAATCAATCGCAATTGCATTTGTTACAGAATGAAGTTGATAAACAATTAATCATTAAACGTTGTAAAATATCTAGTTTACTTCAAGATTCGTACTCCTGTTAACAAATTGCTTTATTTAAGCGAATTCACTTCATAATTTCAAATTGTTCAGATGTAGAGGTCAACACCTGAGCTAGCACCTCAGTCGATATGAGGACATAAAAGAATCACGACGAGTTTAGCATGCATCTGCCGATATTTTTGTACACACCTGTTTTTCAGTGTTGCTTTTTGAAACCATGACCCATATTCACAAGCTTTATCTGACTGTACTACTGGGCTGTAATTAATAATATTTCTTTATTAGTAAATGAAAGCATTGTGATTGCTCCTATTTTATATGTTTATTATAAAGTATATAAAACATTAGAGTCTAAAAATGTTCATAGAATATTATCTGTAAATCTGTAAGCCAAGAGATACTTTTTACTAATTTGTGTGCTTTTCAATACATTTCAGTAACAGCTTATTACTATGTGAATGGGAAAATGGTATCTCCACCGGAAGATGCAGGTAATTCTGATGATTTTCATTGTATGATAAAAATAAATATTTCATTAACAGGTGATGTGCTTCGGGAAACACAAATTTGTATAATATCCATCAGAAGAAAAATCAGAAAATTTGAAAAATAATTCATTTACGAACTATAATATGTGCTTAATGGAAATGCACCGAAAATGGGATTTTCTTTTTGCACCAAGAAATTAAATAATATATTAAAAGTTTTATATTGACAATATTCATTTTCAAAATTAACTTGATAATATTTAATATTTAAAAACAAATATTAAATTTACGCAATTTTTAAAACTAACTTAGCTACTGTGAACATTTAAAAGAAACTGAAGGTATTTACTTGTAAAAATATTTCAGTGTATTTAACTTTTAAAAGTAACTTTGCTATATTTAACTTTTAAAAGTAACTTGGCTATATTTAACTTTTAAAAAGTAACTTGACTAAACTTAATTTCAATCTAAATTCATTTCTCTTCCTTCGAGGCAATTGCCCGCTGCAAATCATAAATGAATTGGCTTCAGCAGCCCCTGGGGACGAGGCAACTACAAGTGTTTCGTCAACTGCAGGTGCGTCTTCTATGGCTACGAGTGCATCTTCCGTCACAACGAGTCCTCCGACTTCGACGACTTCTGCAACAACGAGCGGCTCATCATCCGGAACGACTTCTTCCACGACGAGTGCATCTTCGTCAACAAGCGCAGGTACTAACACCTCGATTTGTTTTTATCTTTTATAATCTAAAGCCGCGTTTACACCAAAGTTGACAACTAAAAGTTGACAAAACATTGTTTGTAGAAAACTAAAAGTTGCTCTTTTCAAATTTAGAGCAACAAGTGGAAGATTTTTTGTAGAAAATTAAAAGTTGCTCTTCTCAAATTTAGAGCAACAAGTGGAAAACTTGTTGCCAAAGAATTGGCGCGAAAGGCGGTAGTGTCAAGCGATCCGTTGAGTGGTGAGCTGAGGTGCGACGGGAGTGTTAATAATTTTCCCGAGAATGACCAGTAGTGACTTTGGTTGTTTGTTTTCAGAATATCTGGCGTCGTCAGGAACACGAGGACTATAATACTCCGAACATTCGTCATTTGACCAGCCAACATACATTTACAAACACCCATGCCTTACACGGGACTCGGAACCCGCAACCTCACGGTCTAGAGGCTAGTATCCTAACCACTATACCGTTTGGTCGGAATAGTGACTTTGAGTATTTGATTTCAACGATCGGACATAAAATCAAGAAACGTGACACAAACTACAGGAAAGCAGTACCTGTCCATGAAAAGCTAGCAGTTACATTACGTTTTTTGTCTACTGGTGATTCGTACACAAGTCTCGGTTATTTGTGTAAACTACTTGATTAAACTAAAGTGTCACGTCCGGGGCGCGTGGAATGGGCACAGTTCTCCACTAGTTTCCTGCAAGTTGCTAGTGCGCAGCAACAAATCTTCCACTTTTAGTTGTCAACTTTCTTTGATCTTTACCGACAACTCCGCGGGATATAACTTTATATACTTTATGCCATATAACTTTATGGCCTTGCAAGATATTTGCGAAACTATTTTATAAAGTTTATTTAAAATATTTTTTAATTTTTTTATTGTATTACTTTTGAAGATAACGCCTCCATGACCTTAATAGCATTAGGCGATTTTATGTAGTTTTGTTGATTACTACAGGTTCCATTACTTTATGGCAGCTTTAATACTACTATTACTGCAGGTGTGGTTTTAATATTACTATTACTACAGGTGCAGTTTTAATATTTCTATTACTACAGGTGAAATTTTAATATTACTATTAGTACAGGTGCAGTTTTAATAATATTACTACAGGTGCAGTTTTAATAATAATAATAATAATAAAATTAAAATCTTGTAAATGACTTACAGATGACCGAAGTGGCGAAGAAGGTGGTGCAGGTGGTGGGGGAGGTGGAGGCGGTGCTGGTGGGGATGGAGGAGGGGAGGGAGGGGCAGGTGGAGCTGGAGGTGACGGAGGTGCGGGAGGAAATGATGAGCAGTCAGCTGAAGGTGGCGGAGGAGGGGGTGGTGGAGGAGGGGGAGGAGCAGGTGAGGTTCAACTCTAACCCATTAAAGACGACTTTGGAATGGATAAAATAAGTTATTGTTTTTTTAACTGTTACCGTGTTTATTTTAGAAACATTTAAAGCATATTTTGAATGTTTCAGATGTTTTTTGAAAAATTATTTTTATGATTTAAAAAAAAAAAAAAACAATAAGTAGAACCACAATCGCAATTTTTTTTTTTTTTTTTTTTATCAAAGAAGGGGGAAAAAAAACCTAAAACTTTGATTGGAAAATTTTCTAACCAACCGTCATTAATGGCCGTCATTAATAACCGTTAAAAATCCTAGAGAAGGCAGCAAGTTTTTAGGTATCTCATCATTACATAATTAGTATTTTTTTTATTTATTTTTTATTTATAGTATATAAGGAAGTCTTAGTAGATTATGAATATACTGACCTGCTGTGGAAGAGAGTTGGGGGGAGGGGGGGGGGGAGTGAATGAAACTATTCAAAAATCGACTTGAAATGTGATGACAATACCCGGAAATAATGTTTGAATGAAATATCTTGAGTTTCTTCAGCGGTTATAATTATATTAATAAAATTTGATGAGAAAATAACTATTTATTATTACATTTTAAATAGTTTTCTCCAAGCATCCCAGCAGTGCAACAACGCTGGCCAATGTCTCTCAACATTTATCAATCCCGATGAAGAACGTTGTAAACAGGCTGTTGTTAGATTTATAGGCCAATCTCGTACAACGCTGTACATAATATTGGAACAAATGCAGGCAATTTTGAAAAGTCCATTCCCAGTTTTAAAATTGAAATATTTTATTTATAAGAAAGGACGGATGAGGGGAGAAATGTTTTGTAGTATTTTGGATATGTTTATTATTTTATTTTTTTTTAATTAAAATTCTGTATTTTGGAACGACACTCGAGTATCGACCAGAACTGGTCAATCTCCCAGAACTCTTATTTCTGACATTGGATGCTTCTGAGCTTCCTGGGAACTGTATGCCATTTGAAAACAATTAGAAAGATGAGACGGACAATAATACTACCAGCATTCCTAATCAAAATCAAATTAAGGGTACTCTTCAAACTATATTTTTTATTTAAGCCTTTAAAATTATAGTTTTTACATATTTAGAAGTACTACTAAGTAAAAACCAAATTTTATTTTTAAAAAAATCACATAGTGCTCTAAATATTATTTTTTTAATTTTTTTTTTTTTTTTAAATTTATAAAATTTTAAATTCTATTTTCTTTTTCATTTTTCAATCATATTTCTTGTATTTTTTGTTTTTTTAATGTTTTTAGTAATATACTCTAACTTTTTAATCATCAGATTTAGAATAACTAAAATAGTTTATGAGCCAAAACGATAATTACTGTACCTGTGTTAAAAACTGTGTTAAACCTGTGTACCTGTGTTAAAAACTGTGTACCTGTGTTAAAAACTGTGTTAATGTGTTAAAAAACGGTATTTTTCAACATTTAAACTTGAAAAAAAAAGTTTTTATTTTATTCAAAAATCCATGCCTATTTTTGTCAAATAGATCTTTAGAATGACAAAAAAAAAAATTCAAGTCATTTCATTCATATTTGTTGAAGTTTTAGCATTTTGTGTAAGATGGGAATTTCAAAAATCCCCTATTTTTATGCACAGTAACGGCTAATAAGACCGGGACTTACAGCTTAACGTGGATTCCGAACAACAACGAACATCCATGCCTAATCCGGGATTCGAACCCAACACCTTTGGCATGCGATGCCAGAGCGCTAACCCCGCAGTCATCAGGTTGGCTCGAAAATCATGAACTGAGAACTTTGCGCACGAAATATCGAAGGAGCTATCGCGCAATGTTTAAATTCTCCTTAAAAGTATAGTTTTTCTGCAACTGCAGTCATAGGATCAGCTCAAAAACTTGCCAGAATAAGGAGAAGGTTTCAAAGACTATAAACACATAAAAAATAGAAATTTTATGTTTTTATAATTTTTTGTGAAACAAGGTGTACCAAGTCCACCTTAAGGGTAATAATGTTGTGAAACGTTAGCACCAATGTTAGAGAAGATAATATCTCATATAAAAAAACTAATGGTTTGAGTTGTGGAATTTTAAACCAACGATGTATTTGCACATTTGCACAGTAATGATATTATATTATTGTACATATCTTCATGTATATTTTGTATTTACTTTTTCACCTGTTTTCATTCATATTTAACTATGAATAATGTCATATTGATGACACGAAGATTTTGCGTCTTAGCTGGTTCACTGCAAAGTTAATAGCACACAATTTTAAAATTCATGCATGAATGCTGATTAAATTTTACATATGAGTGCATTGTGCAAGGCTTTGTGAAATACTTAATTGGAACATTCTGATTGATGAAAATAATTTTATTTTACATCCACAATAATAAATGTGCATTCAAGTTGGAATTTTAAATAAACGGGTTTTTGAAAGAAAAAAGTTACAATAATGAAATGTGGAAATGAATTGTTATAAGTTTGAATACAATGATATTTTATCGTTTTTCTCTTCAAAAAGAGCTCTATGATTCCACTACTGTTTTTTCTAAATGTTTCGAAAAGGCCTTAAGCACAAAATTTTCTGCTTACAGCGCTTTTTCTTTTTTTGTTTTTAATTTGCAACCTAAAATCGTATTTCAGCGGGAAAAACGACTCATTCAGTTCAAAGCTAATGTGACGTCACTTGTTCCGAACGTGGCTTGAAACTCAACAGCGGAAACCAGTTTTCAAATCGCGCCCACTGGCACGGGATATGGCAATTGTCTAAAAAACTCACACCTTGGCAGAAACCTCACGATAACCATAGAAACGAAAGGAAGTTTTGACGTCACAGATGAAATGAAGCCTTTTTTATCGGACTGCAATCGGATGAGGTTTTAGGGCATTTTCTTTTCTTAATATTTAAATAACTAACTCCGTTTGTTATTTAAATCTCTTATAATAACTTTATATAATAGCTTTTGTTTGAATATTTGGAATCCGAAAGAAATTCTTCATAATTATAAACTAATTTCACTCGCTTTTATATAATGCGGGGAATCTTCCATTGTCACTTTTTCAGTATTCAGTCTTTTTGACAACCACACAGGCAGGTTTGCAGTTCCCTATTTTTAACAGTTTCGTTTACTGACTATCCAAATAAAAATGTGTCTCGTCAGTAAACCATATCCACAACTGTCATAAAACTTATTACCATCAATAAATTTTTCAAATTTGTGTATTTAAAGGGGATACGGTACCCCTTGTTTTCTCAAAAAATAATGAAAATATAAATTTTCTATTTTTTGCGTGTTTGTAGTCTTTGAAACATTCTCTTTATTCTGGCAAGTTTTTGAGCTGAGCCGGATAACTGCAATTGCAGAAAAATTATATTTTTATGGAAAATTTAACATTGCTGCAATAGCTCCTTCGATGTTTCGAACGCATTTTTCTCGGTTCGTGATTTTCGAAATTCCCACCTTACTCAAAATGCTAAAACTTCAGCAATGATGAATGAAATGACTTGACATTTTTTGCGTGTCATTCTTAATATGTATTTGACAAAAATAGGCATGGATTTTTGATTAAAATAATCAAAAACAAAAAAAAAAGATTACAAATTTAAATGTCGAAAAATACCCGTTTTTTTTTACGCTTTTTTTTTTTTTACATATAGGTACCTCCTCCAACGAAGAAGAAGGTGAAGGAGGGACTGTAGATGGAAATGACGGTTATGAGTACTACTACGAGACTTACTACGAGGATCAAAACGGAACTCGTATTTCCCAGGAAAACAGCACCTCGTCAGAGAGTGGAGGTAAGCTTTACCGCAATAAACTCTTTTTAAATCATTCTTAAGGGAAGTCAGTATTTTATTCTTCTTGCTTGTTATTGCTGAATCACTGTTAATCGCTTACAATATTCGTTCACTTACTTTGCAGACTGAAATGAAAGATTCCAAAAGAGCTCTCGCATTACAGATTATTTATTTATTTATTTATTTATATTTTTATTTATATATATTTTTATTTATATATAGATATATTTATATATAGATATATTTATATATAGATATATTTATATATAGATATATTTATATATATATATATATATATATATATATATATATATATATATATATATATATATATATATATATATATATATATATATATATATATATATATATATATATATATATATATATATATATATATATATATATATATATATATATATATATATATATATATATATATATATATATATATATATATATATATATATATATATATATATATATATATATTTATTTATTTATATATTTATTTATATATATATTTATATATATATTTATATATATATATTTATATATATATTTATATATATATTTATATATATATTTATATATTTATTTATATATTTATTTATATATTTATTTATAAATATATTGTTTAAGAAATGTTTCTCGGATACTGACATGAGATGTTTTGAGCAAAGCAAAAATTGATGATATAGGTACATAAACATATTCCGAGAGGCTACTGTAAGTTAAAGTACCCCATCGAATATCATACTGGAATATTTTATAGAATATAGAAAAATGTATGCAGATCAGGAATCCACTGGTCTGCTGAGGCAAAAATGGCCGAAACTTTTCAAAAATAGACTTAAAATAAGTTGAAGTAAATCCGATTGCCAAACATGGATGTCCAAAGTTAGGGGCAACGATGGCTCTCCTTCTGGTTGTCCCTTCACAAGCATCGATATAGATAAACAACTGGATAGACTGCTCCATTGTCAATGCAAAGAGAAAAACGCGCCGGGGATTGCGAAGCTGGTGGCATGATTAACCAATCACAGTTCACTTTTATAGTTGGATGGGAATACAAAAAACCTTGTAAAGTGTTTGTGTATATATATTTTTGGCACATTATTAATAATTAAGGTCTACTATTGACATTTCTGCTGTGTACAACCCAACATTTTATTTTCAATCCCCGGCAATCCGTATTTTATATCCCACCAACGGCATCTGGCAACGGCTTCATTTTCCCAGCGTTAAGCAGTCTATCAAGTTGTTTATCTATATCGATGTTCACAAGTGGCCATCGCTATCGGCCTTATGGTGGCCAAGTGACTGCGAGCACATTGCAAGTAACTGTAAGTACTTAGGCCCGCCATTAGGAAAAAAAAGTATTGTATGTATATCACAAGAATAGCCCCTGTCACTTTGTCTAATGTTGCCTGTTGTAGAAGAGACAGGAAAGGCCACATTTCCCAAAGGATATTCGAGAAGAAAGCCATTTACATTTTCTGTATTGTAACCATTTCGAACATAATCCGTGTTCCAAATCAACGAGTCATTTTTTTTTTATTGTAGAAACCGCCACCATTTAGACTATCTGGGGGGAGCTATTTCTATGAAACTTCTGTAGACTAAAACTTTATATTTGCTTTGACGAAAAATCTTCTATTTCCTCCTAGGAGAATACGTCATTGAATACCCTGAAGATGGAAGTGGCCGTAAGTATTTTTCCTTTCAAATCATCATTAGTATTGGATTAAAAAAAAAAAATTACTAAACACACATTTAAATATAAAAATGCCTTCATTATTAAAAAAAACCCTGTCATTTTCCCCATTGTAGCGCTGGCTTGTATTACAAGTGTTATAAAGCTAACATTAAAAGGTCATTTGATTACATTTAATTAATTAATTAAAAATACATTACCTTGTTAGACAATTCATTGCATTATTCATAATCAAATATGTATCTTTTTTTCTTTTTTTTTTTGAAATGCAAATGGCACAATTTTTTTTTTTTTTTTTTTTGCTTCAGAGTACCTACTAGAGTAATGAACATAACTTTAATAACCCTTGATTTCAACAGAATTGGATTTTGAAAACAAACTAGGGGTTTGGAACATCGCACAACTTTCAATTATGGCTAAGTTACTGATGTGGATTTGTGTCATTTATCGTTTTTACACTTTCATCATTCGCTTAGGAAAAAATTACCAGTTTGGCGATATATTTTGCAATAATTCTTATATTATCCATTCTTATAAGTGAAACTGAAGAGAGGAGAAAAAACGATATTTGATGAGCTATATTTGAAGCAAATAGATCTCTGTGTTGAAGGCATTCGTTTTTCATCTTTTTACTCCGTTAAAGCATTTTTACGGAAATTTCGGAGGTGGGGATGTTTAGAACACCTTAAGTGGCATTACCACATCGAATTTGATCAAAATCATTAGAGACGTTTTAGCAATCTTTGAAAAACCTTATCTTTTCAATGGCAGCTACCTTATGCGCGATTTTGAGGAAAACCTTGATGGTAGGTCCCCTAACCAACACCCGCTCACCAAATTTAAGCATCGTAGGTCGGGAGTTATTTAATGAAAATATGGTAACAAAAATGGTAAATTAGACTAATGCTTGACAAATATAAATTCACTGAACAGTGTTAAGAGTAATTAAAAGTTGTGCGACACTCCCAGCTATTTCACGCAAAAATGCTCCATATACCTAAATTTTACCATATATGTATGTATGTTATTGTTAGTATTATTACTATTTATGCTTTAATTTATGTTAAATCTTCCAGCGATAAAAACTTACTACTACGCAGGAGACTTGCCGGAATCTCTGGAAAATGGTAAGACGAACTTTTGAATTGCAAATTTAAGACTGACCAATTAAAAATTCAGTTTTCTATAAGATAAAAATGGTTCTTACGTATCATCCTCATTAGTAGATACTACGGGTGAGACAAAATGTTAATCAAAAGGAAACCTTTAACCTTTAACTGCTGTGATTGGGTGGTTTGAATTTTTTGGCGCAAGGGCAACACGTGGTTCATACTGCTCCAAAAAAAATTGGTGAAGATCAATTTCAAATTTCAAAAACAAAGAATTGAAAAAATTAATTTAAAAGTCAAAAATAAAATATTTTAGGGGTTTGTAAGCATTCTACAAAAACTGACTCGCGGTCTGTCAGACCGCAAACAGCAGTTAAAATTAATCTATGAAACAATAAGTACAATTCATTATTGTTTCTACACAATTCATAGTGTCGAATCTAGATTTTAAATCCATCAATGGATGGATTTAAAATTTAGATTAGACACTATGAATTGCTGTAACAACTGTAATTTTTAGATTAATTTTCCTTTGTGTATACTGCAATATAGACCTCCTTTATTCGGCTGCCAGAATTCAATGAAATAAAACAACTAAATATAAACATTGAAAACATATACGATCTCCCCTAAATTCCTAAAATTAGGGATAACTCTTGAAATTGAAAAATGTCCCTATCTTTAAGATGCAAGGCATACTGATGCTTGGATTGAAAATGGATTTATGTTGCACTAGATATCACAAACAAACGACTTGAGCTCGTGTGAATAAAACACGCACGTGTGGTGGGCTTGTGTAGATTTTCAAATTGCTTGAAAAGAAATTGCACACAGCATGAAAAACCATCGTGTGGTCTTAGCCTAATGCTATCAGATTCATGGGCTGACAATGCAAAAGTACGGATCCGTTTCATTACAACCGTGTTAGGCATGGGTGTTTGTGAATATATGTTGGCTTGTCTAATGACGAATGTTTCGGCGCATTATAGCCCTCGTGTTGCTGATGGCGCCAGATAATCTGAAAACAACCAACCGTTCCATTACAAATTCACTCATTTGGATAGACCAGAAAGTATTTCAAACTATAGCTTTCCGAAATCCACTGTACTGCTTGTCAGAAGAAGATTGTCAAGTCGGGCGTTGAGGGAAAACTTTTAGAAATGGTTACAGATATCAAGATGAAACAAGTTATCGACACTATTTTGATACATTTGTTTTATATCAATTGTGTAATATGCATGGTTTTTCTAAACTATCTGGCAAAAATGTTTAGGCTGTAATAAAGGACCGAAATAAGTAAATTTTTGTAATGGAATGTGTGTACGGTATAGAGCGTGTTTATAGCGCGTGTAATAAATAGCACGTAAGGAAGATATGAACAAGTGAGTGGAAAAGGCAGTTAATACCAAAAGAAAATTTTTAAAGACTAAGCTTCTTACAACCGGTGCTCGAAAGAACAACCACTAACAGCAATACAAATCCAGTAGTGACTGACAGTCTAGCTACTAAATCTTTATCGGCCTCTATAAGACTTCCGTAGGCCATTCTCTTCTCGGAAGAAGAAAAGCTTTGTATCATGAGGTGGAAGGGTGTGTGATAAAGCCATTTGGCCGCTATGGAAACGTGCCCTCTAACCACTGAACGAGTCTTTTGAGTACACATTTTTCCATTAAAAAATGTGCTTCTTTCGATCTCTCCTATATAGCACACATCCTCCCAGGGCGGTCCCCAGGAAGTCCCAATCATCTTCGGGACATCGAACGACTTCTAAGGGACCTCTGAGAGGATTAGTGTTATATGGGCTCTTATCAGCAGTTCTTCTTCTTCTTATCAAGGATTATGGAGACTAAGGGCACCTCTGCTTTTTTTAAGCATTCTGTACCAACCCCATATCCAGCACAGGTTGGTAAGGGGGCAGTGCTGCACAGGATGTAAGCACACACTCGCTCGGGAAAGGGAGTGCGCAAGTCATCCTATAACCACCGAAGAGTTCATTTCTACCTCGTTCGGTAGCTATCCGGTAGATGGCAGCACTACCAACTGTATGTGAAACTTCTTAATTTAGAGGCATTACCAAGCAGAAGATCCCCAGAGGTATTGATTTGTATGGCAACTTGGAGGACTATGCGACCACGAGCGATTTAACGTGCCCCAGTCACCATTAGCGAACACTGCGGTCTTTAGTCTGTCCCAGGTCCAAACTCGAAACCTTCTGGTTGCGGTAGCGATACTCTCCCGACTAGGCTACGCGGCCAGCTATCTGCACCAGTTACACTTTTTTTTCCAGATATTTTAGAAACACCCTATATGACAATCTAATAATTACGTTTTCGTTTGATGTAACACTAGTTGGTGTGCAAAGTTACATTGAAAATTAATTATTTTAAGTAGAGCAAATATAATTTATTTGCCACCGACGCCGTGTCCCGTATATCGGTGGATACAAATGCATATACGACCTGGTTAAAGTAATAATTTTTCCACATAACTTTGTCACCAAGTAATATTATTTTAAATAAAAACGTAACAATGAGATTTATCTTAATTTTATATTTCTTATCTGATGCTTACGAGTAGAAAAAAAGAGCCAAAATGTCCCGTGTGTCAGCCAGAGAGTTCCCCCTATTTATAAGTCTGTATTTTAAGTATTTTATAAAGATGAATAATATTTCCAATTCGTTCGTGTATTCTGTTCAGACGGCGTTACTTTATTATTTGTATTTAACTTTTAGATGGATCCCCAACGTACCTTCAATACGATCCATCAACAGGAGAAAGTAAAATTTTATCTTATGCTATTATTTACTTAATATATTAAATAATAATTTTGTATTTCGTAGTATTATTTTAAAGTATATATAGTTGAAAATTAGGCTCTAATATTCTATTTTTATTTCAAATTTATTTTGAAGTTCAAATTTGTTAGATGCATTGCTTGCTGATTTTATAAGCTACGATTATTCAATATTAAAAAATATATATTTTAAAGGAATATTTTATGTTTACAAATATATGTTTATAGCTTTCTGGGTCATTTACGAAGGAAAGCTGCTTTTAAGAGGAAATTCCATTAAGAATCACTCCCTATACTCGCTATGTTACAATCTTCATTCCCAGTGCATTTAGAAACTATTTTATATAAAACCTTGAAATATTTTGAATAGGTACGATAATCATTACTTAATGAAATGACATAAACTAAAAATAAAAATAACGTCGAATATATTTTATTTTATATTTGTAAACCTTACGTCATTGCATATGCAGTGGCTCCACCTGGTTTTATAATTTGCTATTTTAATTTTCATTTAGAATAGATGAACATTAAATAAAAACAATTTATGTCGTTTCATTAAGGAATCTTTTTCGAACCTACTCACCAAATTTCTAGGTTTTACAGAAAGTAGTTTCTAAATGCACTGGGCTAGAAGATTGTAACATAGCGAGTATAGGGAATGATCCTTACTTCTTCTTAATAGTCTTTTTATTGTATTATCACTTGTACGTTTATACTAAACTTCAACTTAACTTGACATCACTAGATAGTAGATCGTCACAGTGCTCATAGGTATTTAATCCATTTTGGCGGCGTGAAAGCATAATGTGCGCCAAACCACAACCCTGTAAAGAACAAAAGGCTGTAAGGTTTGGCGAGAATTATGTCTTCACTCCGCTAAAATGGATTAACTGCCATGAGCACGGTGAAGATCTATCGTCTAGTGATGTCAAGTTAAGTTGGAGTTTAGTACAGATTATTTCAATAAAACTTTACTTCTATCTTTTTTCTTTTCTTTTTTTAGTACACAAGCTGAAGTAATAACAAGCTCTAGAGAAGAAAATGGTTCAATGATATTATAGCCATCATTCAATACCATTACAGACTTTTAATTCAGAAGTTTGATAATGGTTGTTATTAAAAATGCTAAATAAAATGCTTGTCAACAAAATCGAATCATCAATTTTCTTATTTAGACTGATTAAAAACAATATTCTACTGTTTTGTGCAGCGATATTTTTACAACCTTCTCAGTCATTAGTTATCTGTCAAGTTATTGTTATAACTGGTTTTAGAATAAATAATTGATGTTTTGAAAAATGTTTCATGGTCCATTTCTAAAAAAAAAAAAGCCATAAAACTTACGACAGACTAAATAGTTTTTCAGATAAATTTTAAAATCATTTTTTATTCCTCATTTCATACTAAAATAAATTTATTAACTAATAACTAAATATTTTAGCATTTATAACAAATAGTGAATATTTAAACGTATTGAGACAATTGTATCATCTTGAAAAGCTACGATAATCAATTTACGTTACTAAAACTGAAGTTTAAATTGCATGCTCTGAATACATTTCCCAACTGAAAATTTTAGCCAGCTTTTATTTTTAAAATCATTTTGAGTCATTCAAGCGAATAAAATTCAATATATTATCCAAAATTATAACTAAAATTTAATCTTTAGAACATGTTTTGGTACTTACATCACTAATCAAATTAATATTTCTTCTTATGGTGTCTCTCCCTTGCTCCAAACCCCAAATCCCTGTCTTCCGCAATCCCTGAGGTTTGCTTCTCAATCCTTGGTTGGTTGGTTGGTTGTTTTCAGATTAACTGGGCCGACCAAACGGTATAGTGGTTAGCGTGCTAGCTTCTAGACCACGAGGTTGCGGGTTCGAGTCCCGTGTTGGCATGGGTGTTTGTAAATGTATGTTGGCTTGTCTAATGACGAATGTTTCGGCGCATTATAGCCCTCGTGTTGCTGACGGCGCTAGATAATCTGAATACAACCAACCAATCAGATTAACTGGCGCCGTCAGCAACACGAGGGCTATAATGCGCCGAAACATTCGTCATTAGACAAGCCAACATACATTTACAAACACCCATGCCTGACTCGGAACCCGCAACCTCGCGGTCTAGAAGCCAGCATGCAAACCCCTATATCGTTTGGTCCTCAATCCATTTGTACAACCGTGTGAAAGAGCTTTAAAAACGTATCGTTTTCGATTGCTTATGACAAGATCAATAAAATTATAAAATAAACTATTGTTACATAATCTTTTTCGATTTAAAGTTCACGCAAATAATGACTCAATAAACAATTCTTACTTTTTTTTTATATAGAAAACACTAATACACTATTCACTTAACACTAGTCGATATTAAGCTAGTACTATATCGCACTAGCTTAATGTCGAATTTTCTGAAATTAAGGTATTCGAAAACTAAGACGAAAGGTAATTCCAAAACTAACCCAAAGGAAAAACAAAGGTCATTCCAAAACTAAATCGAAAATTAAAAAAAAAAGCAACTATAGTGTTTTGGTAAGACATAGACATCTGCGCCAAGAAAAAACTAGATTTTTACAGTTGTTAGTTTTCCCTGGAGTGGGCGAGCCCACCTGATGATGACAGTGGGGTTAGCGATCTGACTTCGCATGCCAAAGGTACCGGGTTCGAATTCCGGATTAGACTTGTATGATCGTTGTGGTTCGGAATCCATGTTAAGCTGTAGGTCCCGGCCTGATTAGCCGTTATTGTGCATACAAATAGGTCGTTGAGAGTTTCAAACCAACCAACCTGGAGTGAACAGCCGTGTGGTTTGGCCACTGGGCTAAAAGACTGGAACTGGAGTGCGGACTCCGCGAGCCGACCGCATCACACCCCATTTCCGAAGTGTGCTCTCGCAAATAGGCGGGATAGGGACTATTTTTCTTCGTGTCTTAAACCACAGTGAAGGAAAATCCAAGTTTAATTATCTTTCAATATTAATAAGATTGCAAGTTCAAACGTTTATATCTGGCTCATAATTTAAATATTTTACTATAAGGAACTTAACGTTATAAATGAAGGGAAGGGAAATTGATGTGGATTAAAGTATACCTATTTAGGTAAATGCGCCTTGAAATAACAATGTAATTTTAATAAGAGAAACATTTTACACTGTTACTGTATGACAATTGTAATATGTATACTATAAGACCTTATACTGTCACTAAAAAGTCGCTTTTACGGAATACTAAAAAACCAACTTGCTGTCATCCAATCGCTCAGGCCGACCAAACGGTATAGTGGTTAGCGTGCTAACTTCTAGACCGCGAGGTTCCGAGTCCTGTGTAAGGCATGGGTGTTTGTAAATGTATGTTGGCTTGTCTAATGACGAATGTTTCGGCGCATTATAGCCCTCGTGTTGCTGACGGCGCCAGATAATATGAAAACAACCAATCAACCAACCAATCGCTCTGAAATAACATTTTACCGATCATTGAAGAAACTCTTTCTTATTGTCAATATTGTTTTAGAAAATAAATAATAAAATTTCTTTAATCAGAATAAATAAAAGATATTTGGATATGAATGCACAAATTCACACTCATTTTTAATGAATACATTTTGAAAAGTAGTTTACAGCATATTTTGCTGATAGAGATGTTTTTAATATTTAAAATTTGATGCAAATACCAAGCACACGCTGACAATAGAAACGACGCTATTTTAAGGATTATAAAAATTGTTATTGAGCAGAATTGCTAAGCATTGTATCGAATTCCTGTTGCCATTAGGCAAAGTAGGAATTATGAAAATTATTATATACTTTCCCTAAGCATTGTATAGCATGATATTGTATAGCATTCTATAGAATGACAAATGATATTTAAGTAAAGCATGAAAACATTACTTTTATTCATAGCGTTTGTAATACTGAGATGGATATTATATACCAATAATTTCAGAACTATATTTTGGCGGCTGTTTAGCCACCAAAATAGTTTAGAAATATGAGCTTTAAAACGCGCACACCTTATTTTTTAGACTTTAACAAGTATAAACTAATTAAAGAAAGGGGATTTTGAGGCTGAGATGAAACAAACGATTTCTCAAATAGGCAGGGGTATTTTTTTAAGTTTCTAGGTCGTAGGTCGAAATTACGACCCAAATGAAATCGGTCGTAATTTTTCCTTTTATAGCGCGTTCACCTTACTTTTTAGAGAGTTCTACAGTACCAAGTAATTAAAGAAAAAGTGATTTGTTGGCTGAGATTCCACACCTAAAACGAAGAAGTACTACCTATTTTGTGGGCCTTGCGGTCAAATAAAACTAAGAAAAATACCCCTACGATCTCAGCCCCAAAATCACTTTTTTTTTTTAATCATTTGATATTGTAAAACTTTAAAAAGTAATGTGTGTGCGTAAAAAGTTACATGTCACGTGATATTCAAAATAAATCAGAGATGTATTTTATTCTGTGTGAAATGTGTGAAATCTGAATCGTTTCATACCATAGCCGGCTAATTTTTAGACTTTCTATTCAATGCCTTATTTCACACTTTGCCGGTAACACATGTAAAGGATTCATCTTTAAAACTTTGTTTTTATGGGTTATATTATTTTTACCTTGACGAATAATAATTCAAGTGCTAAAGTTTGCAACTCTAAATTTTTTTTCATCAGCAATATTTACAAATATTTCCCTACAAACGTGAAAAACTTCATACTTTTAAATCAAATAGTTTTTGCGTTGTGAAACGGAAGAACGCGCGGTGAAAAAAATTCTCAAACAGCGACGACAGCTCCTTTTTTTTCTTCCTTTTTTTTTTCTTCTTCTAATAGATGTAATCCCCCTCAACCAATTTTATAAAACAAGGCCATCTGACCCTAAAACAAGATATAGATATCAAACTTAGCTCCTTTTGATTTGAACATGACAGACATGCGTGTAGGGTTCGTTTTCTGAATCGCACAGATCTTGGTTACCATGGCAACAGCAGTCCATACATTGTTCTACAGGCATCAAGTTGACAGAAAGGGGATCCCTTTGTGCGCCCTTGTCGAAATATAGCGACATGATCCGATCCTATTTTGGTTTTATTTTGATATATTTTTAACCCCTGGAAATAATACAAAAGTAAAATCATGATGCGAAGGAATATAGTTGAGAGATTGCGAAGACGGAAGGTAAGTGGAAGTGTGTGTTTTTTTTTTTTTTAAGGGACCACTTTTATGGCTTTTGTATGCATTTTTGGGTGTTACAGTTCTACTGAAATATGTAGAGGAAATGTATTGGTCAAAGAATTTAAATGATAAGTTACTGTTGATATTTTAAATTAAATTTAATTCAAGTAACTTTCATGCATGTTTGATATTATGATGTGTTCAGAGTTGATGTGAACAGGCAACTTAACCTGAACATTCATTTGTATGTTTATGTTTCTCTACGTTGTTTATACCGTGTAGGCATGGGTGTTTGTAAATGTATGTTGGTTTGTTAAATGACGAAATGTTTCGGCGCATTATAGCCCTCGTGTTGCTGACGGCGCCAGATAATCTGAATACAACCAACCAACTACGTTGTTTATAAATCGAAATAGGTATGGAAAACACTTTTTTTTTTTTACCGGCAATCCCCGCAAACTATATCACTTCAAACTGATTTTGTTTAACTTTCACCAATTTTTTTAATCACTTTGACTTAGATATAAAAATATCAACATATTTATTACATATACGCATTCCATTTTTCAACTGAAATCGAATCTTAGAAATATTATAGCTTCTTAGGCTACAACTTTGCTTCTTATTATTTGGAAAGCCTTTTCAAATCTGAGGTTGCGGGTTCCGAGTCCCGTGTTTGGCATGGGTGTTTGTAAATGTTTGTTGGCTTGTCTAATGACGAAATGTTTCGGCGCATTATAGCCCTCGTGTTGCTGACGCCGCCAGATAATCTGAAAACAACCAACCAACCTTTTCAAATCTGAATCTTTTTCCAATAAAAATGTGCGATAGCATCTAACTAAAGTTAATCATACTTAATCCTAATAATATTATGAGGGGTAAGGTGTTTAGCAGGGTAGGACAATGTAGGACAAGGACCTACCTGCACCACTAACCGGGATCATTAAGTCCCATTGGTATTCAAAATCAACAATAAATATCTTACCAGTATATGTTCTAAACCACTGAGGCCGATCAAGCCGACCAAACGGTATAGTGGTTAGCGTGCTAGCTTCCAGACCACGAGGTTGCGGGTTCCGAGTCCCGTGTTAGGCATGGGTGTTTGTAAATGCATGTTGGCTTGTCTAATGACGAATGTTTCGGTGCATTATAGCCCTCGTGTTGCTGACGGCGCCAGATAATCTGAAACACTGAGGCCGACCAAACGGTATAGTGGTTAGCGTGCTAGCTTCTAGACCGCGAGGTGCGGGTTCCGTGTTAGGCATGGGTGTTTGTAAATGTATGTTGGCTTGTCTAATGACGAATGTCTCGGCACATTATAGCCCTCGTGTTGCTGACGGCGCCAGATAATCTGAAAACAACCAACCAAATCTGAACCACTGAGACAATATTCAGTGAGTATTAGAATAAGATAAAATCCGATTGGTGTTTATATTTATTTTGTGGGACGTACGAAACATGTTGGCAGTGTAACGGTTAAAAGGAATTATCTTCATACTAATAAACAACACAGTATATTTAACCCTCATGCAACTCTCAAATTGCGTATGTGTTAAAAGAATACATGTTAATAATTTTAGGCATTTATTTTTAATAGTTTTTGTGTAAATGTTCCTGAAGTCTAAAAATAGTTGTTTAAAAATATAGGCCGTTTTAGTTGAACAGGATAATACAACTTGATGCACAACACTTTTTAAAAAAATATATTAAAAAAAAATACTTCTAATTAAACAAGATTAAAACTTTTTATCCCGTCGGATTCAAAATTGTTTACAGTATTATTATTATTATTATTTTTGTAATTTAAATCACAAAATTGATTTTTTTAAGTTCTTAAACTCCAACTCTCCAGAAGTAAATAACAGAAGCAATTTTAAATTTAAAATGTCGTTTATATTTGAAGTTGCGAACTAAAATTCCAAATATATTTGCGCACTTCAATTTTATTTTTATTCCTAAAATATGAGAAATAAATTATTTTAGCTTAATATTATAAACTATTAATGTTGCAAGTCACACTTAAACTCAAGTGACTTTATTTGAGAAAAAAGTATTCCACATTTAAAATGTCATGACAAAAAGAATTTCAAACCAAATTAATTTTTACTATGAGTTTAAAAAATGTATCAAGTAAAAGAAAACTAATTTATTAATATGATGCAACTGGTTGAGAATCAAGTAAGTCAAAATAATAGACAAAAATGATAAAAGTTATGTTACTTTTCCATTTCGCTGACGCAAGTGGTAAAGACACCAAAAATGATGCAACCGACGACAAACACAATATTACAGCCCGTTGTAAAAAATTCTTAGAGCTAACATTTACTAACATTTTTTATATCTATACTGTGTGTTATCGCCAATAAAGTCTGCTTGGCGAGATTTGCGCCGGCGAAATGGAAAAGTACCAAAATTGGTTTTGAAAAACAATGAATAGATACTTGATAGCTGGAATGATTGTCAACCGTTATTTTGTCATGAGAGTTAAAAAGAATTATCCATTAAATTTCCTTCACTTTCTCAAATATAGATTTAAAAGGATTTTAAATAATTTGGAATAGAAAATTAGTGATTTTGAATATTCAAACGTAAGAGATTTGGAAGAAGAGAATATTTGTCTTTTTATCTTTAGAAAATATTGTTAACTTTAAAATATTCAGTTTAAAAAAAAAATTACTTTAAGTCAACTATCTTATTATGTTAACAATTTGCTTTGATTTATTTAACATTATTAGTATCTTTATTATTTAAAAAAATATCTGTCATATTACTCTCTTAAATAACTTAAAGCTATCCATAAGTATAGTTAAAATATATATCCTGTAATAATATATCTTTGACATATTGGACATCATAGTTCGAAGTAAAATTTGTGAGTAACTTTGTATGAATTATTTTTATTTTAGACAATCGCAAGAAAGATGGAACAAATAATGTTGACCATGGAGGTGAGTATTTACCTAACCTATAAAATCTATTAATAACCTATATTTCCCAGTCTTCATTTCCTTGTGGGACTAATATTTTAATAGCCTATTGTATTGATCAATAGTAACAATAAATGACAAATTTCTTAACCTGCTTATGCAAATATGTGATTTATCATCAAATATTCAGAAATACGAATGCTACAACGGTAAGAAACAAATAAAAAAACAAAAATTTTTAGTTTCTATTGGCTTAGATGGGACGATGACGTTCTAAACTTTATCTTGATTACAAGGTTTAAAACAAGCTTTAAGTTATTTTTTACTTTCAATTACCCATGTGTATACATAGGGTAATAATAAAAGTACAGGATTCGGTGTAATATTTTTTTTTTTTTTTTTTTCATTTCTCCACGCTTTGGAACATTCTGATTTAAAAAAAAAAAAAAAAAAATGATCTTGAAAAAATGTCCGTTTGTGGTTTGCATAACTTTTAAACAAATTAACCTACAATGTTCAATGTGTTGGTAGGTGGTGGCATGGGCTTTGCTTTGCCTTGTGACTCGTCAGCTGGAGTATGAAGCCGCAATCGTTGACACCCATTCCCTCCGGTTAAGAGCGGCCTCTCTATACTAAACTCCAACTTAACTTGACATCACTAGACGTTAGATCTTCACCGTGCACATAGGCAGTTAATCCATTTTAGCTGAGTGAAGACATAATTCTCGCCAAACCTTATAGCCTTTTGTTCTCGACAGAGTTGTGGTTTGGCGAACATTATGCTTTCACGCCGCCAAAATGGATTAGATACCTATGAGCACTGTGACACTCTACCTTCTAGTGATGTCAAGTTAAGTTGAAGTTTAGTATAGCAAGTGTCCAGCTCGGCCATCCTAGTTTGTCTCTCTCTTTTATGAACATCCTTCTCCAAGTCAACCTTGATCGCCCTCTCATCCGCTTTTCATCCGGCGCCCATGTCAAAGCAATTATTTCGTTGGTTTCAGGGCCTCTTCTCAAAACGTGACCAATCCAATGCCATGTCTTTTTCATGGTCTCAGCTGTTAAGGGTAGACCCTTGTCGTCTTGCTATGTAAATCTGAATAGGATATTTTATTTAGCCAAAATATTCTTAAGATTTTCCCTTAAACATTTAGTTTGGAATGTATAAGTTTTGTTCTCTTGCAGTTTTGAGATTTTCCAAGTTTCACTGCCATATAGTAAAATTGATGTATAATTTCTTGCGGTTTCTGTAATCGGCCTTGGTTTAAAGTGGTTGGGTGATTAGCTCAACGCACAATCATTCTCTTTTACCCGGGCTTAGGACAGGTATAGGGACGTCACAATAGACCACCTATGGCAGAGTTCGGTGCCCATGGGACCTGCCATTAAGGTTTTCGTCAAAATCGTGCATGCGCATAAGGTGGCTGCCATTGAAAAATCATGTTTTTCAATGACTGCTAAAAAACGGCTCTTACGATTTTGATAAAAATCGTTGTGCTAATGCCTCTTCAGTGCTAGAAGTGTGGGTAGACACGGGGTGACGCATCCCCCCACTTGTCCAGAAAATACCCATGCGTCTCCCCACTTCTAAAAACTCTGAAATCCATCCCCCCATTTCTAAAACCACTGAAATCCATCCCCCCCCCCCCACTTCTAAAACTACCGAAAACTATTCCCCCAATTTTAAAAAACATTCAATCCGTCTAAAAACTAAAAGGGGAGGGGGGGGGGGGAAATAGAATTAACCATTTTCATTACTTCTGCTTTTTCTGGCTGTTTGTTATTTTTTATACTTTCATTTTTGTTTTGTTTAAAGCAGATTCAGTCGATTTTTCTTGGAAATGCGCGGCGAGTTTCGGCGCCCATTGTCTGGGATTATTGAGGAGTGGATAGAAAAAGACATATTTATTGCACTATCATTTTCTGTTTTGTTCTCGACCATTTACTTTAAAATGTTTTGCGTTTTGTTGATTATTAATAGAAAACCGTGCATTCCTCCAACTTAACCATTAACTCTTACTTCTGATTCTAAACGGCATTTGTATTCGTAATACATCTAGTACAAAACAAGATGAGATTGATTTATTTGGCTTCAAAACTGTAAGAAAAATGACTCCGATACACTACAGAACGTTGAGGAAGGAGCAGTGGAAAATGTGCAAGTGCATCAAGTTGAAGAGACCACGTGGAGAGAGAATCTAGCACGTGGCAGCAACAGTAGTAAGCAAAAACGCACTGCAGTAATGATTATCCAAAGTATTGGACACAAAATGATAAGCACCTTCAGAAATACAACGAGTATCCATGGCTTATTTGTGAAGAACAAAAACATGGATGCAACACATACAAAAGGCTGCTAAAAAGCTTGGAACCAGAAAAAAACAAGGTTTGAAACTTTCTAATGAATGGGTAGGATGTAACATTTTGCCACATGAAAACAAGGAATTTGACTAACGAAAATCCTTAAGAAAGCAGATTTTTAAACACAAAACCAGTAAAACTCATAAATGTGCAAGAAAAATTATCCATGAAGCCAAACGAGAAAGCTGAAAAATGCAAACATTTCCTATAAGAAGGTAAAATATCATTTTGCAATTTTTTTACTTTCAATTTTTGAATGCACGATACAATACTTGTATATACTAATACTTGTATATGCCAAAATTGTTGAAACAAATTCATCTTATCACTGTCTTCCGAGTCATGTAATTCAAAATTGTATAATTTTTTTTATCTATTCCTGACTATATTTTTCAGTTTTTATCACTAATTTTGTTTATAAATTTCTTTGAACATTAAGCAATACTGGGCATGGGATATTAGATAGTACTAAAATTAATTAAGCATAGATTTTCTTCTTAAAAAATATACCAAGCATGTAGGGAAATGCGAAATGTAATGACACTGAGAAAAAGTTTTAAGTCACTGAAAAAAAAACTATTTATGTAATAGTGTTATAAAAATGCATTATACTACTTTCTATAAAGATATAGGTATTTTCACTTGGTCAAATTTTAACTTTGGAGGAACTAGAAAAAAATATAAAGACAAAAGTATTGAAAAAAAATTTAGAATTCCTTATTAATTTAATTTTATGAAAGTATGCTTATTTAGAGGCACTATTTAAATCTAAATAAACAGTTATATAATATTGAATTATTACTTCACTTCATCTCTTACTTCCTAGTAAAAATAACTAAGTCGCAGAATATTCATTAAAATAGCAATAAATTTTGGACTCTTGTTTGTGTTGAAAATTGTTTCCTTTCTACTAGTTAATTGTTATTTATTTAATTGTTATACATTTATTGTTATTAGAAACGAAATTATAAAATTTATCGTTGAGGGGGTGCATTGTCACCGACTTTTGGTCGTCCCCCCACCTTTTTTTCCCCCACCTCTACCACTGTGCCTCTTAAGGTGTTCTAAACATCCCCACCACCGAAATTCCCGTGAAAATGCTTTAATGGCATAAAAAGTTGAAAAACGAATGCCCTCAACACAGAGTTTTCTTTTCTTGAGCATATCTCATCAACGATCTTTTTTTCTTCTCCCGTCAGTTTTACTAATAATAAAGGATAATATAAGGATTATCGAAAAGTATGTCGCCAAAATCACCATTTTAGCTTTTTTTTTTCTTTTCCCTTAAAGATCCATACAAGGATAATCGCAAAAAATATCGCCAAACTGGCCATTTATTCTAAATGAAGGATGAAAATATACAAATGACACAAATCCAAGTAAGAATTGTGGCGTACTTGAAAGTTGTGTGATGTTCCACACCCCTAGTTGGTAATGTAATGGTCGCCAATTCTGAGTAATCGTTTAAGAAACAGACGTTTAAAAAGTGGCATACGTTTCGAATCAAATCGTATTTAGTTAATCAAAATTTCGAGTGTGAATATTCAAAAAAATTAACAACCATCATAAAAATAAAATTTTAAATTTAAATCACTTATATCCTCAATTGCAACTTATTTAAAAGATTCCGCACTCAGAACGAGTTTGGTCAGTTACTATGAAGTGGTTGACCATTAAGAAACCCATCAATTGCGTGCCATTGCCTCAACGAATCTATCTATCAAATTTCAGCTTCATTAGACGACGCCAAGTTGATTTATTGGTATTCAGGAGAAATAATACAAGCGTGTGTAAAAACGGCTTTTTAAGTGTCAGAGACAACCTCAAAACTTGACCAAATGCATTGTCATCGAAAAAAAATCAAAGAGCCAAATTTTAGAATCAATTGAACGAAGGAAAATCAATAAATTAGTCTTATGAAGTGACAAATTAGAAACATGCAAAAAACGACCTTTTATTGACAGCCACCAAAACTTAATAGCATTATCAACGATAACGAGTCTGTCTGCCAAGTTTAAGTTAGATTGATTGACGGTAAGTGGATAAATGACTCCTCGAATTGATAATAGACACAGTTTAAAAGCGGCCTATTAGCGACAGTCTCCAAAATTTTATAAAATTCATTGCCATCGACAACGAGTTTATCTGACAAGTTTCAAATCGATTGGATGACGGTAAATATTAAAAGTTGTTTAATTTGATGTATATATTTACTACTATGGTGCCACCGTAAATTGTTTACTGCCATGGTGAGTAGCAACTGTGAACGATTAAAAATTGTCTCAAGATAAAAAGGAAAACGGTTTTTGTAAGAGTTTTTTCTGAGGAATTTGAAATAAATCAAATGTCTTCTGTTCTCTCATAACGTAAATTTGTTTCTACTTTTCGATACTCTTCCACTATAAGTTCTACTCGTCTGAGAGTGCAAAGAATTAAAAAAAAAAATGTATAATATTTAGGCAAAAGCTATTTTTATACTAAACCTTTGATTATTCCTTTTATGGTAACAAACTATAGCAATGTTTCAACTAAAGAATATACATTAATTTCAGTAAAATAATTAATAAGCTTATAGCAATGAGGAACTTTCACGTTTTTTTTTGGTTTTATTTTTAAATAAAAGTAGAGAAAAAATCATGAAGAAAAATACCATTCTGTCAAAAATTTTAGTTCTGATAGATAGTTAAAAAAAAAATATTTAGTTTTTCACTTAGAGATTTGGTGGGAAAAAGCTATTTTTGCGTGTGATGTCAAGGCGCAGATGATGAACCAGTCTAAAGCCTGTTTTAGACCATGTTTCTCCTCGAATTTTCGACGGAATCTCTGCGTAAGAACGTCTATTATGCGTTTTTAGTCGCGTGACCTTTGCTTTGAATTCAAACTCGATTTTTGATTAATTGAAAGCATAAAGATAAAAAAATAATTGCACTGCTCAAATATATTTGTTGGATAACACTAGAAAATACCAAAAATATTCATTTTTCTCACTTGTGCAAGTTCCTCATTGTACCTTTAATTATTTTTGGGTAATAAATTAAACATTTTAATATAGTCGAATTCTATATATGATTGCTTACTAACTTTAAAAGATATTGTCTATTGTTCCTCAGCTCTAAAAATAATGCTGAACTTAACATTCTACTAATTAGAAAATACGGAAACTTTGTGTATAGCTACAATGTTTACTTTTTCTAGAAAAATATACTTCTAATATACTTTACTATTTAATAAAATATACTTCTAATATATTTTGATATAGAGGGAATTGTTGACCCTAAGGTTAAATAATATGTGAATATGGAATATTTTACAGGAGCTTGATAGAGATATCACCACAGTATTGACAACTAACAATCCTTATTTTGAAGAAAACGCCGTAGAATTCAGTCACAAAGTAAGATTTATTACTTTTAGATTAACCAGTGTAAATTAATGAAGATACAACAAAACTCTCTCTGTATATAAAATAACTCAACTTTAGTTATTAACATTCTACAAATTCTCATTACAAGTAACCTCAATAGATGGCAGCACAAAAACATCCAAGCCTCTTCACTGTAACTGTAGGTGAATCACTATTCATATGCAGATAGATATATTAGTCAGTATATGGTGTATTCTAATTTTAATTAATTTAATCATTACGGTTCAAAAATAGCTTAAAAATATAGAGAGAAATTTTAAGTTTCATATTTTTAACTTTTATACTAACATCTTACTTGTTTAAAAAGTGTGTTGATATTTTAGATATCATAAATATTTTTAAAAAGTTTTTTTTTTTTCTTTTTTTTTTTTTTTTTTTTTCATTTTCAAATTGATTTTACCTTTTCTACTGATGGATCAGTAGTTTTCAAATGTATGTAGTGAATTTTTAGTTATCTTAATTAGTGTAAGATCAATACGTTTTATTCTTCAAGATTTTTAAACTCTTCTATGGTTTATTGGTTTGAAAAATTATGGCAAGTTTAATCGTCATTATTCAACTAGGAACAATTAACATTCAACTTTTTGTTTGAACTTTCCTAGAGATGAATTAGAGGTTCAAAATAGCAAATGTGGTTTTGAAGAGTTAGCTATCATAGTTAGCTTAGAATCGAGAAATAATCATCATCATCTATAAATAATGTAACACATTAGAACAAAGTTTTTAATATCAATCCTTTATATTCATTGCCAATTTTTATATTCATTAAGACAGCGCAGATTCTTCTGTCAGCGTGGGCTTGGAGTGTGCCTCTAATTTTAAATATTAAAAACATTTCTAATCATCAAAAATATGCGACAACTACTTTACAAAATTTATTTAATAAAATTGGATGTAAATTTATGTATTCAAGTTCAAATATCTTTTATTCATTCTGATTAAAACAATTTTGGCAACAGGAAAGTTTCAGCAACGATTATACTAAACTCCAACTTAACTTGACATCACTTAACGAAAGATCCTCACGTGGTCATAGGTAATTAATTCATTTTAGCGGAGTGAAGACATAATTCTCGCCAAACCTTATAGCCTTTTGTTCTCTACAGGGTTGTGGTTTGGCGAACTTTTTGCTTTCACGCCGCCAAAATGGATTAAATACCTATGAGCACTGTGACGATCTACCGTCTAGTGATGTCAAGTTAAGTTGAAGTTTAGTATAGTTAAAATTCTTTTACTTACAGCGTTACTAAGCAACGCAACGTTGAATTTATTGGACTTCACTCCATAGTAAACATATGCATTCACGGAGAGTGATCTTTTATTTATTCGGATTAAAATAATGTTGGCAACGGGGAAGAGTTTTAATAATAATCGGTTGAATGGCATTTATTAGTATTCCAAAAACAGTTATAGAAACGTGAGTAAAAGTGACCTTTTAGTGACAGTGACAGACCCCAAAACTTGATAGAATGCATTGTCATCGACTTCAAATCTATCTGCCAAGTTTCTACCCGATCGGATGAAGGCAAGTGGGTTAACTAAGCTTCCGCAGATTAGCCCGGCAGCCTCACACACACACACAAATCGAATAATAAATAACAGTTAAAGGATTAAAAAATGACCGATATCTTATCGATCTACAAAACTGTACAGACAATTTACTAATTTAAATTGTTCCAGGAACGAGCTTATCAATCATTACAGAACAGAAACAGTACAATCACGATTTACTGTCAAAAAGGAAACATTAAGAGAAAAGAGACGACGACAGGTTCAAAAGGTTTGTGCTTTTTTTTTTCTTTCTTTTCTTTTTTTTTAATAAATTGACATAAAAGTAATAGTTTATGCAATTATCATTACTCTAGCGAGAGCTCAGATTCTATACTGTTATAATTTTAAAAAAAAAAATGTTTTAACTTATCTATTAGTTACGAATTTCTGTATATTTGTAAATATTTCGTAGTATTAATTACGTAAAAAGGAAAATGCATGTACATTTCGCATAAGGAAGTGCAAGAGTTTGTCTTCGCTTTCCTGCAAAGCGTCTCTTAATGCTTGAAAACGAGTTCTACAGGGATCATGCTGGAAAACGAGTTTTACAAGAAGAAGGCCATTTAACGTGATGGTTAATGGTCATCTCGCCAAGTTGGCGGTGGTTTTGGAGACTAATTTTGGTTACCAAATGTTGCTAGAAATCATCAAATGTCACCAAACTTGGCAACCATTTGGCGACATTTTCGGTCCCTATGTACATGTATAGGGCTTTTCGACTACGATCTGGAAAATCCTCCAAATTTCTATCTCTAGAAGATTCACGAAGGATTGACTTTCCTATATAAGGCCGGCCGTGAGTTAGTGAGTTATCTAGTTAGTTGTCTCTCAACGAGCATTCAGAGAGCTGTATTGCGAATGTGAACTGTATTGCATTGTCTTTTGCGTCGATCTTAGCAGTTGTGTATCTAGTTTTTAACTGCTGTTTGAGCTCCATTGTTGTGTAAAGAGCTGTATTGAATCTATTAGAACGGGAAGTTCTGAAGTTGTAAAGGAATGTGCGATGAGTTACATCGGAATAAATTTCTTCAAGTTTTGATATGCTTTTGTTTCACGTCTTTCGAACCCATCCACGTAACACTATTCTTTTCATAAATTTTAATGTAACAATCCTTTGTTCACCTAGTACAATTATTATAAGCAGTGGTGTACAAGTGGGGGGAAATAGTGGAAGATTGCCCAAAAGTTAGTAAAAAGAGCCCCCCCCCCCCCCCTTTTCCCACTCCCCCAAGAATAAATTTTATGATTTCATACCTTATACTAAAACTATTATCTAATAACAAAATAATGTCTACTTCCTACTATTAACATTGAACAAAGGGTTCAAAATTTATTGTCATTTTAATGAATAATTTGTGACTTAGTTTTTTTACTGGGAAGTTCGAGATTAAGTGAAGTAATATTTCAACATTAAATACATAATTGTTTATTTAAATTTAAATTGTGCATCTAAATGTGCATACTTTATTAAAATTTAATTAATAGAGAATTTTGAAACACTGTTTTTCTCTATGATGGCTTCTTGTCCTTTTTTGAGTTTAAATTGATATAACTTGTATAACTTAAAAACTATTTGTTATAATTACATGAAATATTTTTAACATTTATTTTTCTTATATATTTCTTTAATTTGTCTTCAGGAATTGTATATTTTGATGATTTAATTATTATTATTATTATTTTTTTTTTTTAATGAGCTTGGCATACCATGGGTTTTATACCGTTTCGCATAAAATATATATATATTTTTAATTTTTCAAAATATTTTATTGAAAAAT
The DNA here is from genome assembly GCA_963978545.1 of Linyphia triangularis. Lineage (NCBI taxonomy): Eukaryota > Metazoa > Arthropoda > Arachnida > Araneae > Linyphiidae > Linyphia > Linyphia triangularis. The sequence goes on from OZ021726.1 coordinate 90,808,135, forward strand.
CACAACGGCCATTTTTATATGAATTATAAGAAATACTTTATGCAAAAAATGAAAGGATTTTTTAAAAAAGTTTTTCAAATATATCAAATTTAAATAACGTCAAAATTTTGAAATTTTGAAATTTTTAAAATATATATATATATATATATATATATATATATATATATATATATATATATATATATATATATATATATATATATATATATATATATATTTAATTTGAAATTTTAAAGTCGTTATTTTAAGTTTCAAAGCATATTACAATACTGCATCAAAAATCTCCAAAAAGTAATAAAAAAAATAAAGATTTTGGAATTTTGAGTTCTGGATCCCCTTAAATTATTTAACCCTTAGTTGTCGCGTGGGGTGCAAATGTCCCCCTGAATTTACATTTTCGTGCATACCATTAAATTCTTGACCAAATATCAAAGTAAGTGGAGATTTAATTTCAAAACACAGCATTATTGAACAAGAATAAAGTAAAAATTAAAAAATATTTTAAAATAACTTGAAAAAACAGTAAGAAGGCTTTGATCATGTGCTGCCATCTATTGAGAAATTGAGATTGTGGAGGACATCTGTCAACCGCATGACTATCCAAGGCTTACAAAATTACGAGACATCTTGAACAGAAAATTGCATAATCGTACACGAGGCTTTTCAAAAATGAATTTCCCGTTTGAGATGTGTGAGGTTTGTCCGCCGGAGGGGCCAGCATGGATATGGATACTCGTACTATCGCACTTATCAAATAAACATTTTGCCTTGTTTGAAAAAAGTATTACTTTCGTAACTAGTTGCAGTAATAAATACTTAGTGCAGTTTAAAGATCATTATGCAGTGCAGGGAACCTACTAGGATCAAATACTTCCACCGGACAAACTTATTTTTATCTTAATTTTAAACGATTTTTTATGTTTTTAAAATAAATGTGCATTTACAAATTTTTCTAACAAAATTTATAAGAAAAGCCATTTAAATTATATTTTTCAATTCTGGTAAATTCCCGGTGATAAATCGGTGGATGCCATTTGCAATTTAAATTATAAAATTTGATTTACTACAAATTGTGTTTTGACGAGTGCCTTAAACCCTGGAATTTTTTTATTTTTTTTTTACATTTATTTTCTTAATGTGACAGCCTTTCTTTTAGACATTCTCAATCTTGAAGAAAGTGTTGAAGAGTTGGATACGAAACGGAAAAATAAATTCAATTTTTGCGACAGGGCGACTCAGACTCAAAACCCAGTCGATGTGGTGAGTTGCTTCTTTAAAACTACAGAAATGCCACATGTCCTTTTCATACATTTTCTTTAAGCTGATAGTTATGTTAAAATAAAACTTCATATCATTCAATACTTAGAGGGTGCTGTTAAGAGGTAGTGTCGATGAAAAATTATTTGGCAACATACTAAATTAGCATAATTAATAGAAGAATTAGATACAGCATTTACAAAATATAATTTAGGAATAATTAGTCCTCTCGTTCTTAGGCTAAAGCTTGGCGTCCACTGTCGCTAAGTAGAGCAGATCAGATCAGAGCGGAGTGGATTAGAGCCAATTACAAGGCTGTCAACTTCCATTGTAGATTGAGGCTCGTGCTATAGTAGACATTGGCAGGCTTGTAATTGGCTCTAATCCACTCCGCTCTGATCTGATCTGATCTGATCTGCTCTACTTAGCGACAGTGGACGCCAAGCTTAAAGCCCCAAGGGCGTTTTTTTTTTTTTTTTTAATGCTGTATAAACGCAGCTTTTTCTTCTACACAAGCCGGCCACACGTGCGTGTTCTTTAAAGCGAGCTCAATCGTTTGTTTGTGATCTCCAGTACAACATGAATACATTTTCACAATCCAAGTAGTAGTTCATTATATAATCATTTTGATTACATCAAAAATGTAAGACCCTAACACACGAATAGAGCAAGAACAGGAACATATACAGCGAATTGTTTTCACGAGCGTATAGTGGCCACTGAAATTGAAAAATAGGTCTTGTTGCATTTTCCAGCGGGAATCCTTGAGAATACGACAGACAATCCCCAGCCTGCTTGTTAACCCTTTTCACTCGTATGTCACCGTATGGGGGACATCACCGGTTTTAACATCGCGCACGTATGTCCCAGTACAGGTGACATCGCATTTGTATTGGGCAAACTGTGATAACTTAACCAAAACATTTCTGTTAGAAGTATTTCTAAATTGATTTGCTTTGGTGAAAGTGCCGGCTTTACGTTCCACCCCTAAATCTTATTTATATACTAGTTTGTTCATATTACTACATTTCTTAGATTTTTAACCTTTTGCACTCCGAACCATTCTGGACGGCTACCAGCAGCTCAGCCCTAGTATTGCCCTTGCGCAAGTAAATTTCAACAAACCCAACCATCGACAAACTCTCCTTATCGCTCCTAGTGGTTAGCGTGCTAGCTTCTAGCCCGCGAGGTTGCGGGTTCCGAGTCCCGTGTTAGGCATGGGTGTTTGTAAATGTATGTTGGCTTGTCTAATGACGAATGTTTCGGCGCATTATAGCCCTCGTGTTGCTGACGGCGCCAGATAATCTGAAAACAACCAACCAACCTTATCGCTCCTTTCAAGTGGCGCAGAAAAGTGCTCGGACCGTCATGAACCAACCATCGATATACATAAACAACTGGATAGACTGCTCCATTATCAATGCAAAGAGAAAAACGCGCCGGGGATTGCGAAGCAGGTGGGAAGATTAACCAATCACAGTTCACTTTTATAGTTGGATGGAAATGCGAAAAACCTTGTAAAATGCTAGAGTATAAATTTTTTTGCACATTATTACTAATTTAGGTCTACTATTGACATTTCTGCTGTGTACTACCCAAAATTTTATTTTCAATCCTCAGCAATCTGTATTTTTTATCCCACCAACGGCATCTGGCAACGGCTTCATTTTCCCAGCGTTAAGCAGTCTATCCAGTTGTTTATTTATATCGATGGAACCAACACATCTCACGTTCTCTTTTCACACAAACCCCGCTGAAATGTTTTCTTTTATTATATTTTGGATTTGATTTCTTGTGCCATTTCAAGAGAACACTTCAGGGAAACATGTATTTCTCAAAAAGTTGTGCTAGAAAAAGTTAATTCTCCGTAATCACTAATAAACTTTAATATCCCCTGAGAGGGCACATCCAAGTGATATGCTAGATTACGATGTCCCCTGAGAGGGGACAGCGGAATGCAATGGTTTAATGCGGTGTAGTGTAATATATTTAATTATTCTTAGTAGTTTCAATTAACTATTTTGACACATTGAAAAATAAAATATTACGTGGCCACATTCCCATTCTAGGTCAAGGGGTGTATTCAGGGACTATATTTTTAAAGTTTTTATTTAAGGATGGTAAACCTTAAATTGGAACACATTTCCATAAAAAAAATTCATCTTGATTGAACATGAAAAAAAATTCCGAGTTATTTGATAACTTTCTAAAGCATAATTAATAGTGCAAAGGGTTAACAAGATACGTCTGACCACGTGTATGTTATAGCAGCTTGTCAATATTTTATTGCTTGTTTTAAAGCTGCGTTTCTGTATGAAAAAACACTCGAATGGCCTAATCCTAAGACAATCATCATATGCACAGCGGATGGAAACAGTGTGTTGACTGCTGGTCCTGTTGCAGAGAGACCCAGAGTAATAACACTGCCCTGCAAATACATTCTCTCTCTTTAAACCAACAAATGTTTTCGCACGAAATAACATCAATGTTAAAAGTCATAAAAATTCAATAATTTTAAGTAGTGTTTGAAATACAGAGTATCCAACAAATTACTCCCTAATTATAAAATTAAATAACTCAAAAGAATAGAATAATGAAACAAAAAGTAGAGTTAAGGTGATGTGAAGGTGCCGGCTTTACGTTACGGCTTTACGTTCCGTCTAAAGAAAGCTGTGAAAATCTGAAACAGAAGTTTCAAAATTAGTTACAAATATTGCCAAAAGGTGACTCTGTACTTCTTAAGAATAAAGAGTGCTTTGAAGCTCAAAGCGAAGTTAGCATTATTGCAGAGGACAAATTTGTAACATATTTCTAAAATTTTGCATCTATAGCGTTATCTGTTGACAACATTTGTAACTAATTTTGAAACTCCTGTTTCAGATTTTTACTGCTTTTAAAGTAACTATACTTTTTGTTTCGTTCTTCTTATCGATTTTTGTTTTTGAGTTACTTAATTTTTAAATCAGGAGGTCCTTCGTTGAACACTCTGTATTATCTGAATAGAAACATTAACCATTTCAAAAGGATTACTTTTTCTTTAAGTTGAGAAGTTGAGTTTCTATTTCAGTATTGGAACACTTCAAACATTTAACACTTTTGGCAATTGTTTCAATATTTGCATTTCATAAAGATTGTTTTTCCCTATAAGGGTATTTTTTTCCGTTAGCTGGGTAGCAGACAAAAACCGAGAAATTACAGTGATAACTTATCCAAACTATCAATATTTTAAGAATTTGTTTTTTAAACGTTCATAGGAAACCTCAATCACTGTGAATTAAATAAAATAAAATTAAAAGCCAACCAGTGTCAAATATTCTTTTAGCCTACACATTTAGGTTTGGATATTAGTCGTCAACTTATAACCTATGAAAGACAACTTTGAAACAATTAAAAACAATGACTTTTTACCCTGCAACTTGTTTATTTAGATTGCTTGAAGTATATCTTGAATTTTTTAGATTTTTTGGAAAATTATTTTTATGACTTTTAGAAAACACTAAGTGGAACCCCAATCACAATTTATTAACAAAGAAAAAAACTTAAAATATCGAATTGTAAATTTTGTCTGGTATCCAGTTAACTGAAGAATACCTTTATAAACTTAACATCAAGCACTGTCCTGTTTCCATATTTTAACCCTTTGCAATCAAGGCCTTTTTCGCGCGGAGGGATAAGCAACTCGAGACATTTTTGGTTCAGTTGGCGTTTATGGATTTTCTTCATAGAAACTAAACACAGTCATTGGCCTTGCATCAAATTTCCGCATCAAACCTAGGGGTCCTCTCGTGTTTCGGCATCCAATCGTGTGGCGCCTGAGAAGCGCCGATCGAGTGCAAAGGGTTAAAATGTATAAAAGAAAATCTAAAATAGTTACTTGTTCATTCAAGTCCCTTTACGCCGTATAATATTTTTACACAGGAAAAGTATACCCAGACCATCCCATTACCGCAACTGGTATTCGACGGCACCGTTTCACCAGCAGATATCATGCGAGCTTATCAAGAGAAAGAAGTAGGTCATTTTAAGAGTTTAAGGCACACATCGCATTCTTGCTGAAAAAAGCGACACAACTCAAAAGTTATTATTTTTTTAACACATTCGCGCCACCAAAATTTATGTATCCATCCTCAGAAGCCGAATTTAAAAAAAGTGTTTTAATGATTAAAAACTTTCCTTATATTTTAATAGCAAAACCAGAAAAAAGGACCAAGCACTAAAAATATAGAAATGATGCTTCACTAACGTGCCTCAAAAACCTCATCATTCAACCTCCAAATCCGAAATAAAAAAATAAAGCAGTTTACTTATCATACTCGATCGTCGTCCCAGAGCGTCGCCGGCACGGGAGGTAGCACCATGCTGCAGCGAATGTGTTAAAGTTAAAGCCAGTTCAGAATCACATTCTATATAGAGTTGAATCTGGAAGAACGACATAACTCAGTTTCAACTTGGAAACTATCTTGCGCCGTCCAACCAGCTTTAAGTAGTCTGTGATTATATTCATAATTCTAACTCAAAATGAAGAATTTTAAGAGGGTCTGGGACTCGAGCATTTAAAAACTGTCAATTTTATTTTTATTAGGGTTAGGAATAATAAAATAATTTTTGAATAAAATGGCATATAAGTCTTGTTTCTATCATTAGAACTCAAAATATTTAAGTTTTTGTTACAAGACAGCTGTATCTTGGACGTGCTATCTCTAAACTTTGAAACTGTTTTTCTCGATGATGGCTTTATGTCCCTTTTTTGAGTTTAAATTGGTATAACTTAAATACTACCTGTCATGAACACATTAACCTTTTCGATTTTATTTTTCATTCATATTTCTTTAATTTGTCTTCAGGAATTGTATATTCTGATTTAATTTTTTTTTTTTTTTTTAAAGTCTTACCGACTAAGTTAAATTTGTGAACTAGATATCATCCTTTCTTTCATTTTCTCAAACTTTGCAATTTCAAGTTTTCAATCCACTCGTCATTTATTCTTTTGAAATAGTTTTATAGATACATACTAACAGTTTTTTTATTCTTTGGACATTATCTGTTTATAATCTACTGTACCGATTTTGAAATTGCTCTGAATATACTCGTCTTTTCTACTAATTTAATGTTTTAAAGTTAGACTCCAAAGTGAATGGTGACGACGAAAAACCAGGAAAAATCACCAGGAAAAGTTCAAGAAAAGATCTAAAAGTTAGTGAGGTTTTACCTTATGTTAAGCACCTAAATTTTAAAAAATTTGTCAGAAAAGTTCTGTTTATAAAGATTAAAGTGATTGGAAAATAAATCTCTAAAATTTAAATATACAGCTGCAGGGTGGTCATAAATAGAATTGTTCCTGCAAAGATATTATGGTCGAAATTCCAAGTCCGGTACGGATTCTGCGTCAAGAATTGCTTACATAAAATCGCGCCAAATTATGGCAACCATAAGCAGTTCACTTGCGATTAAAAAATTTGGCGGGGCTGCCGTTTTTTGACAAAAATCACCATGGCGCAGAATCCGTACCGTACTTGGAATTTTAGCCAATATTATAGCTGTACTTAGGATTTTCTTGAGCAACGTTAGAATTATCCAAGGTAGCATTTTGACCGCTACAGCCTCTTGCATAAATATTCTAAGCTAAAAGGATGCAAGGTTCAGATTGCAAGGACTTTTTAAAAGTACTTGGAAACAGGGTCTTAATTTACAATTGACAAGGTTTTCATAAAGTTTTTACGACGAAAGTTATCGTAACATTTTCACTACTTTTTTAATTTTTATTTTTATAGTTTTTATTTTCCAAGGTCATGTCCTAGTAGTCCCAGTAGCATGTACACAAATACTTTTGAAAATTAAGTTAATTTGCACAGCACTTCTCTAAACAAAGTCTTTTTTTTTAATTTTGGGCACCCTATATTCTATTCTAAGTTTATTTATAACTTGTTATCTGTTACAGTGTCACTTACATGCTTTAAACCCTTTGAGTAGGTTGAAGATCCTGTAAGTCAAAGAAGGTATTTGCGCTTTTGTGAACGAATGATAGATCAGAACCTACTATCGGACGTGAACATCGGTAAGTGATTTCGCTAAATTCGATTAAGAAAGGTAAATATTAAGCACTTGAAAGTTATAACGCGCCAGAGGCGCCCATTGAAAAATGATGAATATAATATACACGAAATATTTCATACAAATTCAATTTTTCTTTTAATATTATACAATTGAAAATTATTTCTGATATATACATATAACGGTACCTTGGATGTTAACCGTTATAAGTAAGCAATCGTGGATGAGTTGCACACAAGTTTATTTCCGGAGACAAGATAAGGGGAAGGGGGATGTTTGGCTAGCGCCAAGAGTTGATTATATCAAAAGGTTGGTTGTATTCAGATTAACTGGCGCCGTCAGCAACACGAGGGCTATAATGCGCCGAAATATTTCGTCATTAGACAAGCCAACATACATTTACAAATACCCATGCCAACACGGGACTCGGAACCCGCAACCTCGCGGTCTAGAAACTAGCACGCTAACCACTATACCGTTTGGTCGGCAATATATCAAAAGGCGTGGCAAACCGAAGTACGGAGTTTTTATAGGTTTACTTGTGACGCTCGATGATTCAAGGTGCCTCCTGCAAACACCGGAAAATACTAGAGAATTCTAAATTGGGAATTGAAGATTCCAATGGGAATACATTACATGTATACATATGAAATGGTAAAGAAATATTTTTGTTACTTCCAATTCCTCAGAATCTTACAAAAAACTTTTTTTTTTCTCAAGACGATTCCTTCCTCCATTGTTACCACTTTCATTATATCCGTGAAAAAAAAAATTACTTTGAAATTAAAACATTCCTCTAAGAAGAAAATTCTTAAAATCTGATCTCCATATACATCAAGTGAAAAGAAATAATTGAATAGATGCACGCACATCTATTCGAATTAATTCCTACGACAATCTAATTTCCATACCACGTGAACAAAAATAAATGAAAAGATGCATCTAATTGACCTCAATTATGTGGCATCATCTTACAGCGTTGCAGAATGAGCAGTGAGTCAATTATCAAGGTTACTCTTATAATGACGCTTTGAAATTAAAAAAAAAAAAAAAGTGTTTGTGAATATTTTACTGTCTGGAAAACAATATGTTTTTATGATTAGTACATGATTTTTTAAATATTACAGTTCAAAGAAGCAATAAAACACACATTAATCTCCAAAAAAAAACTCAACATTGCCAAAAACAATTAACTATAATGTTCGGATAAAAATCGTACAATGATATTCCCTTAGAAGTTCTGAAAAATTTCAAACTTTTGCGTCAAGCGGCCGTGATTCATTATCATTACTTTTGACTGCTTCTTGAAATATTGTTTAAAACTCTGTAGCCACAACATAATGCTCTTGGTAGGTTTTAGGGCTTTAATTGGTACAAGGGGGGGCTACAGGTAAAAACAATATATATAAAAGTCAAACAATCCTCTGATTTCTAAAATTTAAAAAAAAAAAATTTAATCAATTGATTTAAAGTAAATATATCTTCTGTGCTTGAAATTAATTCACTATAAGTTGAAGTTCTTAAAATAAATGTGTTTTGTTTTCGTTCAAAAATGAAATTTTTACTCGACCACGATACCACACTGACATCATTTTTTTCCCCTCGTATCGCTGTTTTTATATTAAAAGTATGAGACACAGAACTTGTTTTCTTATCTCCAGACTTCAGCTTTTATGACACGCCCAGCGATGAGTTCAAGGAGAAAGGCTTCGGTTCACTTCTGGCCCTGTGGAAGTTCGGCTATCCGCCGATGAAGGGCGCCACTGTCACTGGACTCAGCTGGAATACACACTATCCGGACATGTTCGCCGTCTCCTTTGGAACTGGTTAGTACCTTCTCTTTTATTGTACTTACTACGAATACTTAACAACTGGATAGACTGCTTAACGCTGGGAAAATCAAGCCGTTGCCAGATCTTTGGGCGGACGAAAAATACGGATTGCCGAGGGTTGAAAAACATTTCTGGAATTGTGCACAGCAGAACTGTCAACAGTAGAACTTAATTAGTAGAAATGTGCAAAAAAATTATCTACTCTAGCACTTTACAAGATTTTCCGCATTCCCACCCAACTATAGAAGTGAACTGTGAGTGGAGAATTGTCCATCCATCATCCTCAATCCACCGGTTCATGTTTTTTTCCTTGCATTGGAATCGGAGCAGTCAATCGCCGACCAAACGGTATAGTGGTTAGCGTGCTAGCTTCTAGACCGTGAGGTTGCGGGTTCGAGTCCCGTGTTGGCATGGGTGTTTGTAAATGTATGTTGGCTTGTCTAATGACGAATGTTTCGGCGCATTATAGCCCTCGTGTTGCTGACGGCGCCAGATAATCTGAATACAACCAACCAACCGGAGCAGTCAATCCAGTTATTTATCCATATATCGAGGGAATAAACTTACTAGCAGCTAGAACAATACATCTATTGAGCAAATGCGTCCATCGCCCCATGTCGGTGCTCATGGGAGAGCGCAGGCGATAGGATGGTGGGAGTTAACACGTCAGTAAATAGAAAATATTTTATATACTATAGACACTAGACAGAGGCTATCACGCAGCCAGCTGGCTCTTTTTGAGACAGGTGCTCATGCGTTTACACAGTGGTGCCACATGACTGGCGATCTCAACTGGTTCGCTTACTGATGACGTATTTTTGGCGAAAGAACACACGTGGTCCATAGTGCGCCAAACAAATTGGTGAACATCAGTTTAAAATTTAAGAAACATAAGTATCGGAAAAATTAATATAAAAGTCAAAGATCAGCAGTTAAAGGCTAAGTTTTTCTTTCAGACGATTCCTCCAAGAAAGCAGGGGGTTGCATCTGCGTTTTCAGCCTCAAGTGTCCCTCCCACCCGGAGCGAGCTATCGTCTGCAAGTCGGCAGTCCATTCCGTTCACTTGAGCAGCGGTGGCAGCAACCTGATGGCAGTTGGATGCGCCGATGGATCGGTGGCAGTGTACGACCTCCGGACAGACGGACAAGTCCCTTTAGCTACCAACAGGTCAGAGCTGGAACATAGTGACATCGTCCATCAAGTAAGTAAGCTAAAGGTTAGGTTTTGTAGTTTAGGCTCTTTGAGAAACAAATGAGGAACCAGTGAACAAAACCTAACTTGACCGAATTAGAGCCCTCAAACTTGCCTTTATTTGCCAATGAAAAATTCCATTCAAAAGAGGCTCTAAACCCCTCAGAATAATTTTATTCAAAATGCAATACTTAAACAGAACAATTGTTATTTTGACCACTGTTGTACAAAATTATTTAGCACAAGACCGAATTTGTTCACCAGCTCCTTAGATGTTTTTGTCAAAATGTCTAGTTCCTTCAGTAGAATTTTGATTTGCAAACTTGTCGAGATAAGCTGTTTTTTTGCAGATTTGCCGTTTTATCTACAGGACTTCTCTGAAATGTTGTTCAGAAATACACATCTCATTTGGACAATCCATTATGATCTGTTGCCCCATTGTTGTCTAGAATAATCTCTTTCTCTTTTAGGTCAAGTGGCTCCCGGACAATATTGATGGGCGTCATAATTTTTGCTCCATTTCGGCTGATTGCAAGATCATCAATTGGCTGCTGGCCAAGGTAAGACAACTACTGAATGTAAATAGGTCTCAAATATAAAGTTGTTGTCAGCAAGTAATCACATATACATGACATTCTTAAAACAATTGTTATAAAATTACATGGAATAAACACGAAAATATATATATATATATATTTTTAACTTCGGAAATTATTTACTTAGCTACAGTTTTTATTGAGATTTAAGGCCCTCATTAAACAGATACACTCCTGTGGCGAACGCACGCCACAGCAAAGACGCCCGTACTAATCACTGCTGTGGCTCAGTATAATAAGCTCCATAGGATTGCATGTTTCACTTAGGGTTTGAGCGCCACCAGCAACAGACGTAACTTCTAGCCACAGCCCAAGATAATAAGCTTCATAGGACTGTGCTGAGGATCAATATAATAAGGATTACATGTATCGTACTCCATAGGATTGCATGTATCTGTACGCCACAAATGACATGTGTAACCTCTAACCACAGCAGTGGCTCAGTATAATAAGCTCCATAGGATTACATGTTTCGCTTAGAGTGGCTTTTCTGAGTGACTGAATTGGTAGCGCGTGTTTGCCACTCGAATAGCTCTGTATAATAAGGCTTCAAGATAAAAATATGCAATATTTATAGTTTTATATATTCATACGAATATACAGCACATTATTAGACACACTTTTTGGGATGACATGACTGTGAATCAGTGAGAGACAGGGATGGATAGACATGTATAGAGTTTTAATTACACTAGTTTGGAACATTAGTTACTATATCGAAATGTGGTAACAAATTGTTGTGAAATCAGAATATAGAGGAATGAGCTCGTCGTTTCCCTAATGAAAAAGAGCCCTATGATCCATTTACTGGACGGTGCAGTCCAAGTGATCATTTTTGTAGAATGCAGTGATTTTGCAAGACTTACAGATGAGGTTTTAGAGCTTAATTTACATCAGTTTTGTTTATCGATAAATTCGACTATTTATTGACAAATTTGTCTTTTTATTGACAAATCCATGCAAACACAAATATGCAGATCAGTAAACCATATACAGCCATCATAAAATTTACCATCAATGAATTTTGCAATTTGGTGGATTTAAAATTCCAACACCTTTTTATCTTTTCACTGTTGCAGTTACATCAATTTCAAAGTTAAGGCCTTATTATACAGAGCCACTCGAGTTTCGAACGCTAGCCACCGCTTCATTCGCACAGATAAGCCCCTCGGAGTGAAACATACAGTCCTATGGAGCTTATTATCTTGGGCTGTGGCTAGAAGTTACGTCTGTTGCTTGTGGCGCTAAGACCCTTAAGTGAAGCATGCAATCCTAAGGAGCTTATCATACTGAGCCACAGCAGTGGCGAGTCCGGGCTACTTTACTGTAGCACGCGTTCACCACAATAGTGGCTCTTTATAATGAGGACCTTAGAAATTCCTTTCTGAAAGAGCCTGTATTATTGTATTTCTAGTCGGAACTTATTCCAACTGAAGTCATCAATTTGCGACAATGCGATATTTCAACAAGAGTACCAGAAGGCAACAATTTAAATTTAATAAGTAAGTAGAAATAACGTTTACAAAGAAAATTATGTAATAAGAGAAACAGTCACTCTTTGGTAAATTTAAATGCTTTGCTTGGTGTTTACGGTTTTAAAATACCTATTTCGAGATAGAATAAATTTCATAAAAAATATGAAGTATGTCTAAAACGATGCAATCCTTGAAATTGTTGTTAAATATTTTGTTTGGGAATTGAAAGTAATTTTGGAAGTACGCATAGAAATACAATAGAAATGTGCATAGCAATACATTTCTTTTAAATGTTCTGTGTTTGAATAGTTATGAGATAGTTATTCTACTATTTACCTACCAGAATCATCGATATAGATAAACAACTGGATAAACCTGAAAAATGAGGCCGTTGCCATCTTTGGGGTTGTGAGGGGGGGGGGGGGGGGGGGCAAAAAATACGGATTGTCCAATATTGAAAAAGAAATCTTGGGTTGTACACAGCAGAACTATCAATAGTAAACCTTAATTAATAATAATTTAATTTGCTATCCACTCTAGCACTTAACAAAGTTTCCCACATTCCCTTCACTATAGAAGTGAACCATGATTGGATAATTGTCCACCCATCCTCATCAATCCACCGGCGCGTTTTTTCCCTTCACATTGTCATGGGAGCAGTCTATCCAGTTATTTATGTATATATCGATGACGTCAATAGATGTCAGTCTCTAATCTTCTGACTTCCGCTTCAGGTTGTGGCACTTCCATTTCATTCAACCCCGGCCAGCGGGACCTTTTCCTGGTGGGAACGGAAGGTGGTTGCGTCCACAAGTGGTCCAACTTGACCACCGCCCAGCATCTGGAATCGTACGTGGACCACAGGAACATCGTGTACAACGTCCAATGGAACCACTTCCACCCGCACGTTTTTCTCTCGTGCAGCGCCGACTGGACCATCAAGATATGGGACCACACTCTCAGGTGATCCACAAAGCTAAACTAAAGGGAAAAGCGAACGCCCACAAAAAAAAAAGGGAAGAATCAAAGAAATTTTGAAAACCAAATTTTTTTAAATTTAAAATATGAAGACTATTTCTTTTACTGGTAAAACCAGTCTTCTCTGTAAGCAGAAGTTAAAATCTCCTCTTCAAACAGAAGTTGCAGACCAAATGGTATAATGGTTAGCGTGTAGCTTCTAGACCGCGAGGTTGAGGGTTCGAGTCCCGTTGTAAGGCATGCGGATGGGTGTTTGTAAATGTATGTTGGCTTGTCAAATGACGAATGTTTTGGCGCATTATAGCCCTCGTGTTGCTGACGGTGCCAGATAGTCTGAAAAAAACCAACCAATCAAAGAGAAGTTAAAATCTTCTCTGCAAGCAGAGGAACCAATTGATCACTTCTCCCCATAATGTTATATTATAGGTTCTTAAAAAATTACAAGGTCATGTATAAGTAAAAGAAATTTAACTAGCTTTCTAAAATAAAATCCGTCTCATCTTGATCATAACACTTCATATAATTCAAAAAACAATGCAACGAATATATAGATGTTCTCCAATTCAAATTTACGAGAGGAGGACACGACTTATTTTTAAAACACAAAAATTACATTTGAAATACTTTTTGACATATTTATTGCAGATCGAGTGTGTTCACTTTTGACCTGATGCACGAGGTGAGAGACGTCGCCTGGGCTCCCTTCTCGTCCACACTCTTTGCTGCAGTCACCAGCGACGGAAAGGTAACCACAACTCAACTCTTTCTCTTTTCTTTTGTCCCGTGTGAGAGATCCTATGTTTCAATTCTTAGCATGCAATGACCGCAATTAACAGCCTTTAGTCCCAGATGTGACTGCAGGTTAAGGCTAAGGCCACGCGAGCGTTTTTTTTTTTTCATACAGAAACTCAACTTGAAAACAGACAACAAAATGTAGACAAGATACTGTAACATACACGTGGCAAGACGCAGCTTGTTTACACGCTGAAGGGGATCGTCTGTCGCATTCTCAAGGTCGCCCACTGGAGGATGCAACCAGACTTATTTCTCAAGCTCAGTGGCTGGCTGGTTGGTTGGTTGTTTTCAGAATATCTGGCACCGTCAGCAAGACGAGGGCTATAATGCACCGAAACATTCGTCATTTGACAAGCCAACATACATTTACAAGCACCCATACCTTACACGGGACTCAGAACCCGGCGCAAACTCGCGGCCTATAAGAAAGCAAGCTAACCACTATACCGTTTGGTCGGCCAAACTCAGTGGGTACCATACGCTCGTGAAAAGACTTCGCTGCAGATAGCTATTCGTGTTGTTGTTATATTCGTGTGTTGTCATCTTAAATTTTTGATATTTAAAATAACTATATCGTAGAATGCTACTTGGATTGTGAACTTATCCTTCTTGAAATTGGATGTACCTATCTTTAAGACACAAGGCATAATGACTTCAAGAACCGTCAACTGAAAAGAGATGCTTGGGTTGAAAATGGATTCATGTTGCACTGGAGATCACAAACGCCTGAGCTCGCGTTAAAGAACACGCACTTGTAGCCGTATAGTGTAGATTTTCCAGCTGCTTTTACTCAGCAGGAAAAAAATGCTCGGTCTTAGCCTTAAAACTGTATGCTTCATCCAAGAATTCGCAGATGGATTTCCTGATTAAAAATATTATGCATGCAATATAAAAACACTTTTACGCAATTTGATTAATAAAATTTTAAATATCAAAAGTGAGCCAAATAAGGATCACCTACGATTTAATAATGATTTTTTTTTTTATTCTTGTATCATTCAATCAACCCACTGCGCACTTGGCATACGTTTAATTTTTAGTCATAAAATTGCACGAAGAAATCACTTTGTTGTATTTAATCGAATTAAATGCCATAAGTAAGTAGTGATATAGGTTGGTTGTTTTCAGATTATCTGTCACCGTCAGCAACACGAGGGCTATAATGCGCCGAAACATTCGTCATTAGACAAGCCAACATACATTTACAAACACCCATGCCTAACACGGGACTCGGGAACCCGCAACCTCGCGGTCTAGAAGAAAACAAGCTAACCACTATACCGTTTGGTTGCCAGTTTGAGGTGGAAAAGTTTGCAAATATATTAAAATTGATGCTATATTGGATAAGGTTCATACTTAATCTTTCACCACAAGAAATCGTTCAATACAAAATTAAAAAAAAATTATGAAATTTTATCTTATCTCATTATATTTTAACACTGATTGACTTGCAATCAAAGACTTAATTTTGTTTCATACCCAATAGATGACACTACTAAACGAGATGGGAATAAACACGAAAGCTAACTTTGATATTTCAAAAGAAAGTAAAAAATAAGTCGTCACGTTTTTTCTACTACCTATTAAGTTTATGCTAATCATTTACAATCATTTTTTATTGCATAGGATTTTCATAGGCTTTGAAGCAATATTTGGAAGGAAATATTTGTGATGACGTCACCCATCACTGGTTAATATTGGTTTGGTTTTTCTGAATTTTAGGCTATTGGGGCTTTGCCCTTAGTGAAGCATCGGTTGACTATATTATGAAAATTTTGGCTTCTTTATGCAAATTTAGAAATTGGCTTCTTTATGCAATATAAATGATGCAAGTGGTATATATAAGTGCGGCTTTTCACATTTCTAATCGGTCTCGCGTTTTACGGCGAAGATAGCCCAAACAGTTATTAGCAAATGTCTTGTGAGTGGAGTGCCTTACCGACCCTGCGCTATTTTCTGTAAGTCCAAGTTTCCAAGTGCCTGCTATAACTTCAAAGTGACCTAAAGGTTATTGTTTCGGTCTCGCTGTTCTGAAGTACTGCCATACCAGTCCCCGGACCGTTGCCTGCTTGAGGTAGTAAAGCTTTGTTTGCTCGTAGTGCCTTTTTCCACACTACGGATTATTCTATGGAGTTTATGTTCATATGCTATTGCATATACTATTTGTTCAAAATGATCAGTGTTTTTATGAATAAAGGAGTATCTTAAGATGGTCGCTTGCTTTTTTGACAATGTGTTAGTATATGGATTGCCGGCCTGCCAATATTTAAGTGCCGACCAAACGGTATAGTGGTTAGCGTGCTAGCTTCTAGACAGCGAGGTTGCGGGTTCATGTAAGGCATGGGTGTTTGTAAATGTATGTTGGCTTGTCTAATGACGAATGTTTCGGCGCATTATAGCTCTCGTGTTGCTGACGGTGCCAGATAATCTGAAAACAACCAGCCAAGCCAATATTTAAGCTCTTCAACGTGACAATATTGAAGGGAAATTTTGAAACAAGTGTATAGGGTCTAAAAAAAAAAAAAAGGACCACTTCTGAATAGAGAAAAGTCTGTGAGCTTATGAATAAAATGGACTATATTTAATTGCAGGTTCACATCTTCGACATCCTGATGAATAGGCAGCAGCCAACATCCAGCTACACTGTGTACACTTCGAAAAAGAATGTCAACCTCACCACAGTTCGGTTCAATCCAATAAAGCCAGTCATCATCATTGGCGATGACAAGTGAGAAAAATATATCCTTTCTTTTTAAATCCTTTATATTAACTTCGACATCGCGGGTGAGAGAGCGGCTGTGTATGCTGATGGCGATAAAATCTGCGGAGGCCTAATTAGCCACCTTGCCGCCATCCAATCGGGCTGAAACTTGACGGGTAGATTCGATGACGATGCATTCTAACAAATTTTTTGTGACTTTAACTAATGGTTGCTTTTACGGAATACAAATTAACTAACTTGGCATCCATTCGCTCTGAAATAGAATTAAACCTATCAGTGAAGATCTGTTGCCAAAATTGTTTTAATACATAAATAATAAAATTGTTTTAATTGGAATAAATAAAAGATACTTAGATCTGAATGCATTAGTTCACATTCATTTTTAAAGAATAAATTTTGAAAAGTAGTTTAAAGAATATTTTGCTGATAAGATGTTTTTAATTTTTGAAATTACAATCAAACACCACGCACACGCCGTCAACAGAAAGAGCGCTGTATGTTGATGAATATAAAAATTGGCAATGCATATAATGGATCTATATATTTTTTTTTAAATGTGGGTCATATAATTTTAAGTTTGCTCGAATATTTAAATGATATAATTGTTTAATCATTAATCTAAAGTATAGCCTGAATTCGTTACTAACACAACTACCTTGGCCCTTAAAGCGCGCCAAAATTTGTTACTCAGAAGGCAGTATTTCACGATTATCACTTTAGTTTGGCCTGATAATTATTGATGGGGGTTTAAAAATTAACCCATAAATACAAAGTGTTTAATATAAATCCTTTATATGCTTTAACAATTTTTATACGCAGTGTTGAGTTAAGTCAGCCGCCCGCCAGAAGAGGGAGCCACTTGTTCTTTTATATTTACATTTTTAACTTGTGAGGGTGAAGACGATTCGGATGCGGTTGAGTAGACATCTTGAAATCATTGGTGCTTACTATATCAAAACCTTATTTTACAATCGAAATCTAATTCAAATATATTCTGTTAATTCAAGTCTATTCAGTAAGTAACATTTAAAGTTTATACTCTTACTAATTCCCATCGTCTTCATTCATTATATGTAATTCTGTATTATTGTTTTGCATGTTTATTATAATATCTCATTCATGTGCATTTTTTCACGCTAATAAATATATTTTTATACTGTGAATGATGTAATTAAAATTTAAAATCTTATTCAAGTCAATTTCCCAAGCAGCAATAAAATGATTTTGAGCTCACATCGACATTTTATAGGGTTTCAACTGGTACTGTCAATTCCATGCCATGGATTAAATTTCTATTGGCCTCTAAACTTCATAGAATGTATTGTCATCAACAACGAGTCTATCTGTCAAATTTCAACTCGATTGAATGATGGCAAGTGAGTTAATTATTCCTCCAAAGCGACAATATAAATCCACGTTAAGTTGTAGGTCCCGGCCTGATTAGTCGTTATTGTGCTCAAAAATAGGTCGTTGAGCGTACAAACAAATCAAACTTAAGAAATATCCCTTCTGAGAGGTCACTTTGTGTCTTATTATTAAAAAAAGTAATTAAGGACTATTTAAGAAACAATCTCTATTATTGTTAGATGAATCAAAATATATAAAAATTAAGATGATATTTCAAGACGATAATCATAAGAATCTATAGTTTCGAAAGACATTTCAAATTCATTGTTTACGGCGGCCACTATGCTTAGCCTTATTTTAGAATAATTTTAGCTAGTCTAAATAATAAAAATGGACAATAAAGTAAATCAAAATATTTATATTACTTCGTTTCTATTTTCAGGGGATCTGTGATAAGTTTCAAACTCTCCCCAAATTTGAGATCATCTCTAAAAGTAAGTGTCTTAATTCTGAAGTCCTTCCTTTTTGAAAACTCTCAATTATACAGTGTGTTTCTAAGAACCTTATTATACAGATTCACTCCTGTGGCTCGAGTTCGCCACAGTAAAGAACCCGGGTTGGCCACTGCTGTGACTCAGTACAATAAGCTCCACAGGATGGCATGCGTAGTTTAGAGTTCAAGCGACAGACGTGTAGCCACAGTTGTGGTCCACAAAAATAAGTGCCATAGGATTGCATGTTTCGCTAAGAGTGGCTTTTCTGAGTTGGTTGTTTTCAGATTATCTGGCGCCGTCTGCAACACGAGGGCTGTAATGCGCCGAAACATTCGTCATTAGACATGCCAACATACATTTACAAACACCCATGCCTTACACGGGACTCGGAACCCGCAACCTCGCTGTCTAGAAGCTAGCACGCTAACCACCATACCGTTTGGTCGGCGTGGCTTGTCTGAGAATCTGAAACTGTGGCGAGCACACGCCACTGCAGTAGCTTTGTAAAATAAGCGCTAATATTGTATCGTAAAAATTTATAGGCAGTTAGAAAAAAAATGAAATAAGAAGATTTTGTATTGGAAAGTGTGTGCGCAAAAGACACCTTGATATATTAGAAGGCATGTTTAGATCGTTGCTGAAAGTGGTCCACCCTTTTACCATATACCCATGCACCGCATGGCGTAGAACTCTAATTTTTTTACTGCTGGTTTAACCTGTGAAGAATTCTCGTTCTGGGGACACATTAAGAGCATAGTATACTAAATTCCTATCTCAATTTGTAATTTTTCACATCGTTTGGTTTAAAAGTAGAAAAAGTTCCCAAAATCTTGAAGTTTAGTCAGAAATCTTAGCTAAAAAAAGTACATAAAGTTTAATGCTGAACAGAAAAAAAGGCTTAAACAACTAACGAGAAGACCTCTTACAAGTTGGTGAACAATTCTGTGTATGGAAAATGTTCCTCGGGCATATTGATCTTAAGCTTGTGAATACGGGGAAAAAACCAGCAGAAAAATTAGTCAAGTCGTTTAACATCTTGGAGATCATTAATTGGCAGCTGTGTAAAATATAAAGAGTGCAATCCTAATCAATAAACGTATCCAGGCGGGGTTCATCGTTTTAGTACTAAGCAAGCTCTTTTTAATGCATGTTTTTCACTACATTTATATCAAGAAGATGTATAGTGAACAACCAAACTTACTATTCACTGATACCAAATCATTGAACAATAATATTCAAGCAGAAGAGTTTTATGAAGATGTAAAAAAGGATGCTCACCTATACGATACTTCAGACTATCCGCCATACCATTCTTGAGAAATAAGAAGAAACTAAGGTGTTTCAACCTTAAACTGCTACGCGGTCTGACAGACCGTGAGTCCTTTTTTGTGGAATGCTTCCACCCCCTAAAATATCACACCTTTGACTTTTATATTAATTTTTCTGATTCTATGTTTCTTAAACTTTAAACTGATGTTCAGCAATTCGCTTGGCGCAATATGAACCATGTGTAGCTCTTGCTAAAAAAAAAAACTCAAATCACCCAACCACAGCAGTTAAAGGTATGAATTCCAAGTCTTCTGTTCATTTTGTTAGCCTTTGTACCAAAATGTTCAGCCTTCGAAAGGTTGAAGATTAAGAAAAGAAATCATTAAGGAGATTTTTTTTTTAACTTGTGGTAAAGAAGTATATCAGACATCAGAATAAAAACGATTTTCTGTTGAGCAATACCTTTACAGAAGCAAAGCAAATGCGATTTCTGTATGAAAATCTTGAAATGTTCACTACTACTGTAAATAAGGTCACCTTAAATAGGTTTTATTATGAGCGTTATTTAATATAAGATGGCATAAAAAGCTACGCTTACGGTCATTATAATATTACTGAAGTTCAATATCTTGTAATTCAAAACTATAACCAGTACTAAAAGTACATCAACCAGATAAATATTGTTTGTACATGAGAGATGTAATTTTTAAGTGAAATAATCATTAATTTTAAACCCTATAGATAAAAAGTTTATTTCTATTTTCACCAGCAGATGAACATAATTTTACTACAAAAATTCTTCAAACATGAATAAAAAAGAAAACCGATAGAAGTGTTCCACTTCCTGCTTTCTTCTTGGGCAATTATGGAGTTTTATCCGTTAATTTTCAAGAATGGTTACAAAAATCACAAGCAGATGGCGTTGTTGAATGAAAAATTAAAAAGAAAACGGTCTTAACTTGTTTCAGAACTACAAACCTATGCTTCAATTACTCCATGTTGTTGATGGAAATGGTGGTAATTTTGAAAGTCATTTATTGGTTAATTGATCAAAATGTTTGATCCAGATTTTTTTAAGAGATTTCAATTGACAGCGCCATCTATTCGTGAACTTTGTTACTATTTTTGTGAATTGATGGTATAGAATTCTCTAATTTTTAAAGCAGATTGCAGCAAAAAGTCCATCTCTACCATTTTTTTTTTTAAGTCATCTTTGAAAGCCGCCAGCCCATTCTCGGACAGCCTGTATACTAGTTATTGTTAGAATTTTTAATCATTTTTTTGTTAGCAATAAAAATGACTAATAATATATTTCTCTTTACAGGCTTTCCAAACAACTGAAAGGAATAAATTTGCCACTGCTGAGAGTGACAAGTTGGAAAAGATCTTGAAACTCGCTAGAAGTCCGGAAAATTATTCATAGTTACCATATATACGTATCCAAAGAACGAAGATATACATTTATCTTCCGGATACAATATGTTCAGCAATTTTCAGTTTGTACCCATAATAATATATATACATTCATGAGTTTCATAAATATTTAGTAAATAAAATAACAACTTCAAATCTTTTTTTTTTTATTGCGCCGAAAACGAGTGTATTGAAGACAATCGAGTAACAGCAGAGACTCTTGATTGTTGACTAACAATCGACCCCAGTTTCCGATAAAGAACAATGGACAATTCCCACATTTTTAAAAAACTAGTGAAATTAGTTTATGTTTACAAAGAATTTCTTTCTGATTCTAAATTTTCAAATACTAGTTCTTTAAAAAAAATTAGTTTTTTTTTAAATATTAAGAAAAGAAAATGCCTCAAAATCCCGTTCCGCCAAAATGCTCCGCTATTAGCTGTGACGACACGACATCCTTTCGTTCGGTGACGCAATCCTACGCTCCGTCTTGTTTTCTATGGTTAACGTGAGGTTTTTACTAAGTAGTTGGTGTGTGTTTGGAGGACATTTACCATAATCCGTACCGGCTAGTGCGATTTACGAGAAACTTACAAAAGTAGTTTCACGCCAACTTGTTTCTGATTAAAGTGACGCAAGATTCGATTCGAGTCGAATGTATCGTCCCCCCCCCCCTCCCCCAAAAAATAAAATTAACAGGCGAACTTGGATTGCAAATTAAAAGGCGAAGAGAGCAGACATTTTTGTGTTTATGGCTTTTTCGAAACATTTGGAATGAAATATAAAAAAAAAAAAAAAAAAAAACTAAAATGTGGGAATTGTCCATTAGAAAGAACGTGGTCAAGTGGAGTTGTCAACTAGGAAAGTCTAAAAACAACAAGTCCACTAAAGACTTTGATTAGTTGGGAATAATGAGCGAGCAGCCATTCCTTGTTTATTGAACTTGTACGTATTTAAGAGAAAAATTTTAGTGATAAATTTAACAGTAAAAAACTTTGAAAGGAAAATTTGAGATGGAAATTGAAAAGTAAATTAATAGGATTTCAATATTATTTCACAATAAATAAAATTTTATAACTAGCTGCGTTTTAGAGATCCTCCATTGTGTATAGGTCTCAGCTCTTGATACAGGCTCGCTTCGCTCGCTAAAAGCTTCATTGCTAAGCAAGAACAGGCTCGCTTTGCTCTTTGAAAGATTAATTGTTGCGGAAGAATTGGCTCTCTTTAGTCATTAAAAAAAATAATTTTGACACATAAACCCTTATTACTAGAACCCCTACTGTCGAGAAACAAATAGAAAAATTTCCATTAATAAATTTAAATTAATGTGCTTCTCTCATCCAAGAAACAATTTTTAAAAACAATGTCCCGGTAATATAATAAATAAGATAACACCCCCTTTCCTCCACAACCCCTCTGGAGAAAATCCTTAATACAATCACCGTGAAACCAGTTTAAACATTATATTTATGAAAAGCAAAATTAGAAAGCCAAAACTACACGTATTATAAATTTCAGGAAAATTAAAAGTCACATTAAAAAAAAAAAAACATAATTTTTTTTTTTTTTTTTAAACATTCTGTTTATGAAAAAAAATTAAGAAGTAAAAACTAATTATAGTATAAGTGTCAAAGCACTATCGAAATTGGGAGCCAATATCTATAAAGCCACAAGGATAGGGCAATAAACGAACTCTTTTTTTATCATTATCATTATCGATGCTTAACTATAATATTATTACATTGTTACAATAATATAATACATGAAAATAATAATTTAGATGGATAAATAAAATAATTTTTAGCTAAACACCGCTAATTAAATCCACTCTCCCCATCCAGCTCGTTGTATTTTATCAAAAATCTTGTAAATAAATTAACTTTTTTGCAACTTTTCCGAACTTTTCTTCGAACATGTTACTTTAAAACGCCGTCTGTGTAGTGGTTAGTGTGCTAGCTTCTAGACCGCGAGGTTGCGGGTTCCGAGTCCCGTGTTAGGCATGGGTGTTTGTAAATGTATGTTGGCTTGTCAAATGATGAATGTTTCGGCGCGCCCTCGTGTTGCTGACGGCGCCAGATAATCTGAAAACAACCAACTTTAAAACGCAGTATAAATTTCAAAATTGCCGCTATTATTATCACAAAGCAAAACACCTCAGATTTTCTGCATAGAACCAATTTCATTCTCGCAGTTACACGTCATGAACGTGGACACAACTGATGCAAGGTTTCTAATAATGTCACAAAAATGCCAACTCTCTCCACATCGTGAAAAATTACAATACGTGGAACAAAATTCCTTGAATGGAACTCGTACAAGTGTTTCTGCTCGTACAAGTGTTACACCATTGTTGGATGAGTAAACTTCAATCGCCCACCTACCTTTGTTAATTTTAGTCATTTTCATAGATAGTAATGCCTGGGAATTGTTATCAGCTCTACTCCCAAGGTCTGCATTGTGGGCAAGGCTTTAGATAACTTAAAATCGATAAAAGGAAATCTTTCCGATATATTGCTCCTTAATCAAATGCGTTTTCAGTTTATGCAAACGTCTTTTTTTAGTGAGGTGTTACTTTTATACGTTTCTGATAAGACAGCTGTAGGTGATTCATAGGTAAGGCCACTTTTGTTCATACAGTATACAAGATATTTTGTTTTTAACTCTTTAACTGTTCACTTTGGAAATATATGTCATCCGAAGTGTATTACGTTAACAATTCAGAAAACCTTACGGTTACTACATATTTTTCGATTTGTTGGTTGGTTGTTTTCATATTATCTGGCACCATCAGCAACACGAGGGCTATAATGCGCCGAAACATTCGTCATTAGACAAGCCAACATACATTTACAAACACCCATGCCTTACATGAACCCTCAACCTCGCTGTCTAGAAGCTAGCACGCTACCCACTATACCGTTTGGTCGGCGGTTTTGTCTTCCTAAGTAAAGTGTTATTTCTTCAGTAATATAATTCTCAAAATAGATCGGAATGCGATATAATCATAATAAAATTTGAAAAATCATTTCATCAAATCCATTTATAACGTCCATTAAAAAGACATTCGTCCATCATTTTCTTTGTTGGGAGATCGTTTTAAAAGTTCTGAATAAACATTTTAACTCCAGGTTAGACGAGCCGATCAAACGGTATAGTGGTTAGCGTGCTAGCTTCTAGACCACGAGGTTGCGGGTTCTGAGTCCCGTGTTAGGCATGGGTGTTTGTAAATGTATGTCGGCTTGTCCAATGACGAATGTTTCGGCGCATTATAGCCCTCGTGTTGCTGACGGTGCCAGATAATCTGAAAACAACCAACCAGAAAACCTTACGGTTACTACATATTTTTCGATTTGTCTTCCTAAGTAAAGTGTTATTTCTTCAGTAATATAATGCTCAAAATAGATCGGAATGCGATATAATCATAATAAAATTTGAAAAATCGTCTCTTTGAAATCCATTTATAACGTCCAATGCATTCTTCCATCATTTTCTTCGTTGAGAGATCTTTTTTAAGGTTCTAAATAATCATTTTAACTCTTGGTTAGACGAGCCGACCAAACGGTATTGTGGTTAGCGTGCTTCTAGACCGCGAGGTTGCGGGTTCCGAGTCCCGTGTTCGGCGTGGGTGTTTGTAAATGTATGTTGGCTTGTCTAATGACGAATGTTTCGGTGCATTATAGCCCTTGTGTTGCTGACGGAGCCAGATAATCTGAAAACAACCAACCAATCTTGGTTAGACGAGCGGTTGACAAATGTCCCCGACAATCTCGATTTCTCGATAGATGACAGCACATGATCAAAGCCTTCTTGCAGTTTTTTTCAAGTTATTTAAAACATATTTTTTTAATTTTTACTTTATTATGTTCGATAATGTTGTGTTTTAAAATTAAAATACACCCCTTATTTTGATATTTGATCAGGAATTTAATGGTATGTACGCTCATTGGTTAATTATTTAAAAGTAAAACTTTGGTACTACGGCAAAAAATGTAAACTTTTTAAATAGAAGCATTACGAAAATTACTGTAAAACAATAAAAAAATAGCAGATTCCAAAATCCATGCACAATTGTGTTCAAAATAGTATAGTAAACAATATCTCCAAATTTAAGAAAAATACATCAACTTTTGAATCGCAAGGAACAAATCGAATACCTAAAAATCTTAAAATACACATGAAGAGAAAAATGCAATTTAAGAAACTGAAATACATACGATTTCTGATATGCGCGCTTACAAAAACTCAAATAATATTCTTAATTCTTCTCGGATCAGCAAAAGTAAGGTATGTACTCAAAGCTAGAATTGCAGGCTATATATTTCCACTAAAATATAAAAATAGAAATTTTTGCCTTAACAGTCCTCTTACAGTAAAACTCCTTTGGACCGTTTTTTTTTTTTTTTTTTTAACAGCAGTGCGAAATGCAAACACATAATCTTCAATAATTGATTCTTTTAATAATTTAATAAATAACTACCATTTTCTCTGCAGTTGTAAAAACTTTTTGAATGCCATAAGTAATTTTATTATAGACTGTCATACTTCCGTCGTTCAATCGCAATGAAATAGCATTTAACCGATCATTGAAAAAAAAAAATCTTGCCTGTTGCCAAAATTGTTTCAATAAATAAAAAATAAAATTGTTTTAATCAGACTAAATAAAAAGATATTTGGATGCAAGTGCATACATGTAGGGATGCTGAGTTTGAAATAAAATCTTCTTTTTAACATGAACATAGTTTATTTAACGGTCGGTGTCTAGGAGGAACTTTAAAAAGCTATTGTTGAACATTTAGTACATCGCTCCGAAGAGCTCTTCATTAAACGTCTTACAATTTTAGTTACATAGCGTGGAATGAAATTCAAATAAAACGGCTGGCAGGAAGCAGCAACGTCACGCAGTGACGTAGTACTGCTCTTAACCAATACGATCCGAAGTGCTCAAGTCGGGGGGGAAATCCCACAAATCGGCCGTCCTGACATGTCGCTGACCACAGCGGCGTACTTAAAACTTAAAAAATTAAAATACTTATCAAGAGCACTGCGAATCGTTTACAAACACACATAATTTTATAGTAATTATACAATTGAACATTAAATTGTGCATTTTAAATATCGTTATGAATATGAACACATTATTAGAATATACAAATACACAAACACAATTATACTTATGATGAAAAAAAAAATTTTTTTTTTTTTTTTAGAAGGGGCTACCCAAATGGTTTCATGAGGTCAGCTGAAGAGGTGGTTTGATTTGGGCCTGAATGATTCCCTATTTTAGCTACCTCGTATCTGTCCCTACCATTAACTTTGGTGACTTCGTATGGGCCGAAGAATTTAGGTCTTAGCTTCAGTCCTGTACCAAATTGAGTTCTTTGGATAGCTACTAAATCGCCAAGTTTATAGATAGTAGCCTTTTTGCATCTTTTGTCATGCTCTTTTTTATTTTCATATTAGATTTTAAGGATGTTTTCTTTGGCTTCTCTTCTGAGCTGATTCCTTTGGTTGTTGTAGTAATCCATTATTTCTTCTGTTAAGATTTCTTTTACAATGAGATCTTCTTTGGGAATCGGATGCAACATTCCTTCTTTCTTGCAGCTTTTCTTATTTGCCAAGATACACGGTATACAATTGGCAACCACTGTTTCAGTCTGGGAATGAAGATCAGGAATGAAGAAGTCTCGTTTTGCAATTTCTTTTGTTTTCGCAACTGAAAAATGTCCTCTTTCGTGGGCTGATTTAATCAATTCAGTCTGCATCCCTTTTGGTGCAACCATTAATTCTCGACCATTTTCGTACTTGTACAAAATGTCATTCTTCAAGAAATATTCTTGGTGGCTGTCCTCTTTTACTAATGATTTCAGTGTTGTTATGTACTCATCTTTGCATTGAGCAACTTTCAATCTTGCAGTTACAGTTTCATCAATAATCATTACTGGATTTCTACTCAAGGCATCAACATGTTTCATTCTTTGCCCTGGTCTATGAACTATCTCGTAATCGAATTCTTCTAAAAGTAGAGCCCACCTTGCAATCCTGGTTACTAGATCTTTTTTGTTCATTGTCATCTGAAAAGCAGAGCAGTCTGTCACGATTTTAAATTTGCTTCCCATCAGATACACCCGCAGCTTTTTTAAGGCTTCTACAATTGCGAGAACCTCCAATTCATAACTGCTATATTTCTCTTCCGCTGGACTGGTTTTTTTAGACATGAAATGGACGGGATGTAATTGTCCATCGTCAGACTCCTGAAGAAGTACGGCACCGAAACCTTCTTTGCTGGCGTCTGTGTGCAATTCAGTTTTTCGACCTGGCTTGAATAGATGTAAAACGGGGCTTGTGGCGAGAAGGTATTTAAGTTTCTCGTAGGCATCCTTTTGCTCATACCCGAACACAAATGGACAGTCCTTTCGAAAGAGATCACTAAGGGGTTTTGCGATCTTCGAATACCCTTGAATAAACTTCCTGAAGTAACCTGTGAGGCCAAGGAAACTTTGTACTTGCTTAACATTTGTTGGAATAGGAAATTTTTTAACGGCGAGTGTCTTCTCACTCGATGGACGAACTGTTCCATTTTCAACAATGTGACCCAGAAATTCTACTGAGTGCTTTAAAAACTGACATTTCTTTGTCTTTATTTCCAGTCCATATTCGGATGCTCTTTGAAGAACAATTTTCAATTTCTCTACACTTTCTGCTTCATCGTTTGACGGAATTATCAAATCATCCATATAAATAACAATAACGCCTTCTTTCATTAGATCTCTAAATACACTGTACACATATCTCTGGAATACACTTGGACTTGTACTGAGTCCAAAAGGAACTTTTAAAAACTCATACTGTCCATCCGGAACAATGAATGATGTGTACTTGCGACTGTTCTCTTCAACTGGCACATGGAAAAATCCATTCTTCAAGTCTAAGGTGCTGAACACTCTG